>OY728157.1:2137264764-2137733646 GCA_963277665.1 Viscum album | reverse complement strand
CCTATATTATGTTACCAATACCATAGAGTAAAAGAAAAAAATGATAGAAACCCTTTGGAAATATATAATTGTTTTATTATGATATACATTCTCTATTTTACTGAAAAAATTATATAATGAGACATTGATTTAATTTTCATTTTTCCTTGTACAACTCATTTCCATTATAAAATTTATGTCCATATTTCATGACATTCTTCAAAAAAAAATCCATGGAATTCACCATCAAAACCTTTTCACCCATGTAGTGTTTCATTTATCACTTTTTTCATGTTCCCTTCACTGCCTTTGTAGGAATAGAAACAATGCAACCTATGCTCAATCAGAATAGTATTCTTGATGTTTTCATGATGAAATAATTTTCCATTGAATTAATGTATTATTTCATATACATTTTTAATTTATTTATATTTAATCTTACTTATATAATAAGTGTTTTCTAACATATGTGAATTATTTTATTCTAGTTGTGGGAGGGGTGTTTGAAATCAGTCATGCATGTGCAAGATTGGACAACGAGATAGTAACTGAGAAAATATATAAAAATAAATTCTTCATCAATGCATAAAACTATCAGTAAAAGATGACTTCCTACTAATTATTTTATTAAATTTTCCATCATTTTATCTACTATTTGTTAGTTAATTTACTTATCATTTGTAGATAGTATTATTTATTTTCACACAAATATTTTGGCAAGTAATATTTATTTCCACTATATACATAAAGGCATAACAAATATAAAATGTTTATTTCTTCCGATGATTCTACAATTTCCACATAAATTTCATTTCGTTGTTGATCTTGAAACACATCATATAGACTTGATTTTATTAGCCAAAAATACCTTTCTCACTATTTAAATCTAGGAGCATATAAGATGATTATGTGCTCATTTTGGTGACTTCCCTTGACATAATGGGCTCATGAGCATCCTATGCTCTTCAGGGTTTATAAAATGAGAATTTTTTTTCAGTTAGGAACATCAATTCAATATAAAATGTTGGATGTTTTTAAAATAAAGTCAATGGACATAAAGGAAACCATGGATGATTTTTTTGAGACTGTGGGACATGTAAGAATTACCAACACCTTGATCTGATGCACTATGTGACTGGTATGACTTCATGTGTTTTTTTATTTAAAAATGTAAGTAATTTTAGTATAAAGAAAACTAAAATACTAAAATCCATGAAAAAATATTCAAATTATTTTGATACATTAGTAAAATGATTAACACGTCAGTTAAGACATTTAGGAATCAGCCACACATCAATCTGAATCATAGTTTTACTGATATCACTCTAAGTTGATAATTTTAATTAAAATTTGCATCAATTTTAGTGAAAAAGAAAATTGATCTAACAAAAACTGAAAGAAGACATTCATATTGTTTTGATAATTTTTATTAATTATCCATATGTAATTTTAGATGTGTAGGAATTAGCTTAACCTAAATATGATACATGATGATACTTGTATGACTCAAGGTGTCTGTTATTAGTTTAAATTCGACATTTAGTTTAAAAAATTCTTCCCTCTAAAAATAGAGAAAATGATCAATAATATTATAAATAATTTGTGAAATTTATTTATAATTAATTTTTCAAATGTATGAATCAGTGTCACATCAAACTGACACATGATATGACTAGTGTGATTCAAATTGTGCATTTCTAGTTTAAAATGACATTTTAGTATAAAAAATGTGACATTATCAAAATTGGGTAAACACCATAGTATTACATTTATACATTATTAAAATGGTATATATTTCATTTGAGACAAGTATGAATCATAATAAACTCAATTGAATGCATGATGTGACCTGTATGACTCTAAGTGTGTTATTTTATTTAAAATTGGAGACAATTTTAGAAAAAAAAAGGGACTACTCAAAAATGAGAAAAAACATTAATATTTTTAATACAATATAAAAATAATAAATATGTAATTAGTGACATGTAGGAATAATTCTCAACACCATCTATTGCTTAATGTTCCTGGTATGACTAAATGTGTCTATTATTAGTTTACAAATTACAGTTTAGCACAAAAAGTGTCACTCAATGAAAACCAAGAAATCACACACATATTTTATTGATAATTTAGAAATTTTTTCCATAAATCATTTAAGACATTTAGGAATTTTTATCACAAAAAATTGATACACTATGTGATCGGTATGAGTCCATGTGCATGTTTCAAGTATAAATGTACATTTCTTTAAAAACAATCATGTGATATACTCAACACTAAATAAACATATTCATATTTAATTTATACTATATTGATAATTAAATAAGTTATTTATTTTGTTTAGGAATCAACCTCTCCTAAAAAATGCATGGTCTAGCCGTTATGACTCCAAGTGTGACTTTTTATTTAAAAATTTCATCAATTTTAGAAAAAAGGATGTCTGACCTACTCTTAATAAAGAAAAATAATTCAGAATATATTGATACTTTATTAAAATGAACCATTAGTTATTATTTACATGAATGAATAATACTAACATCCCTTAGATGCTTGATGTGACCATTGTTACTCCAAGGGAATCTTTTTATTTAAATTTGACCACAATTTTAGTAAAAACATTCAACTAACCTACTCAAAATAGACCAAACACTTTCGAATTGTTTTGATACATTATGAAATGATACATGAGTGATTTTAGAAATGTAATATTAAAAAAAACTCATTATGATAAAAATTTTCATGGAATGACTTAATTTTTATGTTATTAGTTTTACATTGATATTTTAGTTAAAAATATGTGACTCAAGAAAAACTGAGTTAACATAAAATGATTATCTAGAAAATTTAGGAAAATGATTCATAAGTAATTTTTGACATTTAAGAATTAGAATCACATTAAAGAGGCCTTTTCTTGAAGAGTATAAGATAATGTGTTTGTTTCCATTTTAAAAGGGAATTTTAGTAAAAATGACAAGTGACATACTCAAAACTGAGAAAACACTTTTGGATTATTTTAGTACTCGATGAAATAGATCTATAGGTTATTTAAGATGTTAGGGAATCAGTAACACCAAAATATGATGAATGGTGTGAAAAATATGACTCCATGTGTTTCTTTTCAATGTATAACTTCAATTTTAGTTTAAAATGTGTATCACATTGCCAAAACCAGGAAAACAAGACTAGATTTTTTTCTCATAATACTATCTAATATTAAAAAATAAATTTCCTTATAATTATTATCTTATAATTTTTTAGATTATTTTCCCAGAGATAATTCCTAAAGAAGAACAAGGAATGTTGTGACATGGAAGAATCAACAACAACTCAATCTGATACACAATGATACAGGTTCGACTAAAATTATAGTTTAAAATTATCACCTTTTATAAAATTATTTCTTTATATAATTACTAATATAAGAATTGTTTTCTTATACAAGTGTATTGTTTACTCAGTTATGGGTTAGAATAAAAAGATAATGGAACACTAATGTTATTGAATGTATGTAAAAAAAATTAGTTATGTAATTTTATAAACCAATGTTTGAAATGTAAACAATATAGCCTTATTTTCTTGTATTTGTGTTATAAATTTTATTTCATTTGAAATTTATATTAGTGTATGATTATTCTGATTTCATGAATTTTTTGTAGTTGTGGTATTTTTGCATATAAAACTACACTAGTGATACATTGTGCTATTATAGCACACTGTAGCATACCCCTTTATCAGAACATATACAAACACTGATAAAGCATACCATTATTAATACTTTTATAAGTGAAAATAAATTTCCTTTATCAACACTTTTAATGCTCTGAAAAATTGTATCACTATCATCAAATTTATAAGTATCAATAAAAGGATACTTTATTAGTTCTTAAAAATGAACCCATAAAGGATTCCATTATCATTTCTTTTTAGTGTGGAAAAAAGACTGGGGATTTTAATATCGCTCAAGTAGTCAGGTCTTCTCTAGCGCTGATAAAGGCAATTTTAGAAATATTAAAGGCAAGTTTGGTATTATTAATATGAAAATTTGTCGAATATATTCTTCCTCATATGAGGCCATCTCATGGAGGAATAATTGATGTAGAACCCAAGGAATCACATATTTATAATGAGGTATCTTACTCCATAGGCCCATATATTCAATGTCATTGATAGTAGGCATCCCAAGTTTAGAATAAGGTAGATAATTTCCTAGAAACATTAATTCCAAGTCTCTCACATATGTAATCTCGTGTTTACCATGCTATAGTCGTATACAACATGTCAAAAGTTTAACGTCTTTTGGTGATGAAATGATACCAGTGGTTAATATAATGAAAATGAGTATCATAGAGGGGTGTACAAAGGAGGGAGTGCCAAAAATAGGATAGATGGATGGATCAAAATTCCCTCTAGAGGTGAATCGCTGAGGTGTGTCCATTAAGGGGATGATGTAACACCATGCACGAAGAATGATTCGAATTCCCCTAGTTGCAGACCTATAAGGTGTGTCCCATAAAGGGAAGATATCACACTAAGAAAGGTGATATGAAACACCATGAGCGAATTATAGGGAGATAAATCCCTCAGATGGGGCCCCATCTTCTTCATTTAGTCACAACTTAACCTCCAATATGCAGCCTAAAAAATATGTCTAGAAGGAAATGATTAAAATCCATATAGTTTGATGTTGTAGTTTATGGTTATATGGTAGGACTGGTCTATGTAGTTTACAATCATGGAGTAAGGACCCTTGTGCTTCAAATAGAGCATCAAAAAGGGATATTCTGGGGCTAATCATTACATGTTTCCCTTTAAAAAAATATTTCACTATGATTAATGTTATAAAGATTATGCATTGGGTTTCCTGATGGACGTGGAGGATATGTGGTCTCCTTGGTGAATGACTTTATATTAGCTAGAATGTGTTTAGATGAAGACAAGGATGGATATAGATATTGGGTTTGGACATCAGGGATGATTTTTATCTATCCCAGTTCTTTGGAAATCAAATACCTCATAGTCCATCTATGTCTGGGGCTTATGCATGGTTGTGGCCAATGGAGGATGAGTACAGTTTTTTGGTATTACACTAAATAGGATGAATATATGGTTATAGGTTGGATTTCATGGTTGTTACTAACCTTTATGACAACATTAGTGAGGATCTGTTTCTGAGATAAGAGGAATAAGTAGACCCAATTCACATGTAATGAAATGTTCTCTAACGAGAGATATTGCATGGCATACACATGGAACTTTCTCGAGGAGGATATGATTTCATGTGGGGAGTATCTCAGTTTATATGAGAATGATCTAATTCCCTATGAGTCATAAATGAAGCATCCTATTTCTATGACATAAGGTGTATGGGTCTCAATCATTGGGTATAGAATTCCCACTTGGGATGGACATCATCCCATAGGGTAGAGAAGGTTTCATCCCATGATGATCATAAATGGAGAATCCCATGTTCATAGAATGGTTTGAGATAGATATTTTAGGCCATGTTCAAAGTATGTTGGTGCTCATAAGTTTTACATAAATCTTCATGAACATGGGGGATTCACAGCTACCCCCTGGGCTTATATATCAATCAAAAATTCACCTTTGAAGGACAATGGATTCAGAAATGATAGGTTTCAACTAAGTGGATGATTGGTCGATCATGAGGTTCAAGTAAGTGTTCTTATTCTATGATTTAATTGGCATTAGTCTACCTAAATTGAGAATAAAAATGTGAGTATGGATCTATGGATTCACTTGATGTATATTGGTCCATAAGCATGGATGGAACATGTCTCATGGGACTCAATGTGCAGCTGGACTGGTCGTAGATGAGTATGGGTTCTTTGGGAACTCAAACATCAAAAAGAGGCCTTAGTATTGCAGACACATCCATGATATGCCCATTAGGATAGCTTCTTGAAGCATAGGGACTTGTGGAGAGGTTCATTTCTAAGATGAGCTGCTTCATAGTGGTCAGAGGATTCATGAAGGAGTAGGCTTTTCAAAACAGGGTGATCGTTCCTCATGAGGAATTCCTTGATTGGAAAAGATGTACTTCCTGAAGGATTAATGCTTCATGAATCCTCTGGTTCCAATGAGGCACTTCATCCTTTTTTAATGGTGTAGGCCTTCAGAAAACGATTTCCTAATGGAGTTGGAGGTTTTCAAGAACACACGAGAGTGGTTTTTGTGATTCTCATGTACCATAAAGGATAACTTTTTGATCTTCTTTTCAATGATCATATGCTTCTCAAATATGGATAAATTTTGAAGCTAAAAGTTCCTGCTAAACATCCTAAATGATGGGAATTAAGAGGTTATTTATATGAATGGGGGTTCATATAAGCTCATAAAAGGTTTTGTGAAGGAAAATATTGGCTTGAAAAATGCGCACAACTCCATCAAAATCAGGAAGTACACCATTAATCCTTTTCAAGATTACGTAGCTGTTTTGGACTCATGGAGGAAACCATAAACACTTTTTTAAGTGGTGAAGTTTTCCTGGACTCATATAGGATATATTAAATGATTCACATGATATTGAAATGGGATTATTTGGTGGGAGATCTTCATGCTTCTGAAGAGGTCATGATTTGCGAAGTAGACCACTAAGAGGGTTTTGTGGCCTTTGGGCTTAAATTTTCTCCAAAATTAATATTTCTTCCTCAACACTTACAATGGAACAAAATTAAGAACCAACAATAATGGGGGGATGAAATACAAAAATTACCTTAGTGTTATGTATTTTCCCAATTATAGTTGGGAACCAAAAATTGGTAGGATATTCGAAGATGGAATCATCAAATAAATGTAAATTAATGTCTTTTACAAACAAAATAGATAACTGAAATATAGAAGGGATATTCTCCCATTAGTGTGATTAGAAGGATCAATAGTGTATCTTTTATAGTTTTTTGGACAACATACTCAATTCTACATGAGAATTATAGTAACTATAGTTACCCAGAATTATTAAATTGCATAATCATAAATTTAGTCAAGAATTCAATTCCTTTTTACATTGAAGATATTTTAAAGTTTATACCTTTTGATAATTAAGACAATACATCCATAACATTACAAATTATTACGGAGTAGATACCATAAAAACAGTTTCCATTTTTTTCAAAATATAAAACATTAAAACATAAAACACGACACCTTGATAATTTTTCAACATATAAGATGGCTTTATTCTTTTTCATACACATCCATTAACCTGTGAAAATCATTTAAAACTTGGGATGATCCCAAAAACTCATTAAGGGATATATAAAGATGGTAAGAACACATTAGTCATATCAAATCATTTCAAAAGACATAATTATCACCTGTATATGTATTTATACATACTTTGTGAAACGTGATATTTTCACAATTAATAGGAATATAAGTATACCCATAAAGGTATCTTGGGGAATTACTTACATAATCTTGTAACCCACTCAGCTACCTTATAGTTTGTTACCCTCACGACTACCATACAATTTGTGTAACCATAGCAGTTACACATGATGAAACCATATGGACAACCTCCAACAAACACATACCAAATGCATTGGATGGAATTATATGTCCCACCCTTCAATATAAACTATTACCATGAACTATAACATAATCATAAAACATGAATAATTACATAAAACAATGCTTTTTAATTCTATAAAACATAATTTTAAAGGAGGATTTTAAAAGAAAAAATCAATTATAAATAACATATAATTGAAGTGAAACTTAATAGAGTGGATGGAATATATATATAAACTATAATTAAACATAATATAACATAATATAAATATAACCCATCACACAAAAAATTTTAATAGCACATAGATAATGAAGTAGAAGGTTACCCTAAAGAATGGAAATCTGGTTAAGAATTCATTTACCTCATGTTTTTCTTAATTTCATCTTGTTTAAAACTCCTATATAATTGTTGAAATAGTGTTATTAGTATTTTAAAGAAATATTTTCATGTTTATATCATCTTATATGATCATTTAATAACATCATTTCTCCCTTTAATTATTAGTATTTTTCTCCTTGCATTGTTTTTGGGTGAGTTCTTTACATGATTTCCAAGATTGGTTCATGATGGATGTACATGTCGATCAGAAGTTGAACTCAAAAAATGTTATGTAGTAGTATTTACACTTTTCCATTACCATAATTTATACCATTTATCAGTTATGAATTATTACATGAGGTTGATTCATATGTTAAAACATTAATGATGTACGTTTAGATCATTTTAGTAGATCTTTGATAATAATGACCCCATTTCATTTTATAAATTAAAAACATTATTACCAAATAATTCCAGGAAAATGTGTGAGAAATAATACATATATAATAACTTGGTTCAAACATAAAAATGGTTTCATAACTAGACTGGAAAGAGTTAATGAAAATTAAAATCATGTCATCTAGGAAGTTGGTAGTTGGACACATCACAAACAATGTTTTTATTCCTTGAATAATTGAGAGAGAAGAAAAATAATGACGATAAATCTTCCATGAAAATGAGAAATTCCATAATATACATTGTTTTTGGATATTTCATGCCTCTTTGGTAAGAATAAATGAAGAAATAATGAGAAAGGAACTGAAAATAAAATAATAATTGAGAAATCCATTACAAAAAATTCGGTGGTCTAACGGCTACGCAACATAGTTTTAGAAAATTTTAGAAATATATGAGACTAGGTCAACCCATATGAAAATGAATAATAATAAAGATTATATCAAGAATAGGAAGGAAATAATAACATGGTATGAAAACATGGATGTTATACCATATAAAAGATAACTTGAATGGAAAAACGAATGAAATTGAGAATTTTCTTTCCTTGTAGAGTAACCCTTAGAACATGAAGGTTGGGACCTTGGGGGCTTGAGTAAACCATGGGAGGACTACTAAAAAGGTAAGGAGGCAAGAGATTCAATTAAGTGGAATTGGGAATGATGTTAATTAAGGAATGGGTTGGTATTTATAGGAAAATAAAGGGAATATTATATAAATTTTGAAGGGACACCTCATGAGTGGTATTTCCAAAACCACGGGCTTGACCATGGTATTTTCCAATGGTATGAGCATATTGGGACCCCTCACATATTATTTAATTATAAAAACATCTACCATATTTATGAAATTATTATTACATAATTAATGATTTCATTAACACATCGAAACTAAAAACTGTATTTTTTACTATTCCCTGAAAAATCAACTATTTCAGAACAATTCCCAAAATTCTCCCTAACCGTTTATCAATGTGTAGATTTCAAAAATGAAGTCCATTTTATGAAAATAATTTTCTAAATATTTTTAATTAAATTTTTAAATAAAATCATACTTAATTTGAATATTAATTATTTAAAAAATATAACTGCTTTTATATCACATTGAAAAATTAATCAAGGTGTCATTATCTTGAATCCTTAAAAATAAAATAATAATAAAATTTAATATTCATTATGGTAATATTAATATTCATATTACTATTCATAAGGGTCTGTTACTATTCAACAAATAAACATGTTGGTTCCAATAGACTCCAAATAACATACTCAACACAACTGTAGATGACAGTTTCTTGAAATTCAAAACAAAGAAGTGGAAAAGTTTACTTTTAAAGGCTAGTTATAAATATATACTTAAAACAAATAAACCTACATATCTATTTATTTTTATAATAACTTGTGGTTTTATTTTATCCCCACCTTCTGTAAATTGCACCATCACAGTTTTAATTACCTATTAAACAATAGAGGGTACTTTTCCCCCGTAGCATTTTCAGACTCCCATGTTGCTTCTTCGACAATGTGGTTTCTCAAAAAAACCATTACCTGTTGGATTACCTTATTCTGAAATACTAGTTCCCTTCGATAAAGAATTCGAACTGTTTTCCCTTCATAATAATGGTTCTCTTCTAACTGAACTGTTTCTAAGATAAAGACATGTGATAAATCTGGCACATACTTTCTCAACATCGAAACATGAAAAACATTGAGTACCTAAGACAAACTCGGAGGAAAAGCTACGCAGTATGTCACTATTCCAATTTTTTTATGAATTCCAAAGTACCGATGAAACATGGACTTAGCTTCCATTTCATACCGAAATGCATCAAAATTTTCCAATGAGAGATTTTAAAGAAAACATGGACACCTACCCCGAAAGAGAAGATATTCCTTCTATTATCTACATAACATTGCTACCTACTCTGAGATGTCCTCTTGTGATATAGGATCATCCTCACATTATCAACCACTTATTCTAGTAATTCTGGCCCCATAAATATTCATTCACCAACTTCATCCAAAAATGAGGGAGTCTGACACCGCTTCCCATACAAGGCCTCCAAAGGTGCCATCTGAATACTGAAATGAAAACTATTATTATATGAAAACTAAACTAAATAAACATGCTCATCCCAAATTCCCTAATAGTCTATTGAACATGCTCGATACATATCCTCTAAATTTTGAATCATTCATTTTGATTTCACATCTGATTGAGAATGAAAAGTTGTACTAAATTTTAAGTCTGTGCCCAATGACTATTAAAGTCCCTTCCAAAATTTAGATATGAACCCATGATCTCGGTCAGATACAATGGAAGAGGAACATCACGTAACCTGACAATCTCATTAATGTATAATTGAGAAATATGATCCAAAGGCAGAGTATATCGAATAGAAAGAAAATGTGTATACTTTTTTAGCTGATCAACAATAATTCAAATTGCATTGTTACCTCAAGAAGACTTTGGTAGTCCCACCACAAAGTCCATGGATACATTCTCCCATTTCAACTCTGGCACTGGGAAGGGCTGAAGCATTCCCTTCGGTAACTACTACTATGCTTTAACCTGTTGACATGTCAATAATTTCATGCTAAAATCAGCAATATCTCTTTTTATTTATTCCCACCTATAATACTCTTGAAGGTCTCTATACATCTTAGTATTTACAAGATGAACAGAAAATGGAGAACTATGATCTTCACACAAAAATTCGTTCGTTAACTTGGAATCAAAAGGTACACACAACATTTTACCAAATCTTAAAACATAATCTTTATCAAGACTAAATTATGGAGACTTACCCATTTTAACCAATTCTTCCTTTTTGTATAGCTCATGGTCTTTTTTTCTACGCTTGCTTAATCCTTCCTGACAACAAATACTGCACTGAAACCTAAAACAAAACAGAGGTATTCCCTACACCAACAAATTCTAAGCCAAAATTCCTCAAATCATTAATGAAGGGATCATGTTCCAAATGTAGAATGGTTAATGATGCATGATGTTTCTAACATAAGGCATATTCCACTATGATTTCTTTTCTAGGATGGTAATTGATCTTCCAGTCATAATCCTTTATCATTCTAACAATCTTCTCTGCCTCATGTTTAATTCCTTCTGATTGAATATATACTTTAAAATTTTATGGTCAATATATATTTGACATTTGTTTCCATATAAATTTTGCCTCCAAATTTTAAAATAAAAAACCATATGTTCCTATTCTAAATCACGTGTGGGATAATTTATCTCACGAGGATTAAGTTATATCAAAGCATATGCAATTACCAGATCATTTTTCATTAAATCATATCCAAAGTCCTACAAAGAATAATCATTGTAGATGACAAACTCACCATTCTAGGAAGTGAAGGCCCAAACTAGAGCATTCACCAATCTATTCATCAGTTCTTGAAAAAAAACATCACATTACTCTGTCCAAACAAATTTAACCCCTTTCTGTGTTACCCTAGTTATTGTGATAGTTAATCCTACAATGTTCATAACAAACTATCGGTAACAACCTACTAATACATGAAAAATATGAATCTCTTTAACATTAGTGGGTCTTGTCCCTTCATTAACTACTTTTGTTTTGGTAGTATCAACTATTATTCCATTCTTATTTAAAATGTGACCATGAAAAGAAATCGGTTTCAACCAAAAATCAAACTTCCTGATTTTTCCATACAGATTATTTTCTTTTAATGTTTGTAAAACAACCCTTAGACATTTTTCATGCTCCTCTTTATTTTTACAAAATACCAGAATGTCATCAATATATATAACAACAAACTAATCCATGAACTCATAAAATATTCTATTCATAATATTCATGAATAGACCAGGTGAATTAGTTAATCCAAGTGGCATAACAACAAATTCATAATGCCCATATCTAGTACAAAAGGTTGTTTTCATGATTTCATTTTCCTTCACCTTTAGCTGGTGGTATCTATATCTCAATTAAATCTTGGAAAAGTACTGAGCTCCGTAGAGATGATTAATCAAGTCATCGATTTGAGGAAATGGATAAATGTTTATAATAGTGAAGTTATTCAAATCTCTATAATCAATGAAATGTCTTATTTAACCATATTTTTTTCAACAAATAAAACATGATCTCCCTATGGTGAATTTCTAGGAGGAATGAATCCTTTATCAAGAAAATCCTGAAACTGATTTTTCAATTCAAGAAGTTCTATTTGAGCCATATGATAAGGGAGTTTCGAAATTTTCTTAGCATCATGAAATATGTCCATTGTGAATTAGACTTCTCTATCTTGTATGACACCGAGTAAATAATTGGGAAAAACATCAAGGTATTCATTAACCACTGGCACATTATTCTTCTGAATAGATCCCATGTTTTCAAACATATGAGCAAGAAAATGTTAATTTCTTTCATTCAATAATTTCTTAGCCTCCTAATATGTTATCTATTGTATCGGTTCATTCTTGTATACAAACTGAAACTTGATCTGAAAAACAACTTTTGAAGCTCTACAGTCCATCTTATCTTGATAATCAGAATGCTAATCCATTCCCAAAATAACATCAAACTCGACTAACGGTAAAACAATATGGTTTGTAGGTAATGTGTTTACACATACCCCAATAGAAATAATCTTATAATTTCTCTTTGATATAACATTTTCTCTGGTGCTCTAAAAACAATTTTGGGTCTCATTTGTTGAGGTGATATTTCCAGTTCACCAGAAAATTTCTCAGAGATGACGAAATGTGTAGACCCCATATCAAACAATACATTAGAAAAAATTTAGTGAAAAATAAAATTATCTGATACAACTTCATTGGATGACCTATCATCTACTGATTTAGTCGCAAAGGATCTAACTACACAATTCTGCTTTTAGTCTGGATTATTTTCATCATTCATATCTCTATTTAGTCATGCATTTTCATAATGACCCATCTCACAACATTTAAAACACTTTACAGTCTGCTTATGAGGATTAATCTTAGGATCATTTTCATTGAAATCTCGGGCCATATCTCTATACTTACCATATTTAAAACACTTCTCGGTTTTGATAAGACATTCCCCAGGGTGTTTCTTGCCACACTTTTCACAAATTGGAAATTGGATTTTCTTACCATTAGATTTCATTTGTTTATTCTTACCCATTTCTTGCTATCTAGACCTCTTCTTCTCTTAGTATCCAAAATACACGTGAAAATCAGCAAACTCTATCCCTACCCTCTCAGCACATCAAACAAGTATCTCATAATTTTTGAATTCACGAGAGGCCAATGCCCTTCGATACCTTGGCTTCAATCTTGAGTAAAAGTGGTTATTTTGATATCAAGATCCAGAATAAGATTTGGAGCATACCTTCCCAGTCGGGTGAAGTTCGCTTCATGAACAGCCACTAAATCTTCTTCCTTCTATTTCAATTCAAGGAATCTCTTCTCCATTAAAAGTTGCACAACCGTAGGAAAATATTTTTCAAGGAATAGGCTTCTAAATTCATCCCACTCTAAGGCATAAAAATCATCTCTACGCCTGATATAACTTACCATCGAACACCACTAATCATCATCCCCTTCAAAATGATAAATGGAAAGACTTACCATTTTATTGTTTGAACATCCCATAACATCAAATATCTTTTCAAGGGCTTTGATCCATCCTTCAACTGTTACAAGGTCAGGAGATTCAATGAAAGTAGGATAGTTTTGTCTCATAAAATGTGATACTACTTTCATGTTCCATTTTGATAACTCCAGTTGTTCTATTGAATGAATTCCACCATTATGTATTGTCTGTGTTAGCTTAGCCATTACTATCACAAACTACATGGTATGAATCCCTACCATTCTGGGTTGTAGTTCCGGAAGGATGACATTCTGTTGGTGCGTCTCCTCTTTAGCATCCATGTTCCTTCTACAGACAACCATTCTGAACAATCATATCTTATATAACGAAACATGGTAATCTTTAAATATTAAAAAAATTAAAATTAATCATGAGTAAAAATCATTTACAGTATTCATTTAACATCACCCAAACCCATAAAGTTATCTAAACCATCCTCGGGTACCAACTATAAGGACCCGACCTTATTACATTGCATAATCTTGAATTTATTCAAGTGTTCACTTAATTTTTCCATTGAGGATCTTTTAATGTTTACATATTTATAGAATTATGACAATAAACTCATAACATTACACATTATTACAATGTGGATACCATAAAAACAATTTCCATTTTTTTCTAAATATAAAACCTTAAAACGTAAAACATGACTCCTTGACAATTCTTCAACATTTAACATGGCTTAATTATTAATTGTACACATACATTAACCTGAGAAAATCATTTAAAAAATGGGATGAGGAATAAAACTCCGTAAGGGAAATAAACATAAGGGAAGAACACATTAGTTTTATGAAATAATTTCAAAAGAAATACTTATATCCTATAAATATATGTGTATATATATATATATATAATTTCTTTGTGAGACAAGAGATTTTAACAATAAATAAGAGCATATGTATATCCATAATTTATCCTAGGTAATTACATTCATAATCTTGTAACCCTCTCAGCTACCTTATAGTTTGAAACCCTCATGACTACCTTACAATTTGTGTAACAATCACAGTTACACTTGGAGTAACCATATGGCCGACCTCCAACATATACATACCCAATGCATTGGAGGGAAATATAGGTCCCACCATTCATCATAAAAAATTCCCCAGAACAAGAAAATAATCATACAACATGAACAATTACATAAATACATTGATTTGGAATTCCATAAAACATAATTTTAAAAGATGATTTAAAAGGAAAAATAGATTATAAATATTGTAGAATTGAAGTAAAACTTAATAGAGTGGATGGAATATGTGTATACACTGTATTTAAACATAAAGAAACATAATATAAATATAATCCATCACACAAAAAATTTAAATATCACATTAATAATGAAGTATAAGGTTAACCCAAAGAAAGGAAATCAGGTTAATAATTCCCTTACCTAGGGTTTGTCTTACTTCCAACCTGTTTAAACCTCTTGTATAATTGTTAAAAAAAAGTTTTATTAGTATTTTAAAAAATATTTTCTTTTTTCTAACATCTTATATTATCATTTAATAACATCATTTCACATTTTAATTGTTAGTATTTTTCTCCTTGGACAGTTTTTGGGTGAGTTCATTACATGATTTCCATGATTGGTTCATGAGGGATGTTCCTGTCAATCGGAAATGAAACTCCAAAATAGGAATGAAGAAGTATTTACATCTTTCCATTACCATAAATTATACCATTAATCATTATTGAATTCTTACATGAGGATTATTCATAATTTAAAACATCAATGATGTTCATTTAGATCATTTTAGGGCTTCGTTGATAATAACGACCTCATTTCATTCTATAAATTAATACCCTGATTAAAAAATAATTACAGAAACCTGGATCTGAAATAATACATATATAATAACTTGGTTCAATAATAAAAAATTTTTAATAAACATACATGAAAGAGTTAATGTTAATTGAAATCTCATCAGCCACGATGTCGGCAGTTCGACACATCTTGGACAATGTTTTTATTTCCTGAATAACTATGAGAGGAGAAAAATAATGATGATGAAGCTTCAATGAAAATGGGAAATTCCAGAATATACATTATCTCAAGATATTTCATGCCTCTTGGGTATGAAGGGATGAATAATGTATGAGAATGGATCTCAAAATAAAAGAATATTTGGGAAATCCCTTACAAAAAATGTGGCCGTATAACAGCTACAGAACATGGTTTTAGAAAATTTTAAAAAGATAGAGGACAAGGATAACACATATATAAATGATTAAAAATATATATTATATCAATAATAGTAAGGAAATAATAACATTGTATGGAAACATGAAAGTTATGCCACATAAAAGAAAACTTTAATGGAAAAAAGAAAGATATTGTGAATTTTCTTTCCTTGTAGAGTAAGCCTTATAAATTGAAGGATGGGACCATGGGAGATTGTGGAAACCATGGTAAGTCTACTAGGAAGGTAAGGAAGCTAGATCTTTGTTGAGGATGAATTGGGAACGATTTTAATGAATTAACGTGTTGGTATTTATAGGAAAAGTAAGGGAATAATTTAATAATTTCCATGGGACACCTCATGAGTGGTATTGGCAAAACCATGGGCTTGCCCACTGTATTTTCCCATGTTTTAAGCCTATTGGTACACCTCACATCTTATTTAACTATACACTAGTCTAAAGGATTTATGATATCATTAATATATCATTAATGATTTCATTAACACATCAAAACTAAAAACTATATTTTTTACTATTCACCAAAATTTCAACTATTTCAGAAAAATTCCCAAAATTCACTGCAACTATTTTTCTATGTGTATATTTAATAAATGAAATCCATTTTTTGAAAATAATTTCACATATATTTTTAATTTAATTTTTAAATATAATCATAATTAATTCAATAATTAATTATTTAAAAACAATAACTGCTTTTATATCACATTGAAAAATTAATCAAGATATCATTATCATAAATCCTTAAAAAAAAATAATAATAATACAATTTACTATTCATTAGAGTAATATTACTATTCGTATTACTATTAATAAGGGTATGTTACTATTCACTAAAAAAACATGTTGGTTCAAATAGACTCCAAATAACATACTAAACACGATTGTAGATGACAGTTCCTTGAAATTCAAAACATAGAAGTGGAAAATTTATGTTTTAAAGGCAATTTATAAATATCTACTTAAAACAAAGTTCCATGCATTTCTGTTAATTTTAAAAAAAACTTGGGGTTTTATAGTAACCATGACCAATGTTGTGGATGTCTACAAATATCATATGTTAGAGAAATTGGTTGACCTACTAAGTCCCACTTTTATGGTAGGGTGGGACCACTTACAAACGTTTGTTGTGATCACTAGATATTAATTATCTAAATGGTTGGTTATAAACTATAATTATTATTATGAAAAATAAAACTTTTGAAAATGTTATCTCTAGGATATAGGATTCAATATCCAAACCACATAAACCCATGACTGTATTTTACTTAATTTTTTTTTCTACTTGATTGTTTCTTTGTTAGTATGAAGTGTGACTCCTAGACTTGTTCAATTCAATTTTTTAATTTAGGGTGAGGATTTATATTTCTGTTTTGTTACACTAATTAATGGGAGGAAATAATCTGGTTCTTTTTTCCATCATTATAAGTTCTTGTGATCTACATTCCAATGATATGATGTTACATATGACTCTATATAGTGATATATTTGTTTTATTGGTTTTACATGTATTTAAAATGTTTATCAATGTATATTTTATAAGACTATTTTATACATTGGATTTCACTTTGATTGGATTCTATTATACTCATTTAGAGGCATCATTGTTCCTTATATAATATAATTTTTTTATTTTTTTATTCTTGGTTTTAGGGATGAAATATATATATACATGTCCTAATGGTTCCATGGGAGAGTCATATCATTACTTAATAAGTTAGAAAGCTCAAAATTCAGTCCCTATTATCACATAAATATATGTGGTTCTCGTCACCAACCCTTGGGAATCAAGGATCACTGTTGGTGTAATAACATCACGACTTAGGAATCTGAGTCACGGTCATCACATAAGGGGAACATCAAGGATTTATTGTGGAACAATCAAACTATGTTGGGAAATATATAAACATTAGACCCTATGGGAGGAGCTCCAAGACAAAATAATATGAAATATGTTCAAATCCATGTAATTCAAGGCTTTGTAAAGATGAAAGAAAACTCAAATTCCTCAATTCTTACATGATAAAATTTCATTGAGAAATCATGCCGATGAGGTAATGATCTCATTAACCAAAGGGAGATTTTTTGCAGATAAAATTGTTAACATTCCATTGATATTTATATATGAAATATATTTTATATCATTTATTTTTATTTTATTTTCATTATTTAAATGTCTATGTTCTCTCTTTTATGAAAACTTATATCCCTGATCAAGTGACATAACTTCTTAGTTAATTTCATGGGGAGGAATGTTTTGATGTACTTTGAGTTTTTAATATAATTTTATTATTTTATGATTACATTCACTTTGAATTTTGATTTCCATTAGTTATAATAGATTATTGTGGTGATGGTCCCTCGTCTACAATAATATATTATTCTTCAATTTATGTTATGGATGGTGAAATCTTTCTTTAATTGTATTATTCTTGATAAGATACAGTTATGTTGTATTATATGGTGTTATTATGGAATTATGATATATGTGTAATGGGTTTAAATCATTCACCTAACGGAATGGTTATGAGAGTATTGATTGAAAAAACATGATAGAGGCGTGATGTTTTCCACTAGACAAAAGAATATATGAGGAATTAGAGAACATGTTATTATATTGCACTAATTTCTTCCATATAGAAAATAAAAGAGATGTAGTGTTGAATGATATTGTTACATTCCACTTACTATGATAAATAGAGAAACAAATATTTTAATAGAACTATAATAGGGTATAACTGTTGGGTCACCCATAGATTAGCATTTTCCTTTTAGCATTGCATTAATTTATAATTTATTAATTTCATTTAATCATATAAACCCCCATTTTACATGACTTATATTCTTAAAAAATAATTTAATATAAAATCATTCATAATGTTTATTATCAATCCTTTTCAGAAGAAAACCCTAAAGTCATCAATTATGTGACACACTTTGGTTAATTTAAATGTTATTTGATAAACCTAATGAAACTGTCTCAATAAAGATTGGTTCCATTACTCAGAAGTGATAGTTTCATTGTTCAATTTATTTCTTTATCTCATTTTATCATATGTTATTTAATTTTATTTAATTTTCATTAATCCATACATTATGTATTTGAATTTAGGTGTATAGTTTTCACAGACAAACTAACAACAACTGAAACCATAAAACATTTTTTATGCTATAAATTTCCACTTGTAGGAATTAATATATTAAATATATGTGTTCAATATTAAAATAACATTACTCAACTCTATACTATATGTATATGAAAATTAATAAATAAAGAAAAAGTTTATTAAAAATATGTCAGGGAAGATGACATTGAACATAAAATTCTTATTGAAAAACATAAGGATGTTGAAAATGGTTTTTACACATCTATACTACCTAACTCCTCACATCCCTTGTTAAAGGATGAAATTGAACATTATTTACCAATTATGTTCTTGTGGGAGTAAAAATAATCTTATCATATATTGGGAATATTTAAAAAAATATTCCATTCTAAATGATCCTCCTCTCATTAAATAAGAATACTCATCTTGAATAATGTTCATTATAGTGTTAGATGATGACTTTATTTCCATAAGAGAGGGTGAACCATAAATGTTTGGGTGAATCAATTTTATAAATCATTCAAAATTTATTTCACATTAAATAAAACTATTAAATTATTCTGGATTTGATCGATAGAAAATTTAACTCGACCATACATAAAAGAATGAATAAAAATGAGTACGGACACCAATGTTTTTACAATTTTTTTTCAATGAATGTGTACTAAATAATTATTGTGTTTGATTCTTATCAAAATACATATATTTTAAAATAGATATTTATTTTCAAATATATGTGGGTGGGTTAGGTATCATCTTATAGACATGAGTTACTAAAAAACCCATTGGAATTTATATAGAGTCATGGTATTTTTATTAAGAAGAAAAAAATTAGAAATATCACATATGAATCTTTATAGGTCCAATTACTGAAAGAGATCTTCATCTCAAGTCTCTATGATAAATAGATCATGATGTGGTCACCTCTTCAAGAAAATTTTCCACAACGAAGCACTACTACAAAATATTGTTCATCCATGTATATAGAATGTGAATTAAAATTATTATCATATTCCTTTTTCTTCTCCTTAACCATGGTTCAATAAATAATTGGAATCTTATATATTTTCATTTGTTCTCTAAACTCTTGGTGTAGGATCAATTTACCTCTAATATTTTTATAACCATCAAAATTAATGATCAATAATTTATATCATAGCTAGTCACATTTATTTTGGAAGAATAAAATATTTTTAAATTGATTTAATTATATAAATAATTTACACCTCCACATTTTAAATAATTTCTGAAACTAATTTTGGAAAAATGAATCCTCAGTGCATTTACTATATATTTGATATACATGGGTACATAACCATGATCAAGAATATTTTAGTACACATTGTGTGGTTATCTATATTGTGTTTCCACAAATTCCCCCCTCTTCATTCCTTCTAAAAAATCACTCACGTTAATTCCAAAAAAATAACAATGAATGAATAAATCTAAAATAAACCCATATAATAATTCTTGAAATACCCAGTAATGAATTATTCTTCAGTAAACTTGGAAAATATCGATCCTTATATCCATCAGCCTACTTATTTCAAAACACCTTTTGAAAAATATTAATAACATATGTATATCTCTCGAAAAATCATCCTAGAAATAATAACTACATTTGTAAGTGATTTAAAAAAATATTATTTGGAAAACATTATAACATTTCAAGTACAGAATAATCTTATGGAGTTTCCGAAATAATAATATTTGATTGAATAAATTCACTCTCATTTTGTTTTACTCATAATGTTTCCATAATGATCATGGAATTTAGATCACAAAATCAATATTCATTTTGGATCACAATTCATTTACAATGTTTTAAACCATGAAAATTTAACCATGAAACATCTAAAAGAAATCATCAAAAATCTAAATTTATGGAAACTAAACATTTTGCAATAATTAAAACTTGTTATGATTGATAAAAAATCAGACATATTAGTATCATAACGCTTAGTCAAACTATTTATAAGATAATAATTTTTTATAATTTTTTTTCATATATCATAAATAGGATTTCATATTCTTCATGTGAAATAAGATATTTTTTTTATGATTTTCATTTCTTCCATAGGATATTATGTATTTACAGCATAGAGACATATATGTGAACAAAAATATGAACACTTCCTCATTTATCATTTTTCTAGTTAGTATATATTCCATATTGAGGATATCATACATTTCTATAAGGTGTGTAAGAAGTTTCACATTGAGAAATTTCCATAAAGATCCAGAAAAACATATTCTGTATCATAGAATTTTCTTAAATAACCCATATTCATATATATCATTTTTTTTGAAATTATAGAGCATATAAATTCTTATGTATGTAATTAACTCCATATGTATCAAATATACCCTACAAAGTTTCATCTTGGAAATTTCAGAATACATTAAACAATCTAATAATAAATGTTAATAAGATAAAAACAACTTTGATTATGTCATAACTATAATCATAAACATTAAGTCGTATCAAAAATATTTTCATATAATTATTAAATTTATCCATGAATGATTAATAAAAAATGTATTCCTTTAAAATTTCCCTAGGGTTAATCAATATCCCCCTTTGTATTAATAGGAAATGTGATTCTTGTCATCCAAATATATCAAACTCATTTTAGAGTTCTATATTCTCATGAGAGTCATAAAATCATGGAATTTTGTAAATGGGAAGTATCCAAATATCACACTACAATATTAGTATTTTTTTGAGAGAATTAAAACTCCTAGTGAAAAAACTATTATGGCCTTGTAACATAGATAAGTTCCCTCTATTTTATTAATTCCACTTCTCTTTTCCAAAATTTATAAATGAAAATAGCTTAATATTAGAAAAAGTCAAGAAAATATCTATAAAATCTCTCTATTGATTAAAATTAAACCCCATTTGATTTAATAGAGTACAATATATTTTCTACAAGATTTATCTAATTTTTCTATTCTTTTTATAACATAATCCAAATACTTATGTTGGTAGCTTCCACATATCCTAATGTAGGAATATAGGTATGAAAATAGACGTTTACTGTTAATTCCACAAACCAATATTTTAGAAGGGAATTCAAAAAAAATATCTACAATCTATTATTTGGTATATATATATTCGTGTTTCTTATCACAAAAAAACAATTTTTAATTCAAAAATTGAAATATAATGTTAATATTCTTTTATTTTGAGTGTCACATTAGATTCATGGATAAATCAAAATCATCATTAAAATCTACAAGTTTTAGTTGTACCATATTTTTTTACATGCATGTATAGCTGCAATATAATCTACATCATCTATACTAAATGATTTTAAGGATATCTTTTATATATACAAAGTCACACAACACTCACCATGAAATAATGATCCGCCATTTGTAGATTTCTTTTCAGTATAATAACATGCTCAATCAGTATATATGTATTTCTATAACTATGAATTATGGTTTTGTATTAAATTCCCCAATTCAGTCTTCCTATTATATACTATATTATTCTTTTACCTTCTAACACATTGGAATATTTATTTAAATCTAAAACCTAGAATATAGATTCACAATAAATTAAATGTCTATCATAGATGTAGTTATATCATGAAGGATTTCAGTAAATCTTCTAAAATATTTTTGATTAATACTAATTTATGTTTCATCCTTATTCAACTCTTGTAAAACTGCAATGGTTTTAGAGATTTCACTACAGTATTTCAAAATATTTTTTAAGAAATATTTATTAGATTTCTATTACAATAAGAAAATGAATTCGGACTTTTCTGTAATCTGTAATAAGAAGAATTTAATCACTTTAATCAACATGTAAAACTCAAAAAACATATTTATATAAATTGAAAAATCTTCACATATATACAATTTATCATTAGAAAATTCATGTAACGTCCCAGTTCTGGAAGCCACCCAGATGCGCCCCATACCTAGTTGGTCAGTGGCCTCATGCACATTTCCTTGAATTCCAGAGGCTGCCAACTAGTAGCGAGTGACTTGGGTGTGATAATGGTGAAACTATTCCCTCATTGACAGAGTAGACAGTGGATGTACACAAATAAATACAATAGTAGAAGTAGTAAAAACCAAACAATAGTAACAGTGGAAGACTGATAAAAGAAACAACTGGAGAAGATATATATATATAAATGATGCCTGATACATATATGTCTAGGAAAACATCCAAAAAAATTCACAATGTTGGAATATAAAAGTGCTAAACCAAATTTCAAAAGAAAGAAGATAAACACCTCATAATCGCAAGTCGTATCTTGATCACATGCTCTCGAGCTCCACAAACATCATGAACCTAAAGTTGAAGGGCGCCTTCCCTTATCTATAACAATAATAATAAAATCTTTTTGGGCCCAAAGCATGACCCAAATAGGGTGTGAGACAAAATTCTAGTAGACAACCACCTGAAGATCTGTACCTAACAGTCATTGAATATATGGATGGAAAAAGTATAGAAAGGAGCAAACAATAATTTACTCAACAGAAAACAATCCATAGTTTCTAGCATATAATTCAGAAACATGTAAGCAGCCACTCAAGAATGTAGAATGAATAGGTAACCCTATGGGTAGGTCTCACAGCCTTACCCCTATGGTTCAACAAACATGTTCTAGCAACCCTCTGGGAGGCATACAGAGTCTCACCCCTCTGTTTCAGCTAAATAATAGACTCTCTAGGGAATCACTTACCATCAATTCCCACCTATAGTCTTGTATCGTACTAAAGGCACTCTAGGGAAGTACTCAACATCTCATTCCCCCAGTGGCCCACGTCAAGGTACTACAGACAGTCTGAGGAAGCACTCAACATCAATTCCCCCATGTGGTCTCGCATATTATTATAAAGACACTCTGGAGAATATCTTACATCCATTCTCCATGTGGTCTACTACACTAGGTTCTCATGACCCTGTGTAAGTCAAACATGTATTTCATGCGTATCGCCGCAAGTAAACCTCAACAACTAATTGGATAAAATTCTAAGGCATATCAGCATAAAAACAATAGTCACGCTATCCTAAAAACTAGGCATGGAACTGGAAATAGCCTAATAGGAAAAACTATACCATATAGTCATAAAAAGGCCAAACATGCATGGAATAAATACATTAAATGCACAGAAAATTAACCTATTCACAAATAATAACCTCTACTCATTCATACAAGAAAAGTAGGAATACAACAGGGTAAAAAATTAAATATGAAATACCCCATTCAAGGGTATTGGTATAATTTTCACATAATACTCAAAGACTTTCAACAGAAAGGTACAAACCACCTACCATGATGTTAAGAGATCAGTATACCTGAACCATGGGGCTTGAATCACCATAGAAAGATGAATATCTAGAAAAAAGTCTAAAAAATTCAACCACTGATAACTAAAAAACCTAAGGAATATGGAAACTATTTACTTGGAGAAGAGAGAACTCAATGCTGCGATTCCTACACACTAACCAGTGTTTGAAATGGAAGACAGAGGGAGGATTGGGGGCTCTTCTAAGATCCACAGCTTCTCGGTGCTCTCGGACAATGATGTCCTAGAAGATGTCAATTCTGGGGATTAGGCGCAACCTCGGTGTGTTTAATAAAAAAGAAATTATACAGCGTATACTTTTGGCGTACACGGTGTGTACTCGCATTTTCCATACTCTTCTTTAGGTGGCCTCCATTTCACCACTACATGGTCGTTTGTGTGGGATAACACTGCCAGCACAAGGCCTCCAGCGGCATCGAAGTACACAGTGTGTACATATAATGTATAGGGTGTGTATTTTGAAAAATTTTATATTTTCCTCTTTTCCTAAAAAATGACCCAAAAAAGAAAAACATACCTGCAAAAAAAGATTTGGGTTCTTACAAACTTCATAACATAAAGAAATTCATCCCCGAATTTCCCTATCGTGGAATAGAAGAAGAAACCCTGAATAGCTCTGTCCAATGTGCTCGCACATCAGTCTCCCTCTCCCAAGTCTCGTCTTGTACATGCATGTGCTGCCATAGAACTCATACCAGAGGAATAGACCAGCCATGGAGAACCTTGGTACTTCGATCAACAATCCAGATCAGATGCTCCTTGAATAATGCATCAACAACAAGCTCAAACTCTTCGGGTTGAAGGACATGAGAAGGGTCTTAAAAGTAACTTCAGAGCTGAAAAAAATGTAAAATGTCATGCATATCCCGATACCTCTCAGATAACTGCAAACGATAGGCTACCGGCCCAACTCTCTCTATAACCTCCAATGGTCTGACGTACCTTGGTGAAATCTTACCCTATCTCTTAATCCTCCTATGCCCCAACCTCTGTGTGACACGTAGGAAAAATGGATCCCTGACCTTGAACTCCAGAGGTCGTCTCTGCTGATCAGCATAAGACTTTTATCGAGACTATGCAGTATCCATCCTCTTTCAATTCAACTCTATCTGCTTATTGGTTTCCTAAGAAAGACAAGGTCCTAACAAAGATACCTCTCTTACCACTATCCAAGATAATGGTGATCCGCATGGCCTACCATACCAAGCCTCATAAGGTGCCATCTGAATAGTTTCTTGAAAACTATTGTTTTAGGAAAACCCCACAAGATGTATATGCTTCACCCAAGAACCTCAAAAATCCAGGATTCACACTCAAAGGATGTTCTCAGGAAAATGAATCATATGCTTGGACTGGCCATCTGTATGGGGATGGTAAGATGTAATCAAAAGTACATGTGTACCCAAAGCCTTTTGAAGCCCCTACCGGACCCAAGAAGTAAAACGGGCATCCTTGTTTGAAACAATGGAGTGTGGAACTCCATGAAGACGTACAATCTCTAATATGTATAAAAATCCCATATCGTCAACACTAATGGTCTCCTTGATTGGAATGAAATGAGAAACCTTCATAAGTCTATCAACACCGACCCATACAACATCATTCCCACGAGGTGATCTCGGCAAACCCTTTCACGAAGTCCATCACCATGTCTTTCAACTTCAACTTAGGAATTGGTAACTACTGTAAAAGACCTGTTGGTTACTGATGTTACGCCTTAATCTATTGACAAGTAGAACATCTCATTATGAAATCAGAAACATCTCTCTTCATACCTGGCCACCAATACTGGTGGTGAAGATCGCGATACATCTTGTTGACACCATGATAAACTGCCCAAACAGAGAAATGAAAGTCATGCCTCAGCTCATCACGTATATCTGCTGGCACCCATACATGTCCATGGAAATGCAAGATATAATCCTCTCCTATGGTCCATCTAGGATTAGGGTCCTCTCCTGACACACTCTCCCTCAGGACTGGGCCTTCAGAATCAGATATTTGCCTCATTCGTTCTCATTCATGGAGTGTAGAGGTAACAACTACAGAAGATAGAAAAGTCTTCCCCTATCCATCGTGTACCTCCAAATTCATCTATGAGAAAAGATCTATAAGCTTCCAATCACTACTGGCCTCTTGAACTGCATGTAACAAAGTCCTCCTTCTCAACGTATCATCCACAACATTGCCATTCCGATGTGTATAGGCAAGCTCAAAGTTGAAGGACTGTAGGAAATCAACCCACCTCCATTGTCTAAAATTCAAATCAAGATAAGTGAAAATGTAATGGAGACATTTTTGGTTGGTGAAAACCAAAATATTCTCTCCTATAAGATAATGCCTCCAATAGTGTGGGGTATGAACAACAGCTTCTATCTCCAGATCGTACATTAGGTAGTTCCTCTCATGTGGCCTCCACTGCCGAGACCCATACACAACCACTCCATCTCCCTACATAAGCACAACTCCTAGGCCAATACCTAAAGTGTCATAGTAGAGAGTATAACAGTTGCTTGGCTCTGGAAAGACTGGTATAGATGCTGAATTCAACCTACCTTTCAGCTCCATAAAGGCTGACTCACACGATTATGACCATACAACCATCACACCCTTCTTAGTCAGACCTGTCAATGGTGCTGCTAAGCATGAAAAGTCTTGAATGAAGCATCTGTAGTATCTAGCCATCCCCAGGAAACTCTGCACCTCAAAGACGTTCTTTAGATTCTCCCAGGAAACTACTTTTCTCACTTTCTCTTGGTCCACTGATACTTCTATCTCTATGATAACGTGGCCCAAAACCTGAATCGGGTCCATCCAAAAGTGATATATTGAGAGCTTAGCATATAACTAATGCTCCCTCAGTGTACTCAAAACAATCTCAAGATGGGTAGCATGGTCTTGTCGAGTGTGATATTACACCAAGATATCATCCATGAAGACCACCATGAATGATTATAAGTATGGATGGAACACTCGGTTCATTGGTTCCATGAACATTGATGGAACTTTCATGTGACCTAACGGCAAAACCATATACTCGTATAGACCATACCTCCTCCTGAAGGCTGTAAGAGGTATATCTGATGGTATAACATGCAACTATTGATAACCAGATCTCATGTCGATCATTGAGAACACTCTTTCTCCACAAAGATGATCAAAGAGTTCATCAATCCTAGCAATGAATATTAGTTCATGACCATCAATTGGTTCAACTTCCGATAATCCACCCAAATCCTGAGGGTACCGTCTGCCTTCTTCGCATACAGAATTGGTGAACCCCAAGGAGAAGAACTGGGTCAGATGAAACCCTTTTCCTGCAACTCCTCCAACTATTTCTTGAGCTCCTGCATCTTAGTTGTATCCATACTATAAGAAGTAATGGACACTGGTACCGCTCCTGAAACAAGCTCAATCCAATAGACTGCATCACACTCCAGAGGAAAACCTTAAAAGTCCTCTGGAAAGACATATATGAAACGATCCACCCCTGGAGGAATGTCAAACTAGGAAGTCCCCTGGTCATCCAGATAAAGACTAGAAATCTGGGCTATAACAGCTCCTAACCCAAAATTTTATGGACCCACTCTACTTTCCCAAACATTCCACAAGACCTTATGATGAAAAGTTCCACCCTCTGGTAATATGAAACTCACCATGCGCTGATAAGAGTCTACAACTACATAGAAGGGAACTAGCCAGTTCATTCTGAGAATGACATCATAGACATTAATCTCTAGGGCATTGGGATCCCATTGAATGTGATACCTATCCAAATCTTGAGGGAACTCCTTGAAACGACATACACTAGTCATCCTAGTCCCCAACAGTGTGTCTAGAGTCAATGTTTCGGTAGAGGAAAAGATGCAGAGGACAAGGTTCTCCACAATAGAAACATAGATAAATATATGGGAATACCCTGTATTGAAATGTTCAGAAGACAAAACTGAGGCTACATAGATCGTACCTCAAACTGTAGAGGGTTCGGGATCCTACTCCTACTGGGTCTGCCCAACTACAAAATCATGACATATACGACGATCTTATGATCCTTCCTAACCGCTCTAAGCTGATCCACCCAGTTTTCACTAAATGACTGGTGACTGACCACCATGTCCTCGACTTCCATGTCATCCCTAATGGCCAGAAGAACTCCAATTCATAGACTAGTGAGAAACTGGTGGTGTTTCTCCCGAACAGGAGTCATGGATGAACCCATGTCACCAGCTTCTGGTGAGAAATCATAATAGAAGCGTGGAAGGTGACACATCTTAACACAAGATCAGCACACCATTGGGACTCTTTGGCACTGTTTCCTTTTATGTCCATCCCTTCCACACTGGTTTCATACCACATGGCCACCCGAAGATGTGTCTCGTTGCATTGTATTACCACGCGTAGACTCCCTACGGTACTTCCTACTATCAGCTGGTGAAGCACTAACTCAGGAAGCGGAACCAACCTGGATCTCAGCTCCGGAATCCCTCAGATTGCACTCTGAAATCAGTTCGAGGTTGACAATGGAAGAAATGGATTCCAGCCTAAGGATATTTACATGTGAGTGGATCTCTAATCTGAGACCATCTTCAAAATTCCCTACCAAGAACAACCCATATCCTCCCTGGAGGGGTGTGAAATTCTGAATCTCTATGATACTAGAGATCATTAACTCTTGGGCTCGGTCGGCCCTCAGGGTCTCTGGATAGAAGAAGTCGTAAATGATGTGCTAAAACCCCTCCCCCGGAATAAGATGCTGATGACCCGCCTATGAGATCACGTCCCACCACCTCATGGAGGAGTCTCATAGCATGTAGGTATAGATCTTGAACTACCTTTCTGGTGGCATCTCCAAATTCTCAAAGATCGTCATCATGGCTTCTTTCCATGACTCTACAGCATGAGGTCCTCCTTCCACTGATAAGGTGGGAAGATGTTGCTGCAGGAAAACCCACATCAAATCTTCCATAGTTGAGGAATGAGGCGGTGCTCCCTGGAAGGTCTGCGCCATCCTCAGAAATCCTTCCCTAAACAATCCATCGACACCTGTATCCAGTATCACTACTGGTGGCAATGCTGGCACAAAAGGAGGATCGGTGTGAAGTCCTTGATCATCCATATCCGGTGTCTGATCACTACCAGTAAACGAGCGTAAAACCGGAGGACGTCTCAGTTCCATGAATCTTCAAGGTCAAATGCACAACTTATAGAAACATTATAAAGGACTGAAAACTAGGATCATAAGAAGGGAATAAGAGAAAGAAAGCATTTATGTTTTACTAAATATGACTAAATGGCATGTATAAAGAATACTTGACATGTTACCTTAAGTCATTTACATGGGTGTGCACTTCTGCCAATACTGGTTGTGTAACACCCCAAACACATGGTGTGTACTTAAATACTCTTCCCAATCCCAAGTCCTTCTACATGGCTAAGCCACATGGCTCTATTAAGACAAAACTACATGGTGTGTTCATGTTATACACAATGTGTACTCAACAAGATTCACTTGGACCATGTTGTTAATGACAAGACCTGTGTACCCAGGTCACACTACATGTCGTGTTCCAAAATAACATGACATGTACTATGAAGTCCTAATAGACGGTGTGGTTAGCTACAAGGCCAGCTACACGGCTAAAACTACATGGAGTGTTCTAGGCAGACATGGCGTGTATGAGAAAGGATGACACCAACACGTGTTGTTCGTGACATGGTCGGGTACCTAGGGCAGACTACACGGTGTGTTCAAGGTGGAAACGACGTCTATAAGAAGATACTTCACCAATCAGGTGGTTAACTACATGGCCAGACTCCAAGGATTACACTACATGGCGTGCACAACCGGTACATAGAATGTTTCCACAAGGTTTTCCCTATCCAGGGTCTCTTCCCACACGGCATTGGACACAGTCAGAGAAAAAATGGTGTGTATATAAATACACGGCATTTACAAAAGAAATATTGTTTCTTCCCAAACAGAAGAACACATAGAGTGTAATCAAAACTACACAGCATGTATTCTAGGTTTTTCCAGATAGTATGCCTCATAATCAACTCTAAAGCCCATAAAACACTGAAAAGAACATTGAAAGTGACAAATTTAGATCCGTGAATGCCCATACACCCCGCAAATCAATGTTTGGCATATTTATAATGTTAAAATCATGGTAAACAAGGAAATGACCCACTAGAGGGCCCATTGCACCTTCAGAACGAAAACATGGCACTCATTCAGGTAAAACCGTACTCAATCAATGCTCTAACAAGATGTAGATGTTTTTATCAAGGCATCTATCACTATAGCATTCATATTCTACTCAATATCTATCACAACAACATGTAATTTCTAATGCATCCTAGATGACATGGTAAGAATGAATGACATGTGATTTCTAGTAAGTACCTTTATGATGTATGTGATGGCATACTCTTATCTCATCAGGTTATGAAAGAAATAGATCCTCAATAAAATCAACGGTGACAACACAAAACATGTGAATCAATCAAGGTTAAATCAAATCAACTGTAATAATCGCAAAACCAGAAAAATTAAAACTAAACGAGGTAGATTGGATTTTCCCTGTACACAGGTTAGCTACTCCCATGCAGAACGTATTACCATGTACCTATTCCATCATATCCCTGGCTAAAGGATCAAAACAATTAGTCAAGAGATAAGAATTCCTCTGATTCCCTTTGTAACGCCCCAGTTTCGGAAGCCACCCAGGGGCGCCCCATACCCATTTGGTCACATGGCCTCAAGTGTATTTCCCAGAATTCCAGAGGCTACCGACTAGCATTGAGGGCCTTGGGTGTGATAATGGGGAAACTATGACCTAATTGGCAGAGTACACAGTAGATTTAAACCAATACATACAACAGTGGAAGCAGTAAATATCAAACAACAGTAACAATGGAAGACTGAAAAAGCAAACAACTGGAGAAGATATATATAAAAATGATGCATGATAAATATATGTCTAAGAAAAGAGCCAAACAAGTATCAATTCTAGAAGAAAACAGTGATAAACCAATGTGAAAAAGAAATTAGATAAGCTCTTCAGCATCACAAGCCATTTCTTGGTCACATGCCCCCACTCCAAAATAATCATGAACCTTAAGTCAAAGGCTACATTCCCTTATCTATATCTGCAACAGTAAAATTTGTTTGGGCCCAAATCATGACCCAAATTTGGTTTGAGACAAAATCCTAGAAGGGAACCACCTTGAGATCTTTTCCTAACATTCAGTGAATATATGGCAGGAAAAATTAAAAAAATCAGAAAAAAATAAGGTACTCAGCATCAACAAATCCACAGTTTCAAGCATATAATTCACAAACAAGTAAGCAGCCACTCAAGCAAGTAGAACAGATAGGTACCCCTATAGGTAGTTCTCACAGCCTAACCCCAATGGTTCAACCAAAAAGTACTAGCAACCCTCTAGAGTAACACACAGTCTCACCCCTCTGGTTCAACTAAAGAATAGACTCTCTGGGAAGCCACTCACCATCAATTCCCCCTATAGTCTCCTTTTATACTAAAGGAACTCTAGGGATGAACTCAACATCTCATTTCCCATGTGTCCTAGGTCGAGGAACTAGATACACTCTGAGGAATAACGCAACGTCTATTCCTCATGTGGTCTCACATCTTATTATAAAGACACACTGGAGTATCCCTTACGTCCATTCTCTCTTTTGTCCACTAATCTAGGTTTTCATGGCCCTGTGTAATTAAAACCTGAATAGCATGTATATCGCCTAAATTAATCCTCAAGAACTACTTGGATAGAATTCTAAATCATATCAGCATAAAAAAACAAAAATCAAACTATCCTAAAAACTAGGCCTGGAAGTGGCAATAACCTAATAGGGAAAACGTGGCCAAATGATCATAAAATGGAAAAATATGCATGGGAAAAATACATCCAAAGCACAAAAAATTACTCTATACACAAGAAATAACCACTGCTCAGGAATACTGGCAAAGGAGGAAAAAAACAAAGGAAAGACAGTATATATGGAATACATCGTTCATGGGTATTGGTGGAATTTGCACATAATAATCAAATATTATCTATAGAAATTAAAAAAACCACCTACCTTGATGTTAGGAAATTGATATACTTGAATGAAGGGGAATGAATCGCCTTATAATGATGAAGAACTATGAAAAAGTCTAAAACATTCAGCATAAAATAACATGGAAAAATGAGGAATTGCGAAACGATGCACTAGGAGAAGAGAGAACATCCTGTTGGGATTCCAACGCACTAACCGGTGATCGAAACAGAGGATGGACGGTGGATCAGGGGCTCATCCAAGATCTGTGGCTACTCGGTGCTCTTGGAAGAAGACGACATAGAAGAAGTCAATTATGGGGATTAGACGTGACCCCGATGTGTTTAATGAAAAAAAGAAAGTACACGACCTGTATTTTTGGAGTACATGGAGTGAACTCACCTTTTCCATACTCCGCTTTAGGTGGCCTCCAAGTCACCCCTTCATGACCGTGTGTGTGGCCATGACATGGCCAGTACACGGCCTCCAGTGGCATCTCATTACACGGTGTGTAATTATAAAGTACACGACATGTATTTTGAATATTTCCATATTTTCCCCTTTTCCTAAAAAATGACCAGAAAAAGAAAAGCATACCTGAAAAGAAGATCTGGGTTATTACAATTCAATTTCATCAACATATATAATCGTAGTTAGTGTTTCTATATATAGATATTTCACATTTAAGATATTATCATCCATTACTTTATAAAATTACATATACCTAAAATAGTAATAATGTTTTAAGAGTACCAAGATATAGGGTCCTATTTTAGGATATATAAATAATTCTTTAATATACACACTATGTTTCCATATTATTCAAATATGTAACCCTCACGATTTTTAATAAATACTTATTCTTCTAGGTTTCCATTTAGAACAATATACTTCACATTCATCTAATAAACATTGTGATTTCTATGTACTATCACTTCTAAAAAAATTGTAATATATTCCTATATTTCCACTTGGGTAAATATTTCATTAAAATATCTTACTTACATTTGTGAATATCTATAGAAAAATATTGTATATTTTTTCAGTCACCCCCATCCTCAGAGATATCTTTATTTTATCCTTGTCTTAGTCTTGTATCATTTGATAGAGGTTAGAGTTTGATTCCAAGTTAAAAAAATTTGTTTTTTGAGTTTTTGGGAGGTTTTTTAAGAAGATCACAATTACCACATGGTTAGAAGAAATCACACGGCCCAGTCATACAGCTGGTTTAGTTTCGATAGAACCAACCACATAGGCTGGGCAAAACTATGTGGTAGTTCCCAGGTTACCCTGCGCTAATATATTCATAGTCAGAGAGCTCTGCACAGTTATCACTTGGGTTTTCAAACAGTGAGTCATTCCAAGTCATTAAAATCATTATATCACATTAAACCTTGTCTCCTCCATTTAACCGTAAATCAAGACACTCTCCTCCCATACATATTTGGCCCACCAAGGTGTCAAAATACCCCTTCTACCTTGGTTCTCCTCCCTCCATGGTGCTTCCTCTTTGATAAAAAGGTTATATTGTAGGGTTTTTTCCTATTCTAAACTATTTCTCCTATCCTAACACTAACCTTTAGTTTTCATTTGGGGGTTTCTAACTTGTAAAAACCCTAGAGTAAGGGTTAGAGAATTTGGTTTGATTTTCTTGTCACTATGGAATGTGGATAATTCGTAAGCCTTGGTTCTTCCTCTCCTTGGAGTTTTATCCCATCCACGCATGGTTTCGGAAGGTATTTCCATAAATTTACTTTCTTATGACTTTCCATTGATTATTGGTATTTTATATAAAATTGGAAATATGGTTAGTACCCATATATAACCCTTGTTTAACTTATTAGAGCATTTTGAAATTGTTCCAACATGTTAAATATAGGTTTTCAATGTAATTTGTGTGTAGTGTCTATGTTTATGATACCAAGAGTGTTTATTTGAGGTTCCTTGGTTCATTAAAGAAATATTATGTGCCTTTTATGAAATTTCACGTTTTAATAATTTTGTTATAGTGATTTCTTGATTGTTAAATTAGTTTGGGGTGTATAGTTTGAAATTTTTATTACTTGGACAATTGCATTAAAATTTTTTGGAAAAGGTTTTATAGTTTAAAGGTGGTTGTTTTTGTTTTCCAAATAATGTGGATGGTTGGATATGGTTTTAAGGAAATTATTGATTTTATGGAAATGATTTTTGAGTGTCCTATTGTATTCATGGTGTGACATTAGATTTTTGCACATCAATTGGTGCACTAGATTCACACATATACATTCCCCCAAATTAAATATGGTAATTTAAATTGGTGTTTTCACGAAAACCCTAATTTCTTAAATGGTTCATTTTTTTGAAATGTTGTTAATCCCTTCATTTCGATTTTAAAAATAATTTAATGTGGAAGGTTGTAGTGGTTTATCATTTTAATATTTATGTGTCTATTTGCTGAATGTGTGTCTTAGATGGCTATTTAGTTTGTTTTATAAAATTTTGTCGTACCCTGGAGTTATGAGATACTTTTATTGAGATATTTTTGTGTAATTTTAAAATGGGTAATGTCCCTTGAACTTCGAACTCAAATGTGATGTTTGTGTTAATTTTTGTAATGGATTGTGATTTGGAAAATATGTCTGTCGAGTGGGAAACATAAAATTTTTTATGGAATAAGTAAAATTTGTATATAGTATGTCATTCTATTTTTCACCGTGTCTAATAAGAAATTTATATGTATGGATAAGGGGAACCATTATATGAGGGGTTTATCATTATGGGTAATCATATATTGGTGTTCGTGTTTAGCATATGCAAGTGCGGTGTTAGCATGTATGTTGAGTAATGCATCCATTGGCCTCCTTCATACATAATGTCATTATGACCACCACTGGTTCATAGGAATGTTTTAGATGTTCAATTGAAGGATTCATAAAATTATTTATTAGATGGGATGGTATACTCCTGGATTTGTAAATAGGCCATTAGTGGTGTGCCCCAGGTCTGGCTAGGATAGATAAACTAGTTGGTTATTAACATAGGAGATTAACCATATATTGATAGGTTGTTCCGAACCGTGTACATCTTTGGGAACTCTATAGATGTTTATTATCACACATGGTCATTTTTTCATTGCTTATTTATTTTTATACAATAATAATTTCCATCTGTCACATATTAACTTTTTATTTTCAGCACAACCTTTGTACAATTGATTTTCAAATTTGGTTATAAAATGGAATTTGGATTAGGAAATTATTTGAGGCATGTCTTGGAATTTAAACTAGAAATTTTTATTGTTTACTGAAATTTGAAAACATTATTATTTTATATTTATTTCAAATTAGTGTAAGTGAACTATTCTTTGAATGTAAACACTTGGATTCCATGGTTTATCATTATAATCCCTATTGATCATCTCAATGCTCATGCCTACATTAACTTTTCCATTGCAAGTTCAATTTTTCTTAGGGTCTTCAAGTCTAATTGCTCATTTGTAGAGCATAGATGGTCTTGGGGTTGGTGGTGACCAAGTGGTCACATAGAGAATTCCGAGTAGTGTAATTGTTTTTAGTAGATTTATTTTTTGTTCTGGTTAGTTTTATTTTGTAACATAATAGATTGATTATTTATTTGAGTTTCAGTTGTTCTTTTTTACTTCATTTTCAATTTTTTTATTTATATATCTGTTCTATGTTGTTTTTTTCACTGAAAGCATTCCCATTTGTGTTATATGTTATTCCTAGAACATGTTTCCAGTACGCAGGGATTGGTAACACCCTTCAGACCATGTCATATATTAGGTCAAGCAACTAGCTTAGGGTCAACCATGGTCAGTTCAGGAAAAAATAGTATCATAGCATGCCCTTGTTATTTGGGGAGTTTGGTAGATTAGAGATTTGGTATATCAGGACATAAGAGGAAGGTATGGTAATGGTGTCATGAACCCTTTTTTGTACTGATCTCTGAATTACTAGGGATTATTGGGGGTTAAGTATTTTTTTTGGATTAAGGGATTAAAATGGAGGAGAGGAGATTTAATCTCATGATTTCACATGGAGTTGTGACCCACACGGAGTCTGGTTACGTAGTTTAATCTACTATTAGATTTTTATTCTTACTTGGTCATGGATCACTACCATTTCGCTGAGTAGAGAATAATTTCTGGTCCCTCGTTCTGGCGGTTCATTATGACTTGTGATGGGTCTTCGTTTTGGTTGGTGCTAGTATTATTTGGTAAATAATGGTGGTTTTAAAAATAGAAAACGATTTCTCCCAAATAGTATTGAAAAGAAATTTTTTTCTAAAAAATGATTTTATATTAGTAAAGTGGGTTCTAAAATAAGAAGTTCTTTGGATTTAAATGTTCAAAAATTATTTTATTTATTGAGGAAGAATATAGGTGACCCTTAGTATTCCATATGGAGGATGACATGTGTATGAGTATATATAAAGAGTGCCTAAACAACATGTCTGTGGATGATGAAGATTAAGATTTATGGTCACATATTTGGTGATTCATACGATTCCACTGAAGTGTTTTTCAAATAGAAAGGGTTTTGAAGTTGTTTTTTCTTTGAGGGGTGGATTTTTGATTTGTAAAATGTTCTATTGGTATGGAAAAATAGCCTTAGTATAAGGAAATGTAATAATTTAAATAAAAAATGTTGATTTTGGAATAAATGAGTTTGGTTTTGTTATTATTTTTTTGGATATTGGGACGGTTTTATTATTTCAGGGTCTTCACTTCAATTATTTTTTTGAATGATGCTTGTTTTTTCATACATTCCTCGAAATTTTGGGTTTACGCATCCTAGAAATTTCATTAATGTTTCCATTGATTCATGACCAATTTCTTATTCTATTCAGGTATTTTATATTTTTTTGATGTGTTATAAGGACAATATAGGTAGTGAAGTGGATTGAAGGAGGCAGATCATGTCTTTGAGTTGTTGAAAACACCTAAGGTTGTTAATGTTAATTCCATTATGTTTTGTTTTACTGTCTAGTTTTGGACCAGTGGAGGATGGATTCCTCCTTTTAATTTGAATTTGGGGTGACATGACATGTTTCTATGGCCACCTTACTTTAAGGGTTATACATATGGAGTTGAAATTATAGAAGGTGGTAGAGTTGCGGGATGTCTGGTTTGGCCCGCATTCTGTAGAGGTTGGCCTTGTCCACATTGAAGAGATGGTTCCTCACATCTTATGGAGTTCTCACCCATAGATTATCTGAATCGTGCTCTAGTCCACTGAAACATGTTTTAGAGTTTTTTGGATGTGGAATTTGTATAAGGATATGTTCTTAGGGTAAAGTTAATGGTGGTAGGATTCTAGGAGGGTTTAAAATATGGGGAGGAGTGCATGTCAGTGGGACCTATAATCAAAAATAAATCCTTGTGGGTTATGTAATATAGTTTGTCATAACATTTACAAGTGTGCCACCAGTGTAGTGGGTTTTAAAATTTTATGACTTATTGTCACATCCCTCCAAATCATTACTCTCAACATGGTCATTTAGGTCACTAGGATAAGACCTATGAGAAGAGTTACTTGAATAAGGATTTGCGACGAGGGAATTATAGTGCCTGGATGTGAGGTATAATATAATTTAGTCATTAAATACCTAGCCTCAGGTCTTAGGGTGAAGCTCACACGTAGTCAGAGATCACTGAGGGTGTGTGGCATATTGGTCTGGTTCATGTTTTCATGTCAGGATGGAATCATCTGAAGTTTCCTTGGTTTTGGTTCTCAGAAGGGGTTGGTCAATCATTTCATTATAAGTGTGTTATGGACTCATATTGTTGGAATATTATAAGTTCTGTTAATTTGAGTGTGTCTTTTGGATCTGCTCTTCTTCTCAAGGTGTGTATGGTGATTGTGCAGGGTAGTCTTGGTATTGATAAAATAGTTATTTCAGTTTGTGTTAAGAGTTACATAGTTCCCTGTTCCATTAAAGCCTATATTTTTTTATTGTGAAATGTAGTGATGTTTGTGTTGGGAGATCCCAGGTTCTTCCATTGGGGTGGTGTGTTGGGATTTTGATGTTTCTCGAGATATTTGAGTACTTTTGATAGGTATGACCCTCTCGTTTCCTCCCTTAGAACCTGGGATTTGGTTTCTTCTTCTATTTGATGGGTGTGACATATGGATAGTATTTTTATCTCACGATTCATGGTTTTCCTCGTTTTTTCTTGGCAAGGATTTAATTTTTTATTGGCATTCATCATGATCACATTATAGGGCAATAATGTCTCGAGGGTGGGGATAAATGTCAAATTCCAAACATGGATACTACTTTATTTTATACTTTTACTGGTCTTGGATATTTTGGTAGAGGTTTGGGATTGATTCCTGGATAATTTTTTGGTTTTTGGTGTTTTTGGGAGGTTTTCTAGGTGGAGAACTGTTACCACACTGTTTGTAGAAACGATGCGGGCTGGTTATACAACTAGTGAAGTTTTGATAGAACCATCCACAAGGCCTGGGCATGGCCATGTAGTAGGTCATAGGTAATTGTACACTAATCCATTTTTATATAGAGATATCTACATGGTTTCTATAAGGTTTTTCAAACCCTATGGCCAAACCGTGCGGTCGTTCCAGGTCATTAAAAACATGATTTTCCATTTCCCCTCTCCCATCCTTTAACTCTAAATCAGTCCCCTCTCCTCCCTTTAATTTTGTTCACACCAAGGTGTCCCAATACCCATTATTCCTTAGTTATCCTCCATCCATGGTTCTTAATCATTTATTCCAATGTAGGATTTTATGGATTTTTGGACTTTTCATCTGTATTTCTCCTCTCCTACCCCTATCCTTCGGTTTTCCTTTGGGGTTTTCTCCCTTGGTCGAACCCTAGGGTAAGGGTTATCTAATTTGGTTTGATTTTCTTATGGCTAGGTCATGTGGATCATCTAAAAGTCTCTTTTATTTATCTTCATTGAGTTGTATCCCATCTGCACATGGTTTCGGTATGTGTTTTCATGTTTTTATTTCCTAAGGATTTTACATTGATTCTTGGGGTTTAAAATAAAATTAAAAATCTTATTCACACCACTTAGGAACATTTTTTAACTTATAATTAAATCTTGTAATTGTTATGACTTGTTAAAATAGGTTTTTAAATTGACTCTTGTGAAATGTCTAGGTTTATGACCACATGATTCTTTTTGATATTACTTGGTTCTTTTAAAAGTGAAATTGGGGGTTTTTATGAAATCTTTGGTTTTATTTATGTTTTCTTGGTAATTACATTTTTTTGAACATGTTTTGAATGGTTTATAATTTTAATATCTTATCCAATTATATTAAAATGTTTTAGAAAGGTTTTTATGGTTTAAAGGGGGGTGTGTGTGTTTTTTAAAATAATGTGGAATGTTGGATGCGTTTTTAAGGTAAATGGTTATTTTGAGGAAATTTTGTTTGAGTGTCCTCGTGGATTTTTTGTGTACCATTAGATGTTGGCCCATCCATGAGTTCACTAGGTGCATACATGGATGTTTCGTTAAATGAATATGTTACATTAAATTAGTGTTTTTTCAAAAACCGTGTTTCTTAAATAGTTCATGTTTTCTAAATGTTTCTAGTCCCTTTATTGGGATTTTAAAAATTATTTAAAGAGTAATCTTTGAGTGGATAGTCATTTTTAACTTTATGTGTGTGTGTTTGGTGAACTTGCTGTTTAAAAGGTAATATTAGGTTACGTTTTCAATCCCTTCATTTGTGTTTGGGAAAATGTGTGTGCCTGGTTGGCAACCTAAAATATTTACTAGAATAACTAAAATGTTTATATGGTATGGCAGTCTAGTCAGTACCTTCTATGATGTGAAATGTATATGCATTTATAAGGAGAAACATTATATGGTTAATTTCCCTTTATAGGTTATCTTATATTAATTTCCTTGTTTGGATTGGCCTAGTGTGGTGGCAGCATGTAAGTTGTGTCATGTGTGAATTTACCTCCTACATACACAGTATCATTATCACCACCATGGGTTCATGGGTGTCTTTAAGATGATAATGTAATGGTTTCATACCATCCCTAATTAGAAGGTTTGGTACGCTCGTATAGTTATAGACATGCCATGAGGGGTGTGACACTAATGAGACAAGGAAAGAGAATCTTGTTGGTTAAAGACATATGTACATTACTATACGCTGATAGGTTGTTCTGAACCGAGTACATACATGGGTATTCTTTGGATGTCCAGAATCATCCATGGTAATTTGTATATTGGTTTTTTATTTTAATTGAATACTAATTTTCATCCTACAATATTTATCTTTTCCTTTTTACCAAAACCATGGTACTCTTGATTTTAGAATTTAGTTATAAAATAGAATTTGGTTGTGGAAATGACAGAGTGAAACCAATCACTTTGATACCAATTGTGATACCACAAAAGTGTTTGAACCACACTAGGGTGGTGAATTAGTGGTGAAATTTTCTAACAATTTCATTCACTTGAAATAAACAACTTTGATTAGTTAGGATACTAATCACTAAAAATATAATTTTTCCTCACTAATATGTATGTAGAAATAAAATTAACAAGGAGAAGAATAATATTGAAATTTTTTCATCCTAGTATTAGAAACTAATATTTACTATGTTGATTCGTAATAACGATCCATATATTTTCCACAATATTTTTATGATAATATAATTCAGGAGGGTTAGGTTTCATCATGTAGCTCTGAGTAACTCATCATTTATTGTATTTTACCAAAAATATCATTGGTTCTTATAAGAGTAAAAATAAATGATAAAGATTAGATAAGAATCTATTTTTCTTTTTAAAATTATTGATATCTTCTTATCAATCCTCTAAGATAAATATATCAAAATGTTCTCATATATTCAAGAACATCAACCATAATAATACATTATTTTAAAGTATATGGTTGGACATTCTTAAAATATTTAGTTATAGGTATTTATCAACATATATGTATTCTCTTCATCCTTGGTTCAATAAATTAGTGGGATCTTATTGATTTTTATTTATTCTCTAATATCTATATTTCATAATTATTTTTCTCAGTTTTTTGATACACTGTAAAACATATGATCAATGTTATCTATCTCATTCAACCCCCCCCCTTATTCAAGGGAAGTCAAATATTTTAGAATTTATTTTATTTTAGAAATAATTTAAACCTTAATATTCTGGATAATTCTCATAACCAATTTAGAGAAATTAATCTCTAGTATATTTACTCAATATTTATTTTTTGTGGGTATGTACCCAAGATCATGAATATTTCAATTTATAATTAATGGTTATCTCTAGTGAATTTCCCTAAATTACCCTCTATTCATACCTAATGATAAAATCACTCAAGTAAACTTGGAAAATGGTCATCATTAATGAATACAACATAAATAAATAAAATATTTATAGAAATACTTACTGGACACTACTTATTCTACCAACTATATTAGCTTTAATAGTCATCTCCCTCAACCTACTTGTAATGCAAAAACTCATGAAAAGACATAAAAAACACTCCACTCTCTTTAAAACGTATCACTTGGGTAATAAATTCATGTGATTTAAAGGATTAATGATCATTACGAAAATTTCATATTTTCAATCCAAAATAATCATATGTATTTTATTTAAGAATATAATCAGTTTTGAATAAATTGGTCCTCACAGGGTCACACTCATCATGTGGACATGTTCTTTATGAAATTTTAGATTGTGAATTTAAAAATAAACATGAAATAAATTCACTAATGATAATTTGAACCATGAAAACTATATCTGGCATAATTAGAAAGTGATTCGTCATGAATATAAAATTATAGATACATATAATTTTTTTAATGATTACTATTACATTATATAAATAAATTTGTTCATATTAGTAACATATAACATAGTTTATCCACGAATAATATGATAGATTATTTTTCTTTGGATCTTGTATAAATAACATCTTATATTTCAGGCATTAGAAGTTGAACATTTCTATTTTTCTGTTATTGTCGCAAAATTTTACAAATTCACTCCATAGAAACATATGTGTGTATATAAGAATAAATAATAAAAAAATTCATTTTCCAGATATTACATATTCCATATTGACTATTGTACCTTAGTCACTTTAATTGATTCTAATGATCAAAAACACTTTTTGGTGTTCTAACAATTTCATTTTATTTTTATTCTTGTATTAATGTTTGATCATGAAGATAATATTAAAATGGAACAAAAATTGGAATCAAAGAAAGTGTAGAGTTTGAAATTCATGAACATAAAATATATAACATTTAAAAATTGTTATTGGACCACCATCTAGTCAATAGAGACCGATAGAACCCAGAGAAATACTAGAATACTACCACCTACTAGTTGGAGTGTTACTGGTAGGCTAGTGGAATTGGGAAGAACTAGCTTAGCCACCATATGTCCATTGAAATCCCAATAGTATCAAGAGTACTAGTTAAAAGTTGTGTGTGAGATGGTCTTCAATGAGTTTCTTTACTCCATTACTTCTATATCACAACAATTAGACCCTAAAAGGCTATAAATACCCCACTTGGATTCATAGAAACATTCAAAGAACTATAATTATTTATAGTCTGTATTAAATTGATCTCAGTTACTAATGTTCTCTCAATTCCAATCAATATTTTATTCTTTTTGTAAATATTTTAGTCTTATAAATTTTATGTTCCTCTCCTGGTGTTCATGATTATTCTTTTTAAATATTAGAGATTTTAGTTCATTGAATTTTTATCTTATAGACCTTATTTTTAATTTATTATCATTTTAGTCCTTGATTAACCCTTAAAACTAGGGGTATTTCGATTTATATCATTCATATAGTCAAAAATAAGTGTCTCTATTCTTTTTGTATATTTATTTTTACCGATAAATGAAATTTTCCATATTTGTTTTACAGTATTCAATTTTAAAATAAAGCGTCATTGATTTTATTGATTTCATAAAATCAAAATAAATTATACACCTTTTTCTATGTTTCATGTATAATAATAAGGTTAATGAATTTATTTTATAAATGATCATGGAATTGAGGAGGGAGATATAGGGGATCATAATTGAGCTATTTATGAACTTACATAACAAAATCTGTGCCTTTTAATATATTTAACTTCCACATATTGTTTTTAAACTCTATCATTCAATTAATAAATTAATATCTCACCATATCAAGTGATTAAAATATTATCAATTAATCTCTTTATACATTTAAACCAATATCTCACATAATAATCACTATTTTCCTATATGATTATTCATTTGAATTCCAAATTTCCTTCTAAAATATATTTAACATACATTGATTGATCAATTACATAAATGTAATACTTATTTTATTATCAATTTTTTAAATGAAAATTCAACCCATTCTTTCATCTTACTCCAAACAAAAAATTTTATCAGAGGAGACCTTGTTTTCAATAGTTTATTAATACCATTTTGTCAAAAAATTATTTTGAACATTTGCAATTTTTTTATTTTTATTGATCTTAATTTACTTCAAGGAATGACATTTAAATGATGTTTTATACCTCTAATATCCATGGTGCTCCCAAAGTAAACTCAATGGGCCTTTCCCCATACTTTTTTTATAATGGACTATTGTTATTTGAAAAATAACATGGCTTTTTTTCTGATCATTAGATATCCCATTTAGTAATTTGTTATTAATATTTATACAAATGTTAATGAATCAGATAAAAAATTAATTCCCATTGATATTTTTACATTGGAAGTTTAATTGAAATGAAATTAATGACCTTTATTATGGATAAATAAAAATGAATTTTATAAATTTTCTACATGTAACGATGATTTCAAAATTTAAAACCTACATGAATTTACTCATGAAGTAACCATTAAAGTTAATGTTACTATACATGATATTTAAATAACAAACTTTGAATGTTTTAGTATACATCGTAATAAATCTATTATAGTGATTTTAACCCATTTTACAAATATATTAAATGGGTGAATATATATTTGGTGAATTATTACTGTAGAAAAACATATTAAGAAAATACATTATGCCATTCAATGTACATGGTAACCCAATATAATCGTGATCTAATAATTTAAAGATATTAAGAAGATTGAAGTTTATTAACCTATTAGTTATCACATGATCATTTAAATCACAATGAAATGAAAATAAAAAAACATTATATAATAATTTCTATGAAAATAATATGGTAATTTCATTAAAATCAATAAATTTAGAATTATCCATAACTGACAGTTAAATTTAAAATATTTCAAATAAATTTAAGGAGTACAAGAAGTGGAAGAAATTATCCGAACCCACCAAAAGTGAGAATGAAGGAAAAGAACTCAAGGTAAATAGGTATCATTGAAATATAATGGGATAAATAAAACTGGAGTGTCCCATATAAAAGAACAAAATCATAGAAATTCATAAAGGTAATAAATATTCAAAATATTCTATATAAATTTTTAGTGATGACTCACTCGATTCATTCAACTAAATTTATGGAAGTTCTAAATGTCTTATCTTCTAAGAAGATGTAAACGAAGAGGTCATTTCTTACACTTTTAATTATTTCACCTTTTCTAAATCATATAGAAATATAAATGATGAATGTATAAAATATTATAGAGATCATTTCTTAGATGGTTTTGTTAAACTTAACACATTTAAAAAATATTAAAAAAATGAAATATAGTAAAGATATTTTTGAAAAGAATCATCCTTATAATGAAAAATAAGAGATATATTTGAAATTAAAGGATAATATTGGTGTTGAAATGTAATAATCAACCATTATTTATCCCAATAATTCTTTTACTATATTCACCCAAGATGAAAAAAAACAAAATAAATGTCTATATTCTCAATGTCAGATAAAAAAATAGTTTTTTATATTTTTACAAATAAAAAAATAACCACAAAAATTATTATTGCATTTATAAGAGGATTATATCAAGATAAAATATTCAGTTATTATAGTAAAACTATTCCTAATATTTATGAATTTTATAGTTAAAATGATTATTGTGGAATGACTAACAATATTCACATATCTTATAATTTAGTATTTTATGGAAATTTTTTTGTCAAGAATGTTTGGATTCCAAAATCACTTTTTTCTGACAGAAGTGGACCCAAATTTTGGATTCCAATATGTTTTACTTCATTATATTCTTTGTAAGTATGTATCAATTAGGAATTCCATATATCTATATGGTATTTTTATTGTAGATGATTGAGACATATGTGTGGTTACTAATCTGAGTTTAGCTCAAGGATTAAGATCATCAGTTTTGGTTCTATTTGTCTTTATTATTCTAAATTTATTTAGATAATTGATTATATTATAATTTTTTAAGAAAAATACTTTTTCTTTACTCCTACAACCACTCACTTTAGAAAATTTTAATTTTATTATGGGAGGTCCAGGTGTTATTTTTTAGGCCTCTAATTTTTTGATTAGGGGAACCAGTTTGTATTTATTCCTTTTATATTAATTTTTTTCTAAATTCAAAATTATTTTGTAATGAATTATATAATTTAAATTTGAAAGTATTTAAAAAATTCGATATAAATTGGTTATGTGTTGAGAGTTTTAATTATATGAAATCTTGTTACAATGCTTTTGAAATCCAAATTTTTCATCTATTGATTTATTTTTTGTAACATAACATTGGATTGGATTTAAAATCTTGTGATATTTTTTATATAATTATTTTAGGGACTATATATTAATTTTCTTTATTTTTATATCTTTTTAAGTGCGCTTTATTAGGTATTTCAATAATTATTTTGAAATTTTTTTTATTTGGTCTTCTGAGGAGCTCACTACCCATCTAGTATATCTCACTAGCTGGCCAGTGGAGTTATTATAGCCTCTATTATTTCACTTATGGTTTATAGTATTATTCCATTAAAAAAAGTTTTTTCCCATTCTCTATTTATTCATCATCTACTTCGTCATTGAATTTATTGTTCTACCTTCACACTCATATTTTGGATCAAAATTATTATTTTCCCCTTTTTTTCTTCTAACATTGAGACTTACTATTTAGATCCATCAAAGGGGGAGTGATCACATTGATTAGAAAAAAAGGAATCTTGATTTATTCATATAATTTTTTGATGTTTTTATTCCTTATGAGATTCATTAATCCTTTTTACGATTTTTCTAATACAAATATGGAAATATATGTAAAAGTATATGTTTAAATATATTTATTATTTATGTTAAATCATTATTTTCTCACATTCAATATGATTTTCCGTTGATAATGGTTTTAATTTTATTTTTAATTTTAATAAATTTAATATTGCTAAATAATGTATTTTTACTTTTCCTAGAAAAGAATTCCCTTTTTAGATACAAAAAAGTATATGTGGTTTTTAGTGAAAATGCCCCAACAGGTATGAACCTAAAAAATGGATGGTTTATAATTTATTTAATATTCATCATTGGATCAATTAAGGGGAGTTTACTATATTATTGGTTTGAAAATACTATGGGATTTTATTCGGAAAATTTATATAACATATATGATAAAATATTGAATTTATCTTAAATCTCTAAAAACATAAATTTATTTAAAATCTATTAAGTTTTAAATTTATTTTGAATCTCTTAAATTGTGAATTTATTTGAAATAATTAAAATCTAGAATTTATTAAAAATATCTTATCTCTTTAATTCAATAATAAATGTCTTATCTATTATTAGTTTAATAGGAAATTGTATTGTTCTTTATTTTACTAACATTTTTTATAATTTTTTGTTGATAATCCCAATCATGGAGGAATTTATATTGAATTAGTATTTTTATGTCTTCTATGTAATGCTTCATAAAGTGAGAGAATTATTAATTCAATGTTATTCTTGAAATTCATCTGGAGTATGATATAATTTAAACATGAATTGTATGTTATATCCTTTTGAGTTGTTGAATCCTTAAAAAACAATTTTCATGAGTATATAAATGTTTGAAAATGGTATTTACATCCCATTTGAATATCAATATGAAATATTGAAACATTGTTTCTAAATGAAATTGATTTATTCAGTTCAAAATTCATTCATGTTTTATCTTGTATCAAGTATTTGTGAACATAAACTTGGGAATATTTTTATAATAACACTATCATATTTATTTTAATGATCAGATAATCATTTTGGTGTTCTAACCATTTTTTTTATGAGATATTTTTAGTATTTATGTTTCGTGAATAGAGGTTTTCAATGGACTAAATATGTCATAAAAACTGCGGATAGACACTTTAAAGACCCTCATTGGGCTAAAACATTATACAACATTTAGAAGACCATCAACCATCCAAAAAAGTCCAATTTTCAGATGGTTGAGTAAGAATTAGCATGTAGAGATACTAGAAGATCACATGCTTTCGAATGGAGTTTCACTGGCCAAACTATGCCACTATACAAACTCAATATAGATATTAAAAGTATGTAGACAATATGGTAGAGCCCATTTCATAGCATGTAAAATTTTAGTGTAATTTCAGGTTTCTTGGTATCCACTATATATTTATTGGAATCCATTCGCTAACTAGTGGATTTATGATATATAGTCAAAGAGTACATTACTGATGATATTTAATGATTCCATTGTCCCTTATCCATCATGATTATGGGATACCTTGAGGAAATAAAATAATCCCCTTTGAGGCATGAAAAAATATATAAATCATTAATTACTGATAATATACAACAAATATCATTTGGTTACACTTGTTTTACTAATTCTCATAAAAAATTATATCCTTTAAATATTTCACTTTTCAACATTTTCATTATCTCTCATAGTGTTCTTTTTTATTATTTTGAGGTATTAAAGATTACACATTAATGGTTTTTTCGAAAAAACCCTTCACTTAAACTTGTTTTATTTTAGGACCTTTGTTAACCACTAAAACCAAGGTTGTTTTTGTTTTATTATTTCTTCTAGAAAAAAAATAAATTGCATCTCTTCATTTAGGTTCTTGCTATATTCTTGTAAAAATAATGGTTATTTCAATCTATTAAATTCTTCCAGTCAAAATAAAAGGTCATTAAATTTTTAATTTGTTACAATAATAATAAGTAATCAAACTTTTCCATGTTTCATAGTTACTGCTAAATTTGATGGATTTATTTTAAAAAACATCAATTAGTTGTAATGGAAGATACATGTCTCATAATTGAGTTATTTTCCCAATCCTTCAAAATTTAGTATTTTTTTATTTTATAAACATTAAAAATAGTTTATTTATTAATATATATCATTTAATTAATCAATTAATCATTAATAATATAAATATATTAAAAAAATTTAATTTAATATCTTAACTAATTTAAATAAGTCTCTCACTTAGTAATAATTTTTTTTCTTCTATGCCAATTATTTTGAATTCGAAATTTTATTATCTATTAAATTGGGCTCCCTTTGATTAAAAATTACATAATTTTATTAATTTAATTATTCTCATTAATTTGAAATGTAATCCACACCCTCCTTCTATCTTACTCAAACAAAATTTGGTAACTACCTAAATATCCATTGTGTGTTTAAGAAGTTATCCTTTTTAAAATTATCCAACTAATTGGAGGCAACATATTACATATCACCCAAACCTATTAGTTATTAACCCATATTTGTATGTCATATTTCATTGTGATATTCCTAAACTCATAATATATTAAATATAATGTAAAATTATAATGTATTAACTAAAAATAATATCTTTTAAATAGAGGTTAAGTATGTTCTCTTAAAAAAATTTAGAATACATCAAATGAACATAGAAACACATCTATTCTACTCCAATAAATATTATACAAATCAAAACCATTCTCACCCATTAAATTATTATCATATTTTAAATAATTACTCAATATAAACATTCAAATTCACAACTAATATAACCCATAAAAATTTCCATGAGGATCTTCATTAATAATTCCACTAAGATGGTAATATATGAAGAATTGGTAGAGGTGTTTGAATACATTTATACTTATATGATAACTCATATATTTTAGGAATTTTAAAAATAATAAGTTATAGAAGCTAATAAAATTACAGATATATCCTTTTTTAAAATCATTTCAATGTAATATCATTTAAAATAAATTGAAATTAACCCCAATTTTGGTCTCACAGATTCTGCTAACTATTTTATTTACTATAACAATGACTATAAGGGAGATTAACATAATATGGAATGAATAAAACTAATAGATTCTATTTAAGAAAAATTAAAATTAATATTTCAAGAATATTTTGATTCCCCTTACTATTTAAAATTTTCTTCCTTAAGACATTAAGATGATGTGGAGTAAAAAATGGAAGTGGAGACTGAGAGTTACATAGTATATGTGGATCTTCAGTTGAAGTAGAAGCATTCCAATGATGAGTTGATGGAGATGTGTATTTTAATTTCATATATAAAAATATAATATTGTGTTTTATTATAAAATTCAATCCTAATTCAAATTGAGTATGACACTAGGAACATTCCAAACATGAATTGAAAAAAATAAACACCCACTGGTGGTGTAAAAAAACACTATAGTCATTTTTTATTTCATGTTTTTTTATAAATATTTAATTTTTTTTGTTTTTCAAGAGGGAATTAAATTATATTAAATCGAAGATCATTTATAGAACTTTAGAGGTCCTCATTCCCAAAAAGATAGGTTGAATATATTATTCTATTTCTTCCAATATTTCTATAATACCATATTTGAAAATACAACAATATTTTTTTGAATTTAAAATAACCTTCATTAACATATATTAGGAACTAGTAAACCCCAATAAGATCATATATAATTCAATTTCACAAAGTATCATAAATTATCTACCTAAATTATAGAAGAGCTACCCAAGTGGCCTAATGATCTTTCAAAATTCATGTTCTAAACTACTAAATATGCCAATGATGACACTTGGTAATTCAGGTAGGGAATCTCAGGAGCTAAAACTAGCCTTGTATTGAACACAAAAATTTAGGTCACATCACTAGTCATCACTCAGTTGGTGTATTCCACACTCAATATTGATGACTAAAAGTCCACTAAAACAACCAACAACAAACCCCTGTCATCATCATCAAACATCACAATTTATTATCTCATAACAATCTAAAATTAGTTATCCCAATAAAATAATTGTTTCCATCATTAATCCATAAAAAATTATCACTAAACCATAAAAAAATTTTACCAACATAATAACAATAAATAAAAAATGTGAAATAAACCTTCAATATGAACACCAGGAAACTCAGAGTGTAAACCGATGATAAAAACTAAATTTACATTAATCTGTATACCATCATTTTTATTTCCACTCAAAATAATTTTACCATTGAAAAAATTACCACTTACACATGTAATAACACACAATTGAACCTATCATGTACCCAATATAAGAGATAACTATAATGATAAAATGGATGAATTGTAATAAGAAAAGACAGAAAGGCGAAAATATAGACTTGTGATATTGATATAGTGGCAGGGGACTAATAGAATATGATGAATATTATAGGAGGATAAGACAATAAATATTATGGATAAAACCACAAGAATAATAAATTATAAGGGAAATAGAATAGCACAAATAAATGAATAAACCCGATAATAAATTTCCCCGCAGACCATTGAAAATATTTTATGTGAATAATGTATTCAGTTATTAGGTCCTCATAATAATGACCATGTTATCGAGTGGTGAAATTAAAATTTTAAATATTTTTTACTACTTATCAGTGTAAGGTAAATATATCAAAATAAAAACAGAAACAAATATATTGATTTTATGGTACCTCTAATATAATTGATCCTATTATAATACTCAACCCTCTCAAATATATAGGTAGAAGGAAGAAATTAAAATATACACCTCCATAAATCTCTTTTTTTTTAATTTTATGAAAGCCAATTTATGGTTATTGGTAACCGTACATGAGGATTAAAAAATTAAAATTTTTGGATTCAAAATTAAAAATTAAAAGTAAACAAGGTATATGAATTCAAAATAATCTGTTCCTCAATTCCAACCAAATCGTCACCTCTAAGGCTGTGAGATCCAATGTGTGATCGAGGATAGTTCTCTCTAGTCACATCCATATAATCACCATCATCATCGCATCACCTTTGGAATCATCGCTTTATTATCATCCCCTATCTAAGTGTCATCATCAGGAATTGATGATCGTGAGCCAGAGGAACTTCCAGCCAATATATGTACCACGGGAACTAAAACACAAGAAAATTGATGGAGGAAATCCCATTTACTGTCGCACCATTGTCATCATCACCAAATAAACTCACCACGGTTTTTCCACTAACATCACAAAATCCCAATTAACTCTATATTTTTCAGCTCAAAACATCAATAGATACCACTGTTAAATAGAGAATTCCAACAAGAGACACCAACCAATGTTTCCACCATCACCACTGTCTCATCATGACGCCACTAATGACCAACACCAGAGAGTGAAACCACAACCATAGTTCAGAAACCACCAATTAGGATGAACACCTATAGATAAATGAAACTAGGGTAGTATCCCTAAATGAAACTAAATTTAGAAGAAATAGATAATGTAACATGGAAAGAGAAAACAAAAGAAGGACGGCCTGGGGGACTTTGCGATTGCCAAACCACGAGGCCCAAAACCACTGTGTAACCATCACTCCAAATCCGACCTTGAGAGGAGTAGAGGAATGCTAGGTAATAGAAATTTTAGGCTACCGAAGAAGAAAACCGATGATCAAAACCAAGAAATAAATGGAAGAAATTGGGATGGAACCCAAGTAGGAAGGGCCTACACTGGTAGCCCCTTAGAAGATGAAGTTTTCTAAACCGCTTTCCCAAAAATGTGAAGTATCCATCACTCCAAATATAACCTAGATGAGTATCGAAGGAATACAATGTCAGAGCATGGTAGAGGTGGCCTAAAAGATACCAAAGCACCATATAGATTATGGAGGCGAAATGATGATAGGTAACCCAGAGAGGAGAGAGCAAGAGAGAAGATGGAAGCATGGGAAAATGAGGGCCATAGCGAGTGAGGATGAGAAATGAGAACCTGAATGAAGTGAGGAGAAGGATTAATTGCCACCAGGGAGAAAAATATCCTAGGTGGAGAAAGGTGACCATAGAGCTTTAAACTCCAGGAGAATTATGTTTCATTCCCTTGGATTCACCTTTTATATAATAGACTCTATGACATTATAATGGATTCACAACCCTTTGTGAATTAATTTTCAAATCATGAAGGTGAAAACTAGGACAGAATTTTTAAAACCTAGATAGATAGCCCTAGTATCATGTATCTTTATACATGGAGGCACAACCTGAGTAGTCCTACCATTTTCTACCTAGATGGACACACTGGACAATTCTATATTTTTAATCCTTGAGGCACAACCCAAACACTCTAATCAATCGATATACCCAAGACAATACCTGAGTTTTTATAGGATTCGCAACCCAATAATCCTAACATTTAATCGTCGTACATCCTAAAAGGATTAATTATACTGAATAACATAAATAATTAGGAATTAGAAAAAATAGATGGATTAGAAAGGAACTGTGATTTTAGGTAGAAATTTTCTCACCAACAACGATGGATCAAATGATTATACATCATTTGAGAGTAGTAATTTATTTCAATGTATTGTTCAAGAATATTATTAACTTTTTTAGCATGGTCTTATTCTATTAAACTTATTATAGAGTGTTATTTTATGTAAAAAATATTCAAATCATAATGATCATTCCATTTCATACTTCCCAAAGAAACATGTGATTTCTTAATTTATTGCACTTGAAAAAAAAAATTTAACTTGGGTTTACTTAGATAATCTATAAAACTAAAATAACTAATAAAAAATAATTATTTTTAAAATATTATAAAAATATAAAAAATCGATAAAAAATAATAATATTTTTTCTTCATAACAACCCATTAATCATGTGAGGTAAAAAATTATATTTCAAAAAATTATAATTTAAAACATTCATGTTCCCAGAAAATAGTGTGTATATTTAAATATGTATGGATACATTTTTTGAATTAAAAAAATTTAAGGAAATATCTCCAAATAAATTTCTATAGGATCAAAATAGATATTAATTATTAGAATAATAATTAATTCAATAAAACATATCAAATAAAACATAAATTGATTCATAATATAAGAGAATGATAATGAAAAATAATGACTTTAAATAAAATTTTAAAAAATTATTAAGTTACCATAGTTCATAAGTTTTATGATGATTTCATGTTCTAATTCATATGGAATGTTGATTTTTTTATTATGTTAGGTTCATTTACCTTCTTGTAGAAGGTTTATTTATAATATAATTGTAGGTTAATTTTTCTTCCCATGGAAGCTTCTATATTCTACCATTGGTCTGGTCATTTTTCTACTCAAATTAAATTAATTTTTCATCTTGTGGTCTATATATTTTTCATCTCATGTATATTTTACTTTCCTTCTTCTATTCAATCCAATTTATTCTTATGGTAGGTCAATGAATTTTCCAAATTTTTTAAAGTGTTTATGCCTTAAATTGGGAACTTCAATGACTTTCATTAGGCATGAAATGGATATAAATATATACATTCCATGGTAAAAAAAATTTCTCAACTACTAATGAATTATGCTCAGTTCATTTTCATCTTATTTTTGGATGAATAATTTGTCAAATTTTCATAAGTGTTAATGTATTAGGCTTGGAACATAATGTTTTATTCAAAAGTCATATGTATATAAAAAATTCTTATGTTCAGTGCAACGATTATTCATTGATGTGTTACTCATTGAAGAAACAAAACAAATCAGAGGGTTTAAGACTCAAAATTAGATTAAATAAGTATTCTAGAGTCATATATTTATCGAAAAGGATTATGTTCAATGAAAATATTATGCTCTAATGTGTTATGATCATCACTAAGGCCCATGATCAAGAATTTTTTATTACCCTAATAATGTTAGGTATAAATCCGATCACTAAAATTATTATGATGCCAAATTTTAAGAACATACTACTATAGTGTATTATGACTAAGGGTTTTGATAGATAAATATTTCATGTTTTAATAAGATTATTTAATAAATTTCACAAATACACACCAGAGGACTCTAAAGGTTTTTCTATTTGGAGACAATATGCAATTTTCAAATTTTTTTGGAATGTCATTAGCATATCCCAAATTTATCTTCCCATTTAGTACTCTTCATATACGTACCCTACAAGAAATAATTCTTCATATCCAGGGGAAATGAAAAATATTAAAGGGTGATATTAGAAGCTTAGTAAGGTTAAAAATGGTATATATCAATCGATGCTCATATAGAAGAATAACATAAGCATAATGGTATGAGATCATGAATATAACATTAAAAGTTCTAACCCAACCTATCATTGTCCATAAACAACATTCATGACATAATTCATTATCAATTCAAAATAAATGAATTATACGTATGATAAATCATAATAAATAAATCATGAACCATATGATCATGTCATATATGTTTGGAACCATCATATATATAGAATCCATTTCTTATGTCAATGTTAAGTACTGAGACAATAAAATTATAAAGTATTTGGTATCAAAACTTGGGTCCCACTTTAGATCAAGCACATCAACTAATTTCTCATAGCATATCAATAACATAAACTTCATTCCCAAAGAATATCATTCACATCGACTATTTTCCCATAACAAATCAGAAGCATCAACTTATTTCTCATAATTGTTTAATAAAATATAACAATTTACCCAATGAATTAAAGTGTTGTATAATTCTGGGACTTCCTATACTATAATACCAATCATATGTGTTCAAGCCACAATATCATAAATCAGTCATCATAGCATAACACAAATAATGTAAATAATTTTCATAACAATTTCATTATATAATATCCATTGGAAATGAAACGGGTATGATAAAATTAACTTTTGGAAAAGGAACATATTTAAAAAACATTTTAATAATAAATAATACATAGATATAATATGTATGATATAATTGGATCATATCCCCTATATTTCATTAGTGTAATAATAGATTTTTATCATTGATGAATATAAATAATAATAAACTTCCAATAAAAACATTTTGAAGGAAAATATCATTTCCACTTTGAAAATTAATTTTAGAAATATAAATATTCCCCAAATATTTGAAAAAACATTCTTTCAAAATGGAATTGTAAACTGTTAAATTAATCATTAAATCATTGATTATTCATGATTATGGGAAAAAATATTCCATTCAATCTTGTAAAAACAAAAATTCCTTCAACCTTTTTCATAAAAAGTAAAAAGTACCTCATTCAGAAAAAAATGAATATTACATTTAAAACAATACGTAACAATAAAAACATAGTCAAAATATGTTTAATCAGACATATAATAACATTAAAAATTATATAAAACTTTTTTAGAAAAAATTTATATTGATGAAAAATGATTTTTGGCTGAAGAGATAAATAAATTCAGTATTTAAAACATTCTTTTAGACGCTTGAGTATATAATGATGGGAAAATAAAACTGAAGCATGTAACTTTTATAAATAAATAGTGTTGAATAAATTCATTATAATATTGATAAATATATAAATATATTTTATCATTTATATATAATCTTAAATGGTCCGAATAAACAATGAGATTATATAAAGTAATGATGCACATGAAGCTATGTATAGAAGTAGATATAGTAGAACCTAACAAGTATTCCCATGGATTGAAATACTCTGACATCATTTCGAGATGTAGTTAAAATTATTATAAATCATTGATTGGGGTTCTCATGTCATGAGTAATAATATTTTACTTTCATACTAGTAATAGTTCAGATCACACTGAGTTTTTCAAGTTCGATTATGGAGATTTGAGGACTCATAGGGATTGGAAACCCTTTTTATAAAGTTATTCATTTGGTTAACTCCCATAAGAGAATATAAATGCACCATAGTCACACCCTCATTATCAAGAAAGGGGTCCCATAAATCCAATTATCCTTTCCAAGGACCATGAATTATTTATGGAAACTAGAGATTCTCAAGAGATAACTTATGGTTTATAGAATAAGGTGATTATAAGATGATGTAAGCACCTCATACTCTGGTTGACTAGGGTGAGGGTTTTATAATCGTCTGATAAATAATTAAACATTGGGGGATGGTTTGCATAGTTTATCATCATTTAGTGGTGACTTATTTTCTTCCATCTATTTTAACAACATGTGGTTAATTTGAGTTCCTTGTACTCTATTTTCTTATGGTAAGGTTTTCTTCCATCCTGTTTAATGACATATGGTAAGAAAATAATTCCATGCAGTTTATAATCTATTGTTAATGACATGGGAAAAAATGTGATTTTTTTTTTCAAGATATAATATATGTTTGGAAGGACATATGTAGATATCACTAATATATAGGCATTTTTAGATTATATTATTCAACTATTATGAAGTCAGGGTGCACCCCTTTTGTCACTTGTTGCATCAGGGTCTATGTTTTGAGTGTCACTATGTATCCTGTAATGGAAGGAATCAAGACCCATGTAGTTCTTATGATTTTGAGTAGTTTAACATCATGTGGTAAGGACTTGGTATCCCTATTGTGAATTGGTAATTTTTTGAGAGTCGTATTATATATGAAAGCAGTTCATGCATAGATAAAATGTATAATCACGAAATGTGATCATGTATTACAAGATTTCATATGCTTTTTGGGGTGCATTTTCATATTGGTTATGATATATGGTCCAATGACTATGGATTTTTATGTCACTACATATCTTATGATGATATAAATCAACACACGTGTATTGTTAGAATGAGGAACACTCTACCATGGTCTAACCCATACGTATAGGTGGGGATATATTTCATTGATTATTGTAAATAGGCCCATTAAATGATATTTGGGTGTCATAAAATATCCTATGTTGATAGGAATCAATATATATGTATTTCTAGAATTACAATGTGGTTTAACATCATACAGTGCGGAAGAAGATGAAATGACATCAAAGAATAGAAATTATGTGACTAAGCCCAAGGGTGGAAGTATAGGCATCACTACGCACCTCATGAAAAGAAGAATCAATCCACACATAGTTCTTGGAAAATGTTCATCTAACACAAAGTCTAGAATGTATGCATATAGGGGGAATAGTTATTCTTTTCATAACTTGACCCAAGATTGAAACTCTAGACAACATACTTATCTCATGGTGGTAGGAATAAATTCACAGATAGTTCTTGAATGGGGATATTTTAAGAGGATAATACCATAAAAAGTCGTCCTCTTGGGCGAGGTCCATTGGAATGTGCAGCTTAATATCTGGCATATGACATCAACTATGCAGTCTAACATCATTTGGTGGGGACTTGTGGCATGTATTTTGAGGTCTTTCATTTAGGATCATAATGGGCTTAACGTCAGCTAATATTCCTTGTTTTATTGGTAATCCCTTTCTAAAATTCCTAATATCACATGAGGTACGCCTAGTGGGAGAAAAAAGAAATTTCTATGGTTTTTCATGACATGCAAAGGAAAAATAATTCATGGATATGGGAATTTTTTATCATGTGGTGTATGGACCAAGATATAGGATAATGGAAAACGTATATATCTCATTGTAAATGATAATAAATATATACATAGTTATAGGGAACTCATTTTGTTTAATGTAATGAAAAAAAAGATATTTTCTATGTTGTTTAATGTCATGCGGTAAGGACGTGGCTCAGCAAAAATTAAAGAAGAGGAAAATTATGGATCCGTGTAGTTTGAAATCAAGTCCTATGGATGATAAATTACATGAATTTTATCATATTTCTTTTAGGATGTCTCCACATAGTTTAATGTCATGTGGATGGGAAATGATATTATAGTTTAACATCATGTAACTAAGATGACTCTATACAGTTCAACATCATGTAAGAAGGGTTAATATAGGGGGTTAGACAAACGTGGTTTTCCCCTGATGAGAGCTATGAAAATAGTTTTTTCATGAACATATCTTTGGTGGGAGGTCTGAAATGATCCCCATCAATTATAGACAATAAATAAACTCTATTATGATTGATATTATTTATTATATAAGGTCGGTCCAATTTGGTTCCATATTCAGAGGAATCTTTCCTAGAATCACTATGGTTATAAGAACCAATACCATATCTTCCTAGAGGAATGAATGTATGTGAACATTTTTATTGAATTCTTGTGCGATATGATTTTGTTGAACGTGAAGGTTGTGCAATGTATGTAACTTGTTCTCATCAACCTGGTCCAATTCATCGTGCCTCATTTTTTATTTCTAAATATCATAGAGTTGTCTGAAATGTATTTTTTGACTGAAGGAATCTATTATTATAGGGTTATACCAAATCAGTCTCGCACACCAATTTGTATGGAATTTATTGTATAGCAGTATGTGTGGTGGAATGATAGGTCAATCACGCATGGAAGAATTTCTCTATCTGTGAATTCCTATCCTTGTTCACCATCTTCAAGATTATATATTATAGAGTCTTATTGAAGGCCTTTATTTATCCATTTTCAACAACATGATATCGAGATGAGGGATTTAAATCGATGTTTCACTCTTGGTATAGTTTCTTAAACCCTTTAGAATATGACTTTTTGTCGTTTTTTATCAATATTATGTGAGGGACACCAAACCCTGTGATGATATGAGACATAATGAAGTTGATGATGTTCTTCTTCTCAAATTTCACGAGGCTTATCTCCTCATCCCATATGGAAATGAATTTGGTGGTAGTAAGGATGTACTTAAACATCTTAGATGTGGGCGTGTGATGGTGCCCCAAAACAATTATTACCTAAATGAAAAATCACTATGAATATTTGAATCTATGTTTAAATTATGGAGGTTGGAAGATAATGTTTTCATGGATTTGGAATGCCTAAAAACTCTCAGTGTACTCCATACAATGATATATCATGTTTTTCTAATAGTATCCCACCCATCTACTTTGGTGGTAGATCATGTTCTTATATTGATGAGAACAACTAGAGCCTACATGGAATTCATCCATGGTGGTAAAAATATTTATTTTTTACTATGCATCTAAGGAGGATTCCATTAAATACCATATTATAGATGGAATTTTTACCATTTGACCCTTTTATAATGTAAAATTCACTTCGTGGTGCTGCATCAATTCCATTCTAGATATATCAAGTGGAAGAGAACCATTTTAGAGATAACTTATTATGGGATTCATCCATCTAGTGGTGTGAATTTTTTCTTCACACTCTAAGGTGGTGTTAACCTGATTCATTTCATACATATCACAGATGATGATCGATAAGACCATTATTTAATGTGTTATACAGGTGATTGCTTCCTCTTGATAAAGGTGGGCTAAGACTCTGGATATATTATCCAATGTGTTTGAATGATCATTTTTTGATCGAATAATGTAGTCAACCATGGGATCCAAAGGTAACTATACCTTCAGTCCCCGGACATAGCCAATTAGAGGGGGAAGTTATTATTTTTTTGGAATATTCATAAATGACAAGCTCTATCACTGCTCATGAATCCCTTTTGATATTCAGGTATGATATTTTCAACTGTAGGCACAATTACAACCCAATTATTAGGGATTGGTATTATTCATCATTATTCATACAACCTTCTAATAGTGAGAAAGAGTATGTATAAACGTGTTTTCTTGGAGAGACTAAAATGACCACCAATCCAACCTGATTGAGCATCATTCTTTCCATCCTTCTATCGACATTACATTGGGAGGTTCCATAAAATTTCATCTCCCATGTATATAGAGTGTCATTGGAATATAATACCTCTTTGTCTTGAAACACGGTGTCTATCAGTTTATTATTTGGGGGGCAGAATGGTGTGTTGATATGTAGTTACAACATTTTTAATTGAAAGGGAATGACCTGGTAACATAATATTCTTAGAGGCACTCTGATGATAATGTTTTCTTCATCTTCAGGAGTCATCTTTATCTGATTATAGCCTGAGTACCCATCCATTAGGATAAGGTCTTAGAATCTTGTAGATTCATCAATCCAGAGTTTTCTAATCCAAAATAGGAATTTTACCTTTATTTTGTTCCCATTAAGGCCCCAAAAATCTATTTTGACTGTAATCTTCCCATTCTTCTTCATGAAGAGGACAATATTTACAAACCACTATGGGTATCGAACTTCATAGAAAATTTGGTCTTTGAAAAAAAAATTACTTATAAAAATAAATTGGTGGAATGAGATGGGTGAATCAATCGATCTACTAGCTTGAATCATCATTGGTCATCGGGTAAGACATGATGGTGTGTAGCCATATCTAAATTTAGTACATAAAAATATATGTTCTTCCAAGAGAAAAAATATTAGAGTTACCTCATAAATAAAATATACATATCTATCTCTTTTAAGAGAATGACATAACTAATCAGTGTAGGTTGTGAGTCATCATTGGATACCATATTAATCTATCTAAGCATATCGATGGTGGTGGATAAACCATCCTAAAATGGGGATGGGTAAGTTTGAAGGACCTCCTCATAATCTTACAAATCTTGTTCTTTGGATACATTTCACGAAGATGTTGTAAATTTAGGGGCCTATGTGTCATTATCAGGGTGAGAGAGTTCATGAGAAGAGACATTATCATCCTCCACTACCTTATTCATGGTAGAGAGATGTCTGAGCTATTTATTTTCACTATCACTATAAAAAGGAGGATCTAGGACATCAGGAGTTATGTCTATCACCTTGACTAGATTTATGGGGATAATATATTCACATTCGAGCAGAATCCATGGATTTTAATTATTGGTTCAAAAAAAATGGTGTGAAAACCTGTATATCATCATCCAATATTAATTATTTCTCTCCCCTTTTATAAAAATATGCTTCATCATTTGTGAATTTACAAGTATTAAAGGGGGAATTATCACCATTTAGTATGATGACCTTTCCACCAATGGGGTATTTCAATCACTAATGGAATTTTTAAGGTTTTACTGTGTGGTTTTGGTTCTAGGGCCATCCATGAAATACATTATATGTGTTTTCTGGAAAGATTCCCATAATCTCAACGTCATATGTGAGATCCCCAAACAATGCATTGAGCATGATCTTCTTGAAGGGTAGTTTCTAATTCTTATCACACCCTTTAATATTAAAATTTGTGGGAAGTGGGTCTCCTTCACCATATCCCAAATAATTGTAGGGTTTTAACCTCGATGATGTTGATCCTTGTACCATTATTCATCTATGACTTTAGAAATAGACATTATTGAGTCTTCCCAAAACTTATATGGTCATGGTGTTCCCTTAGATGACCTCTTCCAAATCGTAGATAGTTGGAAAGAAGAAGACCTAATATTCTAAATAAAAAGACTACACTCGATAGACCTTGGACGTAACATATTCTGTCTAAAATTCATGTTGTATTTAGAGTGTGTCGATGAATTCCTCCCTGAGTTCATTTGAGATATATAGAACATCAATGATTGGAAGAATACTGGGGACAATTCCTAGATATTTCACACTATCTTACATTTATTCTAGAGGTCATCACTTTCTAAAAAAGGGGTACTCCTAGACATGTGGCTTTGGAAATGAGGAATTTGTGGTGGATGGGCACAATTCATATGTAGATATCGAGGGAGTATCTGATACCAGTGGTGTAGGTCATGTCATCCATCCTCATTTCTAGGGATGATTGGATAATCATACCCCTGATAGGTGGTATTGCAAGGAAATTGAGTGTGAGTGACAACTGGAGGGATCACAGATATCGTGAATCCTATTTTCTGCATACATTAGTTCATACCCATGAGTTTCAACAGCATATATGTTCTATATGGGTACACGACTGTAATATTGGTTTTGACCACATCCACATTATCCCCTGTGCCCTTTTTTATTGGGAATCATTCATTACATTCCTAATTATGTGTAGAAAACTCATATTCTATGTCATATTCATCACTAGGGAAGGGATTCACAAAGTGTATCATGTCTATATAACCAAATACTATCTCTTCATCTGATGAGGATTCGATTTGGTGGGATGGTTCACATGCATCGGATGTTCCGGCGAAGAAATATACAACTCTTAGATCTTGAATTTGAAGAGAAATGATTATTCATATTTTATTCTATCCTTCTTATGGTGGTTATTCCTGTCTTTGGGATACATGTTTGACGTCTCCTCCATAGGTGTTTGAGCTATTGTGGGGTTTTGCAGCTTTTCTCTTTGGTTGGAATGAGAAAAATCACCTTTTTATGATTCATCCAATTTTTGATATTTTGCTCACACATATTCTTAAATTTATACCAATAACACTCTTCTCATGATTTGGAATTGGATCATATTATTATTGTATATGGATCCTAGGAAATAATCGGGGACATGTTCATATTTCAAAGAGTATGCATTTTCATCTGTTACTCAAATCCTAGGAAACCCTAATTTCAATGTACATCTAGACATGGGGTATTTTTGGATTTATTCCACTAGATAGGAGGTGCTGGGTCGTTTGGGACATTGCTAGGTTCTTCGATGGGTACTGTTGTAGTCTTTAAAGTGACATCTTTATCTTCTAAATTTCCTTGCATATTCCCCTGGGTTGTGGGAATGATTCAAATTTTGGTTCAGGTCATCTGAATGGCATCCTCAAGATATTATGTAATTTTAGTGAACTAATAGAACCCACCAAAATACCTCATTTGGATCAAAGGCATCTGCAACTCATCCAAAAGAGTCTCAGTACATATTTTTAATAGTTTCTCTAGTGAGTGATGTATGCTGAGTAAAAAGGATAAACCATTCCATCTTGATATGATGTCATACAACCTCTCATTCCCATTTTTTCAATTTGTTTGGTTGATAAAAATTATTTTACACAGTGTGTAACTGAATTGAGAAATGAATAGATGATGAAGGTCCTCTCATCCTATAATAGATGTTGTTGGTAGGTTGGGGTGCTGTACAAAGGCCGAACTTGTCAGAGATGGTAAAAAACCATAGCATTGTTGCCTCCTTTTGTTCTCGAGGGAACATCATCATCCCACATTAATATATGAAGTGTGATATATAAATTTGAGGGTCTCCTACACCATAAAAATTAGAGAATTTCGGATTTCCAAATTTGTTATGGGGAAGAGTTTCATACACCCATTCTGTACATGGATTTCTCTTTGGCTGTACAGGTGCATATCTCCCTTCTATGGCTTCTATTCAAGTATCCAAGGACTTAATGATATTAAAATGATTTTGTGGAAAAATATATCAGAAACCAACCATCTATTATGATAAGGTGGTGTATTATAAAGTTTACCTGAATTCATTTTTCATTGATTCTTGACTCCTCCTAAGACTAAATAATATCACATGAAAGGTCAATATTGTTACTTCAACGGTGGGAAGTCATGATCATTTTCAACTACCTAGTTTATGTTGACTAGATACCTTGATCAAGAGTTAGTATGATGCATTAATACAACTATTTCTTGTAGATCAAAAAAAAACAAAATCGATGGTGGACTCTTGGTATTCAGAGGTTTAAGATTTTGGATCATTCTTTGGATATATGTGTGTTTGGCCTTGTTTGGTGCATCCAAAACACCCCTCTCCCAGGGTACATTTTCCGTGTTATGGCACACTAAATTTTAATCTTTATCAATTCTAGTCATTTTGAAAATGATTAAATTCATAAAGGTATATTAGGAAATGGTGGTGGTACCATTACTTTCGATCTAACTAGAAAATTCTACATTACATTGATCAAGGTCATTATTTGAACCACTGACCATATTGGTTCATTTTTTCTGGCAACCCCAATGGGGTCTAATCACTATTATCATATTCCCCTCCCATCTTGGTATATGAATAGTAAACATGAGGATGTTTTTAGTTGATATTATTGATCGTTCCCTGGTCATCAGAGGCATGTCTTGTAGTGGGAGGAAGAGGTGGGATGTTAACCACGGATTTGTTCCTCCCTACCTAGAGAAAACTGATTCATTCATTTGTGATGCTGCAGATGATGAAAATTATCCTAGTCACATGGTATGGGGCTATGTAGTGGTAAAATTATCATTCATTGGTCATATTTATGGGGATACAATTATTCAAGTAGGGGACTTGATGATTCCCATGATGGACATGAGTATATAAAATCCCCCAGCCCATTGGGGTGGGGTTGATTTGGAATAACCAATTATTTTCCTAGGACATTCTCAGGGGATGATGATCCTAGTGATGATGATTGATATATAAATTCCCCCAGCCTAAGGGGTTTGGTCTTGTTTACAACTATTTTTGATGTGTCCCGTATCCACATGAGAATTGATAATCTGAGAGGCGGAGGTGGTAATAGATGTTCCCCCAACCTGGTGAGCCGGTCTAATTATAAAAGGATAATATGGATGCTGCCACTATGTACTATTTTCTATTTCATCGTTCTGATTGTGTAGGATCTGTGTGTAATTTCATCCCATAGTGAGAACCATTAATTATAGGATGCCTTTAGGATGGACTCAACTTCGTTCTCCATGTTTGAAGTATATCCTCACTACTTTTAGGGGCCTAGTTTGATTTCTTTTTGGCTATCCACTCCCTCTGTTCTTGATGTATAAGAAATATTGAAGTGCTGTAATTTTATTTTATTGACCAACTGGCCCAATCATTTCCCAATATAATTATTTTTCTATTGGGTATACCATTACAGGACTCCATGTTTGATGGGTTCTGTTGTTCTAGTGGTGAGACAAAGTGTAACACTCCATACTATCTCCATCACAAAATAATGATGCATGACGTTTCATATGATATAATCATCCAAAAGGTTTTGATGCAATTCTGTAATGAATGAAGTAGATTTAAGATGTGTTTTTCTAGTTTTGGATCTTGGGCCATGGGGATAATATCTAATTCTTGGTGACAATCGAGTATCCTGATGGTCTAATGGTAACCCTCATATCATGGATAAGGTATGTGCCTACCCTTTAGTCACTAGAGAGTATCCCACATTTTTTTTCATAGATAATGAATTATAACTTTATCTAGGTCATCTGGGATCTCATAGTCAGATGTATCATTGGGTCATAACATGATGGGGAGGTTATTTCCTAATAACTCTATATATGTCAATGTCGGTCTCCTCTTCATTATACTTACATACATTCATCTGGTCATACCATAGAAAATGGTCTTGAGGGTTTCCTACTGACTATAGTGGAGCACATCTATATGTCGATGGAAAACTATGTGGTTAACCCTGATGTTTCAAGAACCTCTATATATAAAGAAGTCAACTCTTTGGAAACGTCTCTATTTGAATATGTCTGAGGTTTGAACACCTCTCTATAAGAAGGTATATTGGGAAATGAGTGGATTTCCTTATTCTTGGGGGATATAATCATGGGGTGGTTCATCACTATGGATATAAGGATTAGAGTCCCTACGATCAATCTCCACAATACCATGAGAAAGACTATCATAGTAATGATCAACTTATAAATTGGTGGACGAGTCAATAAACCTTTGTGGTGTTGATAATGTATCTCAAACCACCTCAATGACATTTTAATTGTGAACATTATGAATATGTTCCATGTTTTGATTAATTTTCAAAATATGTGGACCATCCTTTTGGAAATGTGTAGGAATATGGGATTGTAGTATGATTGTTACCAGAATATGATTCTAACCTTCTAATGTTGTGGGAATATGAGCCCACTACTAAAAAGATACTAGAATTTTATGATGAGATGTCTTATATTAATATTCAGAATTAAATTGATTAAAAATAATATAATCAGATTAATAATATTTTAACATAACTAATTTTACATTTAAACTATTTTATAATAAAATAGAAATTGGAAAATTCTTTAATGAAATGATATTGTATTATAAAAATCAATATTTTTCATTATTCATAAAAAAATTAATCATTTATGAATATTATTAAGAATTCACTCTAAGATAATTTTAAAATGATTAATTATATATATATTTTTTTCAAATATTATTTCTGAAATTGGTAAAAACTACATTACAAGAAATACACAATTCGCAACAACGTTACTTTTTAGAAAAATTAAATTTTTAAGAATAAAATTTAATATATTTCTATCCAATTATAAGAAAAATATTAGATGAATGATATAATATTTTAATGAATAAAATATATAAAAATTTCATTTAAATAATTCACTATTATTTTTTATTTTAATTTATTATCATAAAAACACATTTCATTCGTTAAATTTTTTTTCAAAAAACATTTATTTCACTTTCAAATGATTATTTTTTTATTTTTAATCAATTGTTAACTAATTAATTTATTTTTTACTCGTGTAAAACTTAATTTGTTTTCATAATTAATTTATTCATGTTCAAACCCACTAATTTAATGGTTATGTTATAATAGTATACTATATTACGATTTTTTATAACTCAGTTTTTTCTGTAACATTAGATATCGATGAATTTAAATTTATTTTCCATGTTTTCATAAAATCCATGGTTATTAACTATATTATTGATTTATATATTATATTAATCCATATAAGGATGGATTTTTTCCTAATATATACATTGACATCTAAATTGTAATTGATAGTGTTTTTTATTAATAAAATAAATAAAAATTACTTTTCATAACTTATATTTGAGGGAATAAAGGATTGAAAAAAATTGGCTTATTATAATTAAGAACTAATTGAATATTGTAACTATTAAAATTCAAATAAATAATATATATAAGAATCAACTTCAAAATTACCCCCTTTAGATATTTTTAAAAGAAATAAAAATTTAAAAAAATTTATCCCTTTTTGAAAATGACCAAAAATATTAAACAAATGCATCCTTAAAAACAACAATAATACATGTTTAATGATTCTTCCCATAAGATAAGTGACCATTAATTGGAAATAAACAAATATATATAATTATATATGAACATAGAAATCTATCAATAAATGATTACATGGAAGGAAACTAACATACAAGTTCAACTAAAATTCATGCATTTTCATATAGTGTGAGAAGACATAAAATGATTATTGTGAATAATCATATAAATATTTCTAAAAAAATTTATAAGACTCATGTATTAATGAAAACATTTTAATATTTACATGAAATGATATATAATGTTTTTCAATGAATAAAATTGTATATAACCCTTATAGAAAAAGTTAGCATGGAGTATAAAAACTCACTAGGCATACTAAAATAATTAAAGAAATAGAATGAAAATATAATTTAACTCTCCCTAAACTTATTATATGATCTTATGTTTCCAATATACTGTTTGTGAATTTTATTTTATAAACTTTGCTAGAACTAGGGGTTTAATAAAAAAAATTGATATTGATCCTCGGAAGAATCATATTCCAAAATAATATTTTATTTTTGAACATGATCTCTAAAAAATTGATACTAATAATCATTGTGTTTATTAAAATATTGATACAAAATATATTTAGAGATATTAATTGCATATGTATTATGAAAAAAATTGGGATCTTCTCAAAATTAAAACTTGAATTAGATTGTGTTTATTTAGTTCATATATACTATGAGCGGCAAGATGTAATAAAAACATAATCACACTCAGTAGCTGACAAAGATACCTAATTATGATTCATGTAACTCCATGAAACAAAAAATTTATCAATAATTTTTCAAATATTGGTTTTTCATTTTTTTTATCTTTTTTTCAACCACTAAAAACAAATTATAAAAAACTAGTTAGTTCGAATGGTGTATATAAAGGATAAAATAATAAAATATTAATATATCCTTTAACATAGTTTATTTTTCTTCTAGAAATATTATATGTATTTTTTGGGATTATATTTTAATATCACACATATAAACACTAAAAACATAAAATCATTTCTATACTATTTCAAAAAAAATTAAGATGCCATTAATTCCTATAAATATCTTATTACCAACATGTTTTCAATATTAATCATAATTTATCATTCAAGAAGATCACAATAGAAAAAATGATATTTTATAGCCATCAAGGCCAGAAATTTTTAAAAAATTGTTATTGAATTCTAATTGATGAAGTAATGAACTTTATTTCCTAGGAAATTTTTATAAACCTAAATGGAAAATAAGTTCACTGACAAAACACATATCAAACATGAAAGGAATTAGATTTATAAATTATTTACCTAGAAAATCAAATGTGTACCCAAATATAATATCACCCATATATATTTTAACAATTAAACTATATTTTGAATATTTCTTTATATATACATTTGGAAAAAAATTTCCTTTTTAAAAAACATTTTTAAAAACATTAAAAAAATATCATTCTACATTTGGGTAACTTATTTCAATCAACAAAATCATAGGAGATTTAAAAACGTTGGTTGGGTTATATTTATTATCATAACATATAGGATATTATTAAAAATATTAAAAAATTATATAATTTCATAAATGAACTTTGGGAATCCATTAGAAAAAATTAATTATACAATGACATGCATCTTCTAAAATAATTATTATAGATTTTAATTAATCAATTGAGGAAAATGACTCTCTAAAATTAAGTCATTTTTCTATGATTATTACCATGAGCCACTAACCTGGATTGGTTTATAATTAATTGACCAATATCATCTATCTTATATCTAAAGATCCATTTGGTGCAAACAATATTTTGATCCTTAAGATTCTTGACTAAGGTCTATAAATTTTTCCTATAAAACTATTTTAATTCTTAATGGATTTCTACAATAGAATTTGAATTATTTAAATCATAATTAATATCTTAAGGGGAAAATAGTAAAAAAAATATTGATAAAAACATATTCTTAAAGAATTTTTAACACCTGCATTTATATAACTAATTACTTCTTTAATTAGATGAAATTTATGTTGTTTTTAAAAAAAATTCATGATAGATAATTTCCACCTCAATATATATAATCAATTTTTTTTTATTCTCCATTTTTATTTTCATTAAACACTTCCTCAAACTTTTCGAAATCTGATTGTCTTACCTTTCAATGATTTTCTTGAAATTTAACATGCTCTGCTTCTTTATTTACTGATGTCCTTTTAATGATGTTATTATGCCTTAAATGAAATTTAACACCCTAGAAAAATACCTTTTTAGTATTTTTAATCAAACATTTCTAGTTAATATTTGGTATCTGGAATATAGACTTCATAGAAATATACTAAAAAATATCTTAAGCTAGGGTTTCTTTATTTCTGTTTTTTTTTGAAAAATTCCCAAAATATTTCCAAGGTAGAATTTGATTAGAAATATGATAGGTTGGTATAATAGATTTATCACAAACATATTTTAGAAATGAGTACTCATTTAGAATTATCCAATCCATTTCCTATAAAATAATACTTTTCCAATATATTATACCATATTATTGTGGAATCCTATGGGTGTAAAATTTATGATAATACCCATTATATTCATAAAACTTATCAAATAAAAAATTTAATAAATCCCCTACACTATCAATTCTAATTAAAAAAATTGGATTCCCGATTTCATTTTGACCATTATACAGTTGGTATAAAATTTATGCTGAGTCCTGGATTTATTTTAAGAAAATAACCCCATTTAATTATAATATATTCATTAATAATAAAAAATAGATATCTTGTTCGTCTATGAATAGTATTTATCATGGGGCCAAATAAATCAGAATTAAAAATATTTGTTTTAAAGTTTGTACCTCTTGGACATACATGTATTATTATTTATATTGCTTACATTTTAATCCTGAATTGTATATATAGGTGTCATCCATTTTCAACACATAATAATAAACCACCATTTTTTTCAAAGAATATATAATAATATTAAACATTCTTGATCTATTCATATATGCCAATAAACATTTTCTGATTGTATAGTCTTTATACATTTTAAATTATATTAATTAAACTCAAAAAATGGATTGAATTAATAATGGCTTTTTTTGAATAAAAGATGAAATATTATTTATTTAAAAAAAACCATTTTAAAATTTTACATTAATTGTATAATCAAATATCTATTAGATACTTATTATATTATTCTTTAAACATTGAACAAGAACATTATTTGAGATAAACAATAAATTTTAAATTTTAACTTTTCCAAAACCTTGTTCTCTTGGATATTAATTGTCCGCAAAAGTAACACTACTTCCATAAAAATTAATAAAATATATTAATTTAAATATATAATTTGTTATATGTTGTGAACCTCTATTATCAATGTAGAACACATCCTTTTTAATGCTTCCAAAATAAGATTACTTCAAAAAATGATTTGTAAATTCTTTGGAACCCATAAGAATTTAGGTCTAATTAGACTAGAAAAAGAAATCATATGATGCCAAAAAGACATAAATAAAGTGTTTAAAATAAATCTTGAAGAAAATTATATTGAGATAAAATCCTTAGTGTGACCAAGAGACTACTGTAGTATAAAGATTAAATAATTTCCATAATGCCCCATAATTTGACATCTAAATCATGTAACAGTTGAAAAATATACACTTAAACCTTTAAAAAATAATGTTTTATACATATTATGTTAAAGATTATAATATCTATGACCAGTATTATTTTTTTCATTTTTCTCAAACTCGTCATTTTTATCTTCACATTGTATTCTTTAAAAAGAGTGGATAAATCATCCTTAAAATGTTCAAATTCATATCCAATATAAGTATTTTCTTCCAAAATATAATCAAATTTATTTATTTTTGATTATTTTCATTTATAATAATAATCATAATGTAAAATATTTTCATGTTGAATATTTTTTAGATTTACACATAATTTACCATTTGATATAAATGGAGTAATTTTTAATTTTTCATTTTTAGTAGTAATCTATATATATTTACTCTTATGATTCTTTAAAAATCACAATCTTATTTAATTTATGATTTATTATCTAAATATATTTATAGAACTCATATTTTGTGTGATTAAAATCTGATCCATAAGAGAAAGAGAATTCAAATTCACTTATCTATAATGATTAATCCATTAAAAAAATATTTTAGGATTTCTTTTTCACAATATTCGTCACTTGAATCCAAATATGGAGTGTAAATTCAAAACTGGTCATTTGATTCATTTTATATTTATATTATTCTAATTTATTCTTATTATTCAAGAGTCTTGTTGTGTTTGGATTGATGTTCCTAAATTCACTATATTCAAAACAATAACTTCATTATCATCATTACCTATACTAATTTCCTTATTCTATGTAAAATTATATTTTTATTTTCCTTGAATATACTTTTTTTTCTATCCCTTCGTAATGCAATAAAATAATGTATCTTTCACAATTTTTAATTCGACATCATAAGAGTGTGTAGATTAATGTGTTTTCATCACATGTTAAATTTTTTACGTTTTTAAAGGTGTTTTATAGTCTATGGAAGACCCTATGTCATATCTCACGGAGTGTTGATGTGTTTAGAATCATTATATCCAAAAAGTTTTTAAAAAAAGAGAAAAAAAGGGGATTGAAATGATGATTAAAAACAAAATAACTGAACCTAAATTTTTTAATAGTTAAAACCCAAGATGTAGTTTTTAGAAAAATTAGCAAAAAATGACATTTCAATTTCACTACACACCTTGGTTATTTTATTGTTTAAAAAAAAGACACATTGTTTTTTAGAATCTTTTGTTCATGGATTATTATGATTTAGATTATCCTCTACCATCTATAAACTATTCAAAAAGAACCATCCCATCAATAAAATAACATTTGTTTAAGGGTCAGATCACAAGTAAATAACAATGGGATTCAAAATGATATTGAAATCTAAAGTATGCATGAGAGTAAGACGATACCAATGTTGTCCAATTGAAACATTCAATGTTTCCCACGTGAAATATCAACCCAATAGATGATTAAATAAAAAGTGTTTCTATTGATTATACCAAAAATTTCAGAAAAAAATTTAATAATGTTATCAAAAAACTCAGGTGAAATATTTCATGTGCAAATTAATCAAAACTAATAGAAGAAATTTTTTTTAACATCCATCTCCAAGTGTTTGTGGCAACCCTAAAATTATTTACCATTGTTTATCCCTTCATCCAAAGGAATGGGAGGCTTAGGTGGAACTATACCATCATCAGTGATCCCATTATGATGATAGGCGCCTAAAAAATTCTAAATTTAATAGAGGACTCATTTGGATCTCCAAAATGGAAGATATTTTACCCTAGCTGAACATACTAATGGGATTCCCATTGTGTCAATTTATTGGGATAGTGGAAGGTTGTTTTCGATACCTGAATTTTTTAATACCACTGGGATCATGGATTTATGTGAGCCCATAGTCTTATATAACATTGGAAAGAAATAAAATAAGTTTTTCCCCTCCTAAATATATCCAATGAATATTTGTCATAATTTATAAAACAAACCCCATAAATATTGCTTAATTATAGAAGTTACCTAAAGACTATAATTAGTGAATACTATCTCCCATAATGGCACATTTTAGGCCTTAAAATGGATGAAATGGAATACCATGTCTTCTAGATAAATGTACAACAAACATATTTATAGTGTTTCAATAAATTTTCATCTAAATTGTATTCATGGATTAACTATATTGAGATGTTTAATCCACATGTGTTATGATTTTTCTACATAGTTTCACCGATTTATCTTGAATTACATCATGGGACCTCCAAATAACATCTACATACATTGTTATAAAAAATAGGTAGATTTTATATTTATAATATGGATACAAATTAACTAATAAAACCATACATTAAGTTTAATTTTTTATTTTATTTTGAATTAAAAATATAAAATCAGTTTAACACATTAGTATAACAGTATAAATGAATTGTGAATCAATATGAAATTTCATCCTGAAAGAAAACCATTTAACCTTTTAAGAAAAGTCACATTTCAAAAAAATATGCTTTTTGATATTCCTAACTTTATAAATATTTAACATTCAATGGAAATTTAATTAAAAAGAGCAATGGAATGAAAGAAAAAACCACACGTAGGTGTTATTCTCATTGATCAAGGAAAAAATTTCCATAAATGGTATAATATTGAAATTATATAAAATCCATGGTATTTTTTTATATTTCAAATGTATGAGTAATAAATGTCAATAAGTCACCACGTGTGTGTTGAATAACCATTTCATGTAATTCTTTCCAGTTTCAATCTAATAAATATAAGTAATTTTAATTTTTTTAAACTACTTGATTATTCTCACTGAACCTACCCAATATCATTTGAAATAAAATTTTAGGACCCAATCACATAATCATTCCAAGATGTAAAACCTTAAGACACTGACATATATATCCCCATATTTTGTACATTTAAACACTCCCTCATTGTTTTTTAGAGTATTTGTTTTTTTTTGTGTGTTTATGAGAATAAAATAATTGGATAATAGGTATACACACATATGTCAATATAGTATAGTAATTATATATATTACATAGCGAATAAACATATAGAAAAATGGTTTCTAAATTATGGGAAATTTTTACCAAACTAATATAAACCATTAATTAAATAATAAATATTCACATTTTATGGTTGAGTATAATGTTATGTGTACATATTATGGGGCACCATTTTCATATTAACTACCAAGATAAATTATTTCAAACATCTCAAAGCCTTCACAGCGATTAAACCACTTAAATCATTGAGAATATAAAAATTTACTCAAAAAATAAAACATAAATGTTAAATTAATTCTAAAACTCAAATTCCATTATTTTAAAAAATTAACCTTAATACAACTTGAAATGGTGAAATTCATCATTCCTTTTCAATAATTTTCTTGATTATCTGGTCATAAAAATTAGTATTCTAGAACAAAAGAGAAATAAAGGAGCTTAAAATACAATGAAATTTGAGAAATATTGAAAATGAAAAAATACGATGAAAATCTAAACTAACCTAAGAATGTACCACCCCCCCTCCCACCTAGAGTGTAAATATTTCTCACTAAAATAATATAAAATGTGGGAAGGAAGGACAAAACCAACTATGTGTCACTTTCTGAATGGCCTAAAGGCCATCTTTTAATTGATTTTGTTTATAACACCACTTTCAATGGGAGAGGGGGAACCCTTTCAAGGCTCGTAGGCATAGATATTAAATGACCTATAGGACATAGAGTAAAAATCTAGACTAAAACTACATGGAACTACTCATCCATAGCTTCTATGTCATGATATCCGCTCTCTACCTTTTCAGGGTTGTTCAGCTAGGCATCCCATGAATGCATATGCCAATCTTGATGGAATCACCATACCCTCTCTTTCATCCTCATATGTTAGATTATAATGTGGTTAATATGCCCTATCTGATTCCTCATCTACATCCTACTCTTTTAGAGTCTTCCGAGTTCATTAAGCACAATATCAGGTGACATGAAAGCTATGAGGTGGGCCGAAGGCCTTGAGGTGGATTGATGTCCTTGATGTTTCCAAATATCCACACTAGCCTGAAGGCCTTTCATGGCCATAATGCCTTAATATACCCAAGGAACAAACTAGTGGCCTAAAATCCCAAAATAGATGAATTTTTATGGTTGATAGAGTATTTTATAGTACCTCTTATAGTACCTGCTACAGTGCCTCATAAATTACTACTACTGTACCCCTTAAAATATGTCTCTACCCATATTTGTACTTGAGTCTCTTGGATACACTTTCTGAGCCCTCACCAACTAATCAGAGGCTCTTGTATTACTGTGTGTCAATAGTATATTACAATACTAAGATGAAGTTCCTCCATTGGGGAAACTATAATTGTTTCTTAGAAGTCCTTCAATAACTATAAATTGAATGTAAAGGAATTTTTGTTTAATCATTTTGAACCTTAAAAAAATGGGTAAAATTAGTAACAATGTATAGTCCAAACTAGTGGAAACAAAGTTTACCAAGGTAAAACGTTAACCTTGAATAAAAAACAAGAACCATTTTCCTAATATATACTTGAATATGATGGATGTTTCTATCATTTTAGGGCTTGGTTCTCTCCTTATATATCTAAGAGTTCTCATATGTGTCTCTTCATATTTCCTCTAACTTCTAAAAAATCAATTTCTTATTTTAAATTATACTAGAAAGATTAGAATTTATTTTTCAATATCCCAATATGATGAGTAATATATCAAAATAGGAGAGAGAAATCTTTCTGAAAACTAATTCTTTAAGGTACATTCCAATGAGTGTTTTTAAGGGAGTATAGGAAGACCAAAATGTGTCACTAAGTCAATGACACTAATCTATTTTGGTAGGTTAAACCATTTTTTAATGATTTTTAAAACCTCTATTTTTGACACCTCATATGTACCATTCCTGTGGTGGTGATATGTACAAAATACTTGATTTCAAACCATATATCGATGAAAAAGTGATACCATGTTTTGGTGGAAGAAATTAAAACATTGGTCACTAATGTTGAACCTAGAAAATCAAGAACTATAGAAATGTTTGGTTCTAGAAATATCTAAAATTTTATTTTAATGCTCAATCCTTGTGGACCACGCCTCTATATATTTTGACATAAAAATCTACAATGAAAATAATGTACATGTTTCTAAATGAATTAATTCATGGGCCCATGAATTCAATGCTCCAAACCTAAAAAATTTTATGAACGGTCAAGGATTTTTGTGTAATTTCATTTATTTTAAAGACATTACCCATACACTAACAATTTTTAAAATCATTGAAAAGATAATAAGCATCTTGATGTTGTGATTGAAAAAATAAACTAGAATCGAGGACCTTGGGAGTAATATTCTTGGGACCAAAGTACTATCCACATGCAAAATTGTGTAAAAATATATGAATGAATTGGAACTCACTTTCAGGAACATGAAGCCTATGTAATTGATAACTATATGTGCCCCTAAATAAGGGTTATCACAAATTCACTAATGAGAATAATGTTTCAGGTGATCCCCTTAGATATCATTAAAATCATAAAAAATAGAAGATGGTGCAATATAATTTAAAATTTCAGGATACTAAAGAATGTCATATTTCACTTAATACTATTTCATATCAAAACACTTGTATTATATAAGAATAAATAGGATGATTCAATGTTTGAGGATGGATTTTTCCTACTAATATGTCCAATCACCACATTTTATGCTCTTTTAGTATCATTAATTTCAAGACTACATTTTTGAAGGAGGGGCATCTAATGAATGAGAGATGTTTTGGAATATAGTTTCAAGAGGAAATACCTTAGATATATAAGTTCGTAAAACAATATTTTTATTTACTCTAAAAGGTATGAATGAAATTTTTATAGAGAAAATATAATATAATGAAGTTATTTTTCGGTGTTGGTGTAGTTAGTATTGGTAGGGTCAAGGGTTTATAAGGAATACATAATGACATTTAGATTTTTCTAAACTCATTTTTATAAAACAAATCAAATTAGAATTATATTCATAACAAATATGTTTTAAGGTGATATCCCATTATGGTTTTTGTGTAATGGGAGGTTATGTGAGACTCATTTTCAGTGATTTAAATGAAACCAAACAATTTTTATCAAAAAAATCTTAGAATATTTTTTTATAAAAACATTGACATGATATTTTTGTTCTCGATAAAATATTTAATGATTTTGTTGTTAAAAAAATCATGAATCAATAAATAGAACAATTCATGAACATTTTTTTGAAATTGATGTGAGAAACTATTTCAATTTTGATTTATCAACATGAATTCCCTTACTCGAAATAAAATTCCAAATAACTATGCCATAATCCTTTATGAAAGGGTATTTTCATAAGTTTGTATGAGATATTTTTAAATGCAATAATTGAGGATAAATACTATGTTTTTTAAATAATAATCAAAGGATTATCCTAAAACTGTGATATCATCAAAAATATTCCATAAAATTATCTAGGTACACAAAAACCGTACTCAACATAAAATTATGAAAAGTATAAATAACATTAACAGACCAACTGTAATCCTCATGTATGAAAATATAGAAAATAAGAATGTAAATTGGGTCATTTATTGATTTTTATGGTATATATATATTTGAAAATAACTGAAATATCCATAAAAGGCTCAATAATAGGACATAGTGGACAATATTTCTAACATTTGGTCAATGAAAGGTAAAATAAAGTGAACCTTTCACATTTCTTGATTTAGTTAACTATAGTCAATATTGAATTACTAAGTAAATTCACACATGTAATAACCAATTAATTCTTTTCACATGACACTACCATTATGCTAGATTTCTTAGTCACAACGTTTTCTATCTTGCCATGTTTAATATTAGATATTGTATAGATGATCCTAGTACCAGTTATTTATTCACATCACAATTTACTACTCTATAGGGAGTGGGATTTTAACATTTTTGATTTTTCTTTATGGGATTATCCTCATCATATGAAATCTTATAGTAAATTAAAATTGATGCTCTAATGCCAAGAATATCATCCAATGTCTATCCTCTCACCTTTTTATACTCTCTAAAATGTTTTACTAGTTTTGATTCATGCTTTTGAAAGTGGTTTTTTGGAAATAATTATGGGAAATTAGTCAATAGTAGTATGATAAGAATATTTTAAGTTATATGGAATTGGTTTTAATTCAAATATTGGTTATTTTTGGTTTTGGGGGAAGAATTTATGGTGAGTGATGTTTATGAAAATACAGATTTTCTCATGTTTATTCTTAATGGAAATAAAATTAATGAAAATAATATTACAAGAATCATTGAGATTTAGAGAAACAATTTAATAAATTATAAGATCCCAACTTTTCATATGAGGTATGATTCCATTAAATTTCAACATAAATCTTATTTTTTTCTAATAGAAGTGGTTAATGGTTTATAGAAGGTTTTAAAAGTGTTATGAAATGTTTGTATTTCAAAGTATTGGTTTTTTAAGGAACGGTCTGAGGCTCATTGTTGTCTCATTGTTAGTGGTAATCATGTAACTCAACCTTGTAGCCATGAAAGAGTAGGACCACAAATTTTTAAATGTGTGAGGTAGGCCACAATACTATGTGAATATTTGAAGATAATATATAGAAGGGATCGACATGGGATGAGAATGGTTTTTCAAATCATGATACAATAACACACACTTAGCCCCACCTAACTTTTATAGTCTCAGCGTTAAATGTATGATTTAAAAAATCATGTGGGAAAATTGTAAAACCTTAAAATTTTCTGTCAAATCTAACTTTTCCCCTACCTTCTAAATGAATTAAATACCAAAATTCCTCACATTTACACACCCTCTACCCAATGTTAGATCCTCCTTCCCTACTCATTCTCTGATTGGAGATAACTTCTTGTAATATGGGAATCATTCACTATAAATCCCTTTGGATCTGAATCATTATGATTTGAAATCCTCTTGATTCATTACTCTATGAATATTTTCGTATGGAATTCTAAATCCATGAAAGCTAATACTCTTGTTTTTAGTGGTTTTGTCTATTTATACAATTTATCATATTCTATACTGAATCAATAGTTGATATTATATAGGGAGTATACAACCATGATATGGTAGGTGGTATCATTATTTTACCTTAATGTCATGTTATCTATATATTGGGTCATTGTGTTGTGCGCCAGGCTTTCTATATGTCACTTACTAAAGTTATTTTTCTTAAATAAAATGTGTGAGACTATGTTTATATATCCCATGTGACCCATAATCACCAATGAGGGTTTATGAGCCTAGCTATAACTACTCCATGATGTGTATTTCAAAATTAGATGAAACAACCACTATTTTTTCTGAATTGATTCACCTTTTGAGGTGTGTTCTTAACCCTTATAATAGGTAGTTTATAGTTAAATAAGTTGAATTGATAGAAATTATTGAAGACATTATATTGAATATAATAATATACTATATAGTTAAAAAACCTTATAAGGTGAGTTGTAGTTATTCATTTTAAATGAAATGGCCAATTGAATTAAACATGATGTTAAATGATTCGGTTAGACTATGAACTCGTTACCATTAATTATTCAATGTAATTGGTAAAAAATGGGTTCTAAAACATAATTCCATGAATAGAATCATTGGGATTTGTAAATATAAATGACTTATAAAAGGAATTATATCACACTATGAGTGCTACATGGGTTCTTATATAAACTCCATGGACAAGCACACCTAGCGGGTTGATTTTTTTATTCCCCATGTTTAACTTGGGTTCTTAGTATGGAATTCCAAGGAGAGGCTTAGTGTTTTATTCATAAACATATGAAAAACGTTACACTTGGGTTCCATATTTGGAATTCGAAAGATAGACTCCATGTTTATAGATTTGTATTATACCATGACTGACACATGGGTTACTTGTATAAAACACCAAATAATGACTCATCTGCTGATTATTTTATACCATTCCTAGACATATACGTTTTTTCACATGAGTAATTCCATGGAATATATTTTTGGGTGATGTGATTATAGAAAATTAGAGTGACACCTGGGTTTCTCAGGAAAAACTTCATGGCTCAGATCAGATTTCAAATTAATTGCATTTTTAATTAACCTATGTTATGTGTCTGTGTTGTTAAGGAATATACATGGATATGAACAATAATTTAATACATGGTGACCATGTTATATTTAATTATAAATATTAACAAATTGGGTCATGTGCGTACATTGTACTCAAATTATCCACTACTGACTCTTTTGGTACAATTTAGGTCCGATGCGTCTTATATTAATAATATCATAAATGTGAAATCTTTCAGAAATATTATTGTATAATCCAAAGTAGGTGGTATCATTCGACTGTCCCATTGGGAAAACTGAACAACATGAGTATTTCATATTTCATTTATAATAATCATTATTTCCTGAATATTATTTTCTTAGGTATTCATATACAAGATTATATTATACATAGTTGGTGGTGTCATGTTGATTATATCTCATGCGCTATTTGGGACACCATTTCAAACCTGTATAGACTCCATGGATGAAGGTACGGAAAAGGGAAGGTGTCATGCTATTAATTCTTGATTTATCTATACTGGTATGAAGTACAGGAGCAGATGACAGAACTATTATCATGATGATATGGGATATAGATTCTGATATTTTTTTCATTTTAGTATTACATTTTTTAATTTCCTACACATTTGTATCCTTTAAATTCACATTTTTTATATGAGGCTCACATGGTCAGCATCATTTTGTATTTAGAAATAGATATGTTTTCTAATAGTTTATTTATGATATTTGTATGATTCAATTATTCTGATGTGGTTAATTTATTCATTATGATTTCACTTTTTATATATTATTATTATATTTTTTTTTCCTCACTATGATTATGATGGTATAGTCTCACTAACAATCTCTTGCATTCCCTCTTTTATATTTAGTATCCTTTCATATCCAAGGAGAAAAACATGAAGCCATATATCACCAATTCGGCTACTGTTTCCATGTTATACAGGATAAGATTCAAAAACGTTTTATCAAAAGATTGGTGTACTTTTTTTTACTAATTTCAGGAAAATTTTAATGCACACTATAAAGGTATAATTATTTCATAATTAGAATTTTTCTAGGAGTATAATACCAATTAATACATGAAATCGAAATTTCCAAGGATGGGATATTTTTATTTTGGAGTGTTTTGGTTATGGTTGTATTGATTTCACCATTGATTAAGACAGATGATATATGGAATTTATTACCATTGATATGGATTTAATTTAACTCATGGATTGGAAGGAAAATGTGGCATTGGTCTCATGAAATATTGTGGGCACTTCAGGATTTATATTCCTTGCATATTCCATGATATATTTATATTATTGTGATCATTTATTGCTACATATTATTAAATATAGGATTCATATTCTATAATTTTACTAAAATTTTATATAGAGAGTAGAAAAGTAATTGGTTATCAAAGTATTCAAAAAAACCTAAATTGTATTTTCATGATTGTATTTATGATGGTAGATCAGTTAGAAATTTTTGGCTTATATGATCCATGAATCACTGGTCGCATGGGAAGAATGTTGTTTATGATTGAAACTAAATGGATGTCAAATTTCAATTTATAATTTGTTTTGGCCTTTATAAATTGGGAATAGAGATATGTATAATTTAATCGTCATACATGGATGTGTTATATTCTAAAACCGAATGTAAAGACCTTGTTGTGGTTACATGATGTTGCGACTACAACTTACAATGTATAGTACATCATAATTTTGGAATGGTGACTCATATAACTAGACATTATATGCATAAATGATAAATACATTTTTTTGAGGAAGGTGTTTCTTCAGTTAAATAAATAAAAAATTAATGAAATTAAAAGTCAAGATTACATGAGTCTAAAATATGGGATTAGATTAAAATATTTCATAAAATGGGGAATCCGGTCATATGGGAGATCATTCAGCCATGTGATGATCTGAATTACCCTTTTGTTTCCAAACCCATCCTCAAATGTATTCGACTCAGAATAGGCATGAGTGGTAATATTATTTATATCATGGTGTAAACAAATACACTCTATCCATCTAGTAGTGATTGAACAAGACAGATGAACAATCCCATTCCAAAGTGCTTTGACAATGGTAGTCAAGTCACTCTCAATCTGTATGTTGTTCCAACCATTGTGTTGTTGGTATAGGATATAGCATGTATGAAACTCATCAATTTAGCATCTAGAAAGGATGTGATACCACATCCTCCAAGAATACCCCTGAGGATATGACAAAGATGATTCCTAAAGATGGACCATAACCTAAAAGTCCCATATTTGCATTAAAATCACCATCTACATTAACTTTGATCCATCCAGATGGTGAGGGTTTCCAAAAAACATCAAAAGTGATTCACGATTGATGAAAAATGGTAGCAACATAATTCCTTCCCAAAATCATTAAGTCATTTACTATGTTGTAGATAATCCATTTTTAATTGACACAATGTGTACGGAAAATCCTAATGTTAAATAGAAAACATTAACCCAACAGAATCATTATAGTGGGAGGTTTGAAGTATTTCATGTGATTATTAATAGTCTTATATGCCATCTAGACTAGTCATTAAGAGCATGTAGAGGGGTGTGAATATTTTATATGAGTTATTTTACCTATAATACTGTTTTTTTATAATCTATATCATTACCAAAATTTTATAAGGTGTGTGCTAGGAATTTTTAGGGATATGTCATAATAAAGTCCATGAGTCATGCACCAGGTGTGTGTAAATGACCATGCTCCAAAGGTGGTGGGAATTAAGACACAAATATTACCTACTATATTGACACTTGTATAACATCTTATTATAAAAAATATGGTATCAACGCTCTGTTTTAATAGGAATTCATATGACTCATGAAGATCATACTGGGGGCCTGATGCCTACTCCTACTATGGATGAGTTGACATGGTAATTTTAGTAGTAGCATCCACCGAATATTTTATGTTCATATGGTCTATATGAAATGGATTCATTAATTGAGCCTATGTTTCCTATATTTGAGAATCTTGAGACACCTCCTAAGAGAAGATTCAAGATTTCCTGGTATATGCTATGATATTATAACAAGACAGGGTGGGATGTTGTTACATAGATATATTTAGTGAATCGTAGTAATACATCATGGTGATGAGTTATCTTTGGATAGAAAATGTAAGGATAGACTCAGGAATGAAATAATATTGTAGTTAACCATATTCCCTTCATCCACTATATATTGGATAGTGAATCAGGCACTCATTACATTTGTATCCAGAGAGATGTTGACTGTGTGATATCATCGAGTTTGGCTTCTATAACCAAAACTTGTTTGATTAGCAAAATGATGCATTTTTTAGAGTCTTATATTTGGAAGGATAGATGCCAAGGTGTCCACACGGGTTTCCATGTGCTATACCATCATCATGGAGGCCGAGGACAACTAAATACCTAATGAAATAAGGACCCAACTCAGTTTCAGTCTAGTGAAAATATGGTTTATCGTTACAATTTTTATTGAAAATTTCCTCCAATCGATTGTGAGAGAGGATCTGTAAAAAATATATATATTGGATTGACGCAAGATATCAAACATTAGGTATAGATCTAGAGAATTTGTGGTCGGTCTAGGCAAGGAAGTTGTCATTTCCATGGGAGTTATACACCAGATTTATAGCACCAGTAGAGTGGTATTTTCCTAGTTATACAGGATATATCTCAGAGTCACAAACATGGACAAATGTATGCATCATGGCCCATCCCAACTGATTATTATGTCATTCCTTAAATCGTTATATTCATGATCATAGTATCATATACTATATTTTCTACTTTATTTGATATAAGATCTTACTAATCCATTGAATCTATTTTTTTTTATGGAAAACCATAGGCTTGAGATTTAGTGTTACTGTGGAATAATTTCACATTATACACCATTGGGAATTCGATTAAAATGTGTATTTTAGTGTCGGGTGTTCCACGTGATATATGCAAGAATCTTTTCCTATGGGACCTCTTTATACATGATATTATGAATTTAGACATAATTTTATGGATGGATTGGTTGGTTTATTGTCATGAATAATATAAATATTTCATCAGAGGGTATCATTCACATTAATAAAGGAAGATAGTTTTGTTCAAAGGGGTGAATGGGACATCATTGAAATTTGGATAGACTCATGCATTGTGGACTGGGTGGAGTGAGAGGCATATTTCAATACTTTATATTGATGGTCAAGGTACATGTTAGGAATATTTACCTACAGTAAGAGATCATTTTAGGGATGTTTTCCAAAAAAAATTCCTTGACTGCCTCCTATGAGAGAAGAAGAGTTTACTATCGATCAAGTTCTAGGAGAACCACATGTATCCATTCCTCCTTACATATGGATTAAATTGAGTTGCAGTAGATCAAGAGGTAGTTATATGACAAGGAATATTAGAGCTCTATATGGCCTATTACATTTATATGGGTTTTGCCTATCCCTTTTCAAATAATGAAGATGGTACCTTCATGATTGTTCATGGATTTTAATCAGCTGAACCAGTTTATAATTAAGAACAGATATCTAATACATTGTATAGAGGGCCTCTTCAACCTTCACTCAAGAGTTAAGTTTTTCTCTAATATTGGAATGATGTCAAGATACCATCTGGCGGATGTTAGAACATCAGATATAAAACTTATTACAATTAAATTATATATGGATTTTACAAGAATTTGGTGATGCCTTTTGGTTTTAAGAACTCAGTAATAGTAGTCAAGGATGTGGTGAATCAATTTTCCACCAAAATAAGTATTTATTTGTGGTATTTTTTGTGGAATACATCGTGGTGTACTAAAACACATAAAGAAAACCAAACATCTTGATATTGTTTTTATTCCATTAAAAGAATACTATTTATATTCTAATATGACTAAATACCACTTTTTAATTGACAATATCCCCTTACTAAGCCATTTTACCTAAGATACCAGAGGATTATTTACCCCAGAGAAGATAAGATCCATTATTTCCTAAGATAATCCCAATAATTTATTTTACATACATAGTTTCTTGGGGATGGATACATATGAAATGTGGTGTATAAAGGATTTCCCATATCTAGAAGAACCACAAACAAGCTTGATAATGAATGGTTTCAATTTTAAGTAGTTTAAATCATCTGAGAATTCCATTCCGGATATTAGCAAGATAATTACTTAAATTTGGATCCTTATATTACCAGATCACGGAAGAGGATACATGATTCGTCGAATAATAACCTTGTTCATTATTAGACACCTAAACATGATTTATTACCTAAACTATTCTCTTGATTCAACATATAAGAGAAACATGTCTAGTGACTTTGGGGCTTAAGAACATTACATAAAAACTTAAAACATGAAATACACATCTTAATTGAAAGCATCCTTTACATGACCTTACACATTCCATCGTACTTAGCATTTCATGGAATAACCTGAGGAAATGAATAAAAAAAAGGTGAGCTATAAATCCTAGAAAGGGATTAAACAAGGAATAAAATGAATAATATAGTACATGTAAGGAAATATTCATATCAATAGATCAAAAGAGAAACATGAACATAAAGACCTGATATTGAATGATTGTCATTACATGGAAATGTGGAAAAAAACATTTAACATGATAATAGCAAGATCAATGGATCATTACAAATAGAGCATGAGTAAACCATCATTGTACTTTAATTATCATGATTAAACCCTCATTTCACTTACATATTAGGATACTTATATTTACTCATTACATTGGAATGCTATCAAGGCGCACCTTTCTTAATCCTTTCATTTCAGGAATAAGTGTGTCACATGGATCATATAACATGGATTTATTAAACATAATCATTTATTACGTGATAAAGGACTGAGGAATTCCTTCATAAATTGTTATAATAAATAAGTAAATGTGCATAAAGGTTAATACCCTTGATTGAAAAAATGGGCATGGTATTCACTAAATAATGACTTTGGATTGGAAAAGTGCAATTTTTCCAGCATAATGGTGTGACATAAGAATTCATAAAAACGGTTGATGAGTGAGAAAAAGATGTCTCATCATATGTAAAAAAAATTGAAAGTAATTGGGGTCATATAGATATGTGTCCCAACATATTTATTACAATTTATAATCATAAAAAATAATTACTTGAAGGTAAATGAGGAGACAGAAATATGTTACAGAATTTCGACAAGGATAAGGGTGTGCATGGGAGGTATTAAAGAGAATTAAAGAGGTATATCCTTATTAAAACATAATGAGGAATGTATGGGGAGGTTAGAAATCATACTGCAACATTTCTAATTGAAAATAAAAAGGTATAGAAACATAAAGAAACATGGACAAAAATGAGAAAGGAATAAATCCCTTCCATGGAAGTGTGATCCCAATGGCTTGGGAGAGGATTGAGAGAGGATTATTTGGAGATTGTGGATCATGGGAAAGATTAAAGAGAAAGTAAGTTAGGGGTTGGTCAAGCTCCAAAGGCATTGAGTGTAGAGGTGGTAGGAGCTCAGGTTTTTTAATATAGGAAAAGAGAGGGGATTATTAATTATTTAGGTTTCAGAACCCACACATTAAACTAATCCAAACCAAAAACCAAACCATGTTATATTCCCATAATTTTTTCTAAATAGGATTGTAAAATATTGTTTTATAATTCAAATGTCTAAAATATATAAAATATTTGGATTGCTTGTGTAGAGGTGAGTCACACTTCAAAGGAAAACATTTTAAAAGGTTAAAATATTTCATAAGCCTTGGAGGGTCCACTAAATATTTGTAAAAAAATCAAACAAACAAAAAATAATATTATTTTAATGGTAAAAAATATGTTATCTGAACATCCCATTTAAATTATTTTATTACATCACTATTGGGTCATTATGATGTCATTAAACACGTTATATAATTAAACGGTATTTAATTTTATCCCAAAATATCAACTATCTCAGAAAATAATTAAAATTTCACAGTTAAATAATTTTGACTTCCTGATTTAAAAAATAATATCCATTTTATCTATATAATTTCTAAATATGTGAATTTTTAATTTTCAAATAAAAAATTACATTTATCGAAAATTCATGGGTTTTGAAAAAAATGTATTTCAAAAATTTATAAAAATTTCAATTGTATTCTTGAAAATTATATGATAATTTATATTTAATCAACATTAATTTATTAATAATATTTTATTAAAATATTATTTAATTCAAAAATCCATTAATTCATCAAAATATATTTCAAAATTGATTATCAACTAAAAGTCCTATTTTTTCGTTAAAAACCATTTACAAAGACATTAAAATGAATGTATATTATTTATTATATTAAAAAATAATTCACATAATTTTAGTGATAATGTATTGTTACATAACCCCTTACAACACTCGCATAAGACCTAAGGGTAAGGTGTGTGATGGTGATAGACTCTTGGGGTGGCTCAAATAACATCGCTCGGCTGGTAATCTCTATCAACATCCACTTCTCCTGTAGGAAGTTATGTTTGAGAATAAAATGTTGAAGCTCATCTTGGGATTGATCAAGATCAAAGCCCAATGATGAAACAACCTTTCTGTGCTCTGACAAATGGGCTTCGTGTGGAGAAATTATACTAGATGCAGCCATATCTTCCTTTATCTAATTAAATTGGACTTTTTAATGCCCTATATTTATATTAATCAATTTATCATTATTCAATGAATATATTTGAAATGATAAAAATTATTAATAGTATTTTAAAATCCAAAATCATTAAACCAAGGATTTTTATATTTTATAAAACCATTTTACATAAAAAGACATTTTATTAGATCTAGAATAATTTTCATTAAAAAATGTTTGGGTCATTACACATTGTGATTCAACAGGCACCAGGCAAGGATCTGTTTTGTTGTGGTGAGATTGAGTCATGAATACTGGTCTTATCTGTTGAGGAATCATATGTGTAACTACCCAATTCGTGAAATCAATATTGTATCGATGGTTCATTTCTTGCATTGCTGGAGGAACTACGAACTTGGAGATTTATTTCTGGTGTACGAATATCACAAAATCATCATGTATAAATATAAATTGCTTGAATTGAATTTCAGGTGGTGAAGATTGTTTGAATATATATATATATATATATTCATTCAACATTTATATTCCTTATATTCCTAGTTAAGAAAATGTCATTGCTGATTCGCTAATCTAGAAGACTCGGATAATTAATATTCAGGAGGCTGGTAGTGAGTGGTAGTAAATGGATCTTTCTTCTAATATACACTTAGAGTTCTAGGAGATTCAAAACCATATAACTCTTATGAAATTATTAAAGACCTGTTAACTTATCGATAGAATGAATATAAAAAAGATTTTAGTTCTTAAGGTCATGTTCCAAAGGGAATGTTCTTTAGGCAAGGACCCACTAGCTGGATGGATCAATAATGTGGCTAGGGTGTTGTCCATTTGTGGATGAATCTAGGTTCTACTAGATAGCCAAGAGAAATTGATGAAAGTGTCTCATGCCTAGGACTAAGCAGTACATCCTAGAATTACAATGGTGTACCATGATCTATGCTTCAAATATTGATTTCCTAGAATGAAATGGGAGATATCGGGTTTCGTTACTGTGTGTTTCACCAATCAATAGGTGAATGTGGAACACCAGTAGCTAGTATGGATTAAACGACCATTTACCATTATGGAGTGGAAATGGGATGACTTCACTTCGGATTTTCTAATCGGTTTACCTTGGTCACCTTGAGGATATAACATAGTGTAGTTGATCGTAGACATATTGAAAAAGGTCACTCACTTCTTCCCCATTAGAGTGACCTTTTCAATGGATGAGAAAGGAAAGATATTTTTCAGTGAGATCATACACCATCAAAAGTTTACACATACATTCCTATCAGAAAAGATACTCATTTTACCTCATAGTTCTGGAAGGGGATGGAGTTATCACTAAGTTGACAAGTAGTGTGAAGTAAATCCTATCACCCATATACAAAAAATCTGTCTGAGTGTATGATATAGGTGTTACAGAACATGATCTTAGAATACATCTTAGATTTTTATGGTTATTGGGAGAGAAATCTACTACATTGTGAGTTATCTTAAAATCATATTTTTCATTTGTTTATATAGATAGATTATTATTTGGATTTATATGGTAGGCCATGTCTTTCACCCTTATTCTAGATAGATAAAGGATAAACATTGTTACTAGGACCTTGTCTCATTCATGATACATTAGAGTAGGTACAAATTATTAGGAAGTGTATGTCTATAGTTTATCCTAGGAACAAGTCTTTGTGGATCGTCCCAAAAAACCTCTATAGTTCTATGTTGGGAATCATATATTCTTGTGTTATTTCACCTGGACTAGGGAATGAATGGATTCAAAGATGAAGTAATCATTCACCTCATTATGTTGGGACTTAAGATTATGGGGAGAGTCAAGATAGTATCATATCAGTTGTATTTACTTCATAGGCACTAATCCATGAACAATGTCATCAATGAATCTCAGTTATATCATCCTCATTTAGACCCTTCTTATACTCTTCATCCTGATGAGTTTGAGTTGGAAGAAGATGCATCCATTGAGGAGAATTTCTTATGTATCATTCATCATATCATGAAGGCTCTCTGAGGAGGGTTAGTTCCTCTAGAACAAGTTCTATTGTAACAAAACCATGTACAATATGAGACCTATCAGAGAGAGGATGGTATATGTACTCAAGGGCCAAAGTTATTTTCAACTGATGTTTTTCTACCCTTTAATGAATAACATGGTGATAACCTAATTTTGTTAGGGGAAATTTTAAGTTCCTAAATATTCCTATTATATATTGTTTCCTCTGGAATTGGTGATGACATCTTTGATTGAAGGTTCAAACATTTCAATCGGTTTATGACAGGTTTGCTCGTAGAACCGAAAACATCCAATGATTCCATATCCATTTGGATATACTTTCCAAATGTAGGTTCTCATTAGTTGTGGACTGATGTGGCCTAGGAATTTGAATTTGTCGAGAGGATGGGGGGTTGGACTCATCACACCTTTTTTAGGGGAATTATTGTCTATTCTGGGACTCTCTTTATAGATTTAAGTTATTATCTTGAATCCTTATTACATTACCATGTATAAAATGTTCTTTCCTTTAAATCTGACAATCAATGATTGATATGAAGAAAATATATAGAATATTTTATATGTATTTGAGGTTCTTCATCAATAGAGAATCATCTGTATTTGTTAGAGATTCTTAGTTGATGGTATCCTTAAATGCATACAAGTCTCTTGTTCAATAAGATGACTATACTGGTTTTAATGCCACTTAGTGGGGAACTTGAAGTTTATTGTCATTTAGGAGGACATGGATTATTTCAGAGTTGGGATCATACCCGCTGATGGGCTACCTATGTATCCTTTATTTTGGAAAACGAATCAGAACCCACATAGTTTGAGTAAGAGAGTATGATTTTTATGCATGATTGATGGTTCAATGAAAGATTTCATGATTAATTTTACACTCTATGCTCATATGAGTCATACTCGGTGTGGGAAACAAGAGGTATTGGTGAAATCAGACAATTTTTCCATGCAATGATGTGGGGCTTATGTATGTATGACTGCCCAAATAGACGAGGATTAAGATTTAATTCAGGGATGAAATCCTTGAACAGTTTCAATAATGGTATATGTGCTTCATGGAGATTTGGATACTCTAATCTTGGGGCTTACTCCTAAGGAAGATTACCATGTTAGGAGGGGACTTATGATTTGGTTTTACTCTTGAGAAGGAAGCCCATATCAAAAGGAATTATGATTGGTTAAGAGAAAATAAGACTGGTGCTTATTCCTATGGAGGAGGCCTATGTTAAAGGGATTTGAAAATTATGGGACTTGGGGCTTACTCTTAAAGAGGATGCCCATATTTGTGACTGGGGATTCTTCCTGAAAAGGAAACCCTGGTTTAAAGGATTTAAGGTGTGGGGCTTACTCCTGAGGAGGATGCCAGTATTTGGGTAATTATGACTGGGGATTATTCCTGAAAAGGAGGTCCAGGTTATAGGACATGGACTGGGGCTTACTCTTAAAATGGAGGACCAAATTAAAGAGTGTTTGGACTGGAGATTACTCCTGAAAAGGAGGCCTAGTTTAAATATTCTCTCATCATAAAGGATGAGGTTAAATTAATGAACTCTCTAACTTTAGTGACATAAAGATGTGAAAATCACTATGTTTTGAGAGATGTTCAATGGAGCTCCTTCCAGATAAGGAAGTGAATCATGAAAACATTCCATAAAAGGATTCAAAGAGTCTCTCAAACACTGAATCTTGAATAGGAGAGTTGTAATGTCATAAGAGGGGTGAAATGGGAAGGAAAGGCACCAAAAAATATAGGGGCATGCAAGTCCTGGAAGCCGTGCAGGTGCTGTGTGGGCGTGCAGGTATTGGTCGGGCTGGTATACCTGCACTGCTCATGGTACTTGAGAGATCCTTGTCCAGTAGAGTAATACATGTGCGATTCTTGACCAAATCTTTTAAAATCATCCAAAGGTACTTCCAGCAGAGTGGCACGCAAGTTTCAATTAATAGGTAAGGAGGCGCGCAAGTGTGTCCATTTTCTTTAAGGGTAAAAACACTTAGGTGTGCAAGTGCTAGTGAATTTTAACACTTATAACTTATTCCTATTTTTTAGACCATCCATTATAGGAAATGAATTAACTTAGAAGTGTTTGGAAGACTTGAAGAAGAGACTTGGGCATTCAGAGCTCTCTATCTGAATTCTGGAAAAATTCCTCTCGAAATGGGGGGCCCACTGGGGACATTTATAGGTTGGAGAAGACCATGGGCAGTAATCACCTAGGGCATGCAAGTATACTTGCATGACATTAAGGGAACTTACGGGACCCTACGTCCTTTGGCTCCTTTTTCATTACATTGACGATTTTTGATGTTTTCTTAAAAGGATGAATCACTTTGGGCGAAGTCATTTCCCATTCCATTCGATTAGACAATGTGATGAAATGATGCGTCAACAAAAGTCCCCCTTCAGAGTTGGATTCGGAAGAATAAGGATGTGACTATTAGGAAAACAAGAAAACCAAATGGAAAGGGGCACGCAGGTGTTCACCGCACAAATGCCATCGCGCGGGTGTGAGTCTTGCAGGGCTGGAGCACGCTGGATGGAGCACACGTGCTGTAGGCGTGCAGGTGGGAAGCCGGGCCTATAAATATTCCATCATTTCCCATGCATAGCACCTGGTTTTCGAATTTTTGAGCTCTCACCGTGTAGGTCACCTTCGCTGCGCATGTTGCTCATTTTCTGCTTTTTATTCTTTGTCGCACTTCTGTGAAGGTATTTGGACTTGCGCAATTATACTTGCGCAACAAAAAATTGCATGGCACATTAACACTTATATGAAAAATCCATACTTGTGCGTCAATTTTAGACTTGCACCAGATAATTCCTTTTCCATTTTTCTGAATTCCTTCACAATTTTTATGACAATCAAAACCCATTTAAGAGTTAATTTATTCAACTTTTGTGTAGATTCAATGGATCCAAGAATAATTGGAATGGCTAATGAAATGGAAAGAAAAAGAATTGATGAAATAATGGATATCATTTTCCATGATTATTATACTATATGTGATAGTACTCTCCCAGATTTGGCTACGTATCTGAAGAAATATCACATTGATTTCTCACAAATCACTTATCTGCCTTTGTACGGTTATGGTCATCTGTAAGAAGTCACTATTCCAGAAGCAAATAACTATCTCCCATTTTTGAGGTTTCAGAGTTACACCAACTTTTGTTTAACAAATATCTCATGTGGAGGGGGATTAATAAATGTTGGAATAGTGTAGAAGGCCTACATGATGCATCCTAGCCCTTGTAAGCTAGATCTGAAACCTCATAAGCCTGAGCTGCAACCACATTTTCATCTTTCAATCTTTCGAAATGCTCAGATAGATCAATCTAATGGCTTGAAGAAATGTTGGAACTTCTATCCTGGGGGAGGTGTGAAGCCAGCTTGGATGTGGGCATACTAGGTACGATAAACTTGTGCAGAGTTTGTCGATGATCTGAATGGAGTTCTGATATACGAAGCTATCTGGGTTAGGAAAACATAAGTTTACAGACATGATAACTTCGTTCTGGAGATACTCAGCCACTAGAGCCCAAAAACCAATTCATTCCATCGGACTCATGGAGAAGTAGGCATCAGTCTGTGGGATGTCAACAGGATCATAGGGGCTCCATTTTTGGGTGATATGTATGATGAATTCATTCCTCCCATGGTGACTTGGAAAGATTCAGAGAAGACTCCTGATTTGGATCAGGAATTATTTAAAATCTTCAACAGGCTCAAGAGTTCAGAGACCTCCTTAACTCGTTCTAGAAAGTATATTCATCTAGAGGTGTGGATGAATATATTTCTTATTGAGAATAAAGAGAAGGATCCAACGGAGAAGGAGCTGAAGGAAAAGGATCCAAGAAAAAGAAATCCAAGGATAAGAGGCCCACCCATTCTACTACCTGCCAAAAACCAAAGAAGAGGGGTTCTCCTGTCACATTCTGGCCAACTCTAGAAGCAGGAGAGTTCGAGAAGTGGGATATTAGGTGAATCAAAGGATCCCAAAGAAGACTCATCTAGTGGGCTTCTTGGCTTTGTGGATCAGCGTTTATCTCTTTCCAGTCAGGGATTCAAAGGGAGGCGTCAGGATAAGGACCTTCGTTATTTAGGAAAAGTTGGCTGAGGGAACATTGTTTGGGTTGGATACCCCCATTTTAGCAATGATTCACATGTGTTTATTTCATGTCTTCATTGGTAAATCTCCTTTAGGAATAGTGGCACCATTCCACATTTTATGGGGATGGATCGCCACTCACTTCAAGACTTATAATGTACGGAATGGAGTTCAAATTCCTGGAGGTTATTTCAGGCCATCAGTGCAAGAATTCTCTAGAGTTAATCCATTAGATCTTAATACCTATGACATGAAAGTGAGGCTGGGCATGTCTAAGGAATTCAACTTCTTTCCCTATGGAAATCCGCCAACTGAGCGATTTGTTGATGATGGAACATCCCACATGGGTTTAAGGACATACATGCTAGCTTGCAGAGATGGTGTGCTAGTTTACAGGATTAACGGAGAAATTATATGCGAGGCCTATGATCCATATATTTTTGCACGTCAATTCAACTTTCTACAACAGATTTTTGTATCTCCCCCAGTACATGTCAGGTTAGAGCATCATCTGATTGTTGCTCGGCAACTATGGCTGCTGACATCAAGGGAGAAGACTTGGGCGGTATTTGATCTACCAGTTGAAAAGGTGTCACATAACTCGACTACATGGTATGCCGAACACTAGATAGCATCATACCCTAAAGGGGTGCTGAATAACACAGTTTATCAGGTGGGGAAAAGGAATAAGACTGTAGAGAAAGGAACCCTTCCTCATGAAGGTGATGCTTCCCCACCTGAAGTTCATTCTCCCAATTCCTCATCTAGGGCTGATTCCCCAGATTCCCATTATGGGGATTATGAGGCACAACAATTGGAAAAGCGGCCTCGTGCCTGATATAATTTTCCGGTTAGAATCAAAAGACCTACTCTATCAACACCTGGTGAGTTACTTCATTGTGGTAATTTAATCAACATCACATTATAAAGAAAAATGTCTTATTTTTTTATTCTCTATCAATAGGTGAAGGAGTTGGGAAGAAATTGATGTCAAAAATTGTTGGGAATTCCTTGCAGCCTTCTGGTACATGCACTGAATATCTATGACCAGAGGCTATTCAGACATGGCAAAGTCTATATTGTGGGACTGAGACTGCCTGGATGGATTTATGTGAGGGTATACAACTCCCTGGAATAGGGAATCTCATGGCTTCTATATATATCCAATACAAGGATAACCCCAATGATGTGCGGGCTTACATCAGAGAGCTGGAAAGGCTTATATATGCCACTGACAATTCTGTTCCTATCACCAAACGGGTGAAGGAATTGATAGATCATGGTGCCTTTTAGGGGACTGATGTGGAGTGGCACAATTATGTGGCTCCTGGAGATGTATTTTTTCTTTCCTTATATTCTTCACAACTTGATTTCAATCCACGCTTTGTTACTGAAGGAAATTATTTTCTTCACCTTGAAGCTTGCAAAGAAAGGAACAACTGAGATTCCTTCACCATAGTACAGCCTGGTGGTACTGCCATTGGAAATGCTGATGAGTCTCCTTGCGAATTGGGTGAGATATCTCTAGGCCAGTGGGACATGAATGAGGAGTTGGACATGGCCTTCCATTCACCAATTCAAGTGCCAATATGGGAGATAGATGATACTCCTAAAAATCCAAAAGGAAAAAGGCGATGAAGGGGGAAGTCCACCGCTAAACGCTTTATCAGTAGTGGTAAGTCCTTCAGATAATCATGAATATATACCCATGAAAAGTTTTCTCAAATTTCTGGGGATTTCAGGGGCTTCTTCAATTTCCCTCTATGGGAAAATACTGATCCTCCTTTGAAGACCATGGAGGGTGTTGTGGAACAATTTCCAATTCAGGCTAACTTGCCTGCTCCTAGAGAAGAGCCAACATCTATTCCCAGCATCCCTCCTGCTGCTGTTGCGAGAAAAGAAAAACCTATTTTTGTAAGTTAACAATGCTCCAAAAAATTTTGAATGAATCATCTACTGACTTCCATTCTGTGATATTTCAAGTTCAACCCCTACATTAGAGCTCTTGGCGGCCATTGCAATTGATGCTACTATTTAAACTGAGGAAGATGTCCAGGGTCAGGGACTGTAGGATGAAGGTCACCAAGAAGACACATCAAATGCTCCCACTGGTGAGACTAACCAGGATTTTGATAAGACATTAGATGAAATGATAGAACTTGGTGCATCTTTTGAAGATTTTATAAATCCTGTTAAATTACCATGTAATTTTGAAGATTATGGAAATCAGTGTTATCCTTCACCCTATAGAGAATAAATTCTTATTACATGTCTAATCATGATGGGTTCAAATGTGCAGTTTTGCCTAAGAAACCTGCCGAACAACCCATGATTGAAGGGGGTATAGAAACCCCTACCATTGTGGAGACATTAGCACAAGTGGAGCTGAACCCAGTAGAGCTTCCTCAAACTCATCCTGAAAATCTTGGAAAAGCTAGGAAAGATGGGGAGGATCCTTCTCAGGTTTCTGATCTACTATTGGGGAAGGAATAACAATATTTTTGGTTTTACATAATTTTCATGACAACCGATTATTTTTTTATCCTTTGAAACTAACCAAAGCTTTCAATTGATTATGCAGGGCCATCAATTGCAGTGGCTAGATCTGGAGGTGATGCCTCACCCTCCGCCCCAATGGGAATTGAAAGTGAAGAAGCTCAGGTCAGGGAGGATGGAGTAGAACGAGGCAGTTCTATAAGTGCATTAATCCCAGATTCCATGCCCCCTTGTGATGATGAAGTTGAATCAGACCCAGAGGTACTTAAGGTGCTCAAATTTTCACGACGTAAGGCATGGAACAACATATGGAAAATCATATCTAAGGTGCCTTTGGAAGAGATATCATCACAGATTTCCTGGTTTTTGTCCCATTTCATCATGTTAGGACTTGGCGGTTATGGATATGAAAAGATCCATGCCGCTGTGAAACAATTCATTTTATGAAGGGAACAAGAGAAATGGTACCGTGAAGATCTGACGAGGGTGAAGATGTCAGCCAACATCAGTGAATATGAGGTTGCAGTATCCCGAGCTGAGGCTGACAATGCTTCCATGTTGAAGTAGATGAAGCATAAGATCAAATATAATGTCATCCAGCAGATGCACCTTCAGCAACAGTTAGAGGTTGTTATTGGGAAACTTGACCAACTCAATAATTCATTAGAGGGAGCTCAAATGAATGGTATGAAGGCCACCGACGATACCATGAAATCACTCCATCTGGCTGAAAAGAGTGAAGTTGGTTGGTTGCATGAGCATCAAGTAGCTACTGATGAAGCTTGGGATGTTTTTCATCAACTGAAGACATATGTTGACAGCCTCTTGTAATTTCCTGGAAAAGAGAAGAGACACCAATTTTTGGACGTCCTTCTAATTCTTGTGCATCAAATGGAAATATTGATTTCATTGAGGCATTTTCGGGAGAGGCTCCCAAAACGATTATTCATTGTCTTAAGGAGAAGTGGTTCCCAGCGTGGCCCTTGGGGGTGGTGGTTGTAATGAGGCGCAGATGCCTCTAAATCATGGAGATCCATATCCTAAGTTGGGATAATCCCCACCTATTCGTATAGAAAAATTAGGTCGCTTATCAGCCTTTATTGAACGAATTCAGATGGGGAGATGGGGTGGGAGCTCCCAACACCAATGGGTGAGGAATTTGTCACAGAAGTAGTGGAGCCACAAAGCATTTTGGCATTGGAACTGCCCTAGCTCCTTTATCGGTGGCTGAGTGGCGATTGGATTCTTGATGTAGGAGATTGGTTCTTGTTAAGATGGAAGATTAAACCATTAGTGTTGAAACAATAAAATATACTTTTAGTGCCATAGTGTCTTTCCATCTTCCATGGATGGTATAAAAGATCCTCGCAGACAACATTGCAAATTGGTATATCCAACATTTTGACTGCCGCAATTTCTGGTGTGTTTCACGCTAGTCCGACTATTTTTAAGGTGGGACCTAGAACCAGATAACTGGTTCTGTTGACACGCTAATCAACTAATGTCTCAAACACTACTAATATTCACATTGAGGAAAAGAACATCATATCTAGTTTTCCATTTCTATTTATGATGCTTCCATCTGGGTGTGTGCATCTGTCTAGTTGAGGAGGATGAGGATGTGCTAACTGTTGCACCTCATTCCCGCTTTCCTATGGTGGGCAGCATCCATCACATATTCAGGGATGCATTCTCCATGATCGAAATAGGATGATGGTATGTTGGTTCTTGTCTCTTTGGATTCCTCCTCGGAACTAGTTACATAGTCCGAGACTTGCTTATAGATTAATATGTTGTTCGTAAAACTCCTCCTAGTGCCATATCTTCATGAATATTGGTTAATTACACTGGTTATGTGGGAAATTCTAAGGAATTTTTTTAGGGCATCAACCTTCGTTCGGGGGAGTAGTCACATTTGAAAACACTAGAATGTCTAGATACTGGAACACTAGAGCATCTGGATTTATTCCCCTTATTATAGTGCTTCTCAAGGGTGCAGAAGCCTGAGGAATCCCACTTTGAATGCAGGGAATTATATGCCACATCCATGTCTCTGAGTTTTTCCTCGGCTTCCCCTGTTTAACACAGGGTATTCCATGATTTTAACAACTGGAGGAGATGGATCAGACTGATCAGAACACTGAATGGAGTGGATCAGTGGGTGTGACCCCGGGAGGACACAGTAATATTGGGAATAACATGTGGTTAGTTACTTCATTGTTGTTAAATGGAATGGTAAATGAGGTGGCATAATCCCACCGAGATTTGGATGACCAATTAAGAATCAAGATAGATAATGGATGGTTATGTTTTGTGGATGAAGAATGAGATGGAGTTGAATCGAGGGTGATAGTGATGTTGGGATTGGGCCTCAAAGAGACCTCTATGTATCGTCGTGGCAGGGAATCAAATTCCACATAGTTCGGGATGATGTATAGAATCATTCTGAGCATAGAGGATAGAAACCTGATGATATATGGGGGAATATGTGTGGTTAAAAGCCCAATGATGGTCTGACGCCATCGGGACCGACCAGAGATATGGGTCCCAACAGAAGGGATGAAAATGGATTACCACTGGTTTGGTTTGACAGTGACTTACTATTGAAATGGGATCACAGCGGATTACCGCTACATGAGGTCCACAACGTCTTACCATTTGGTAGGGGATCGCAACTGCTTACCATTTGATGGGGGGTCCAAACGGCTTACTACTGGATATAGATCACGACGGCTTACCATTGGATGGGGGTCACAATGGCTTACCACTGGATGGGGTTTAACATCAAAGAGGCCTTCTACATAACCTATCTAGAAGACAGTGATCAAATCCCATGTAGATAAAATGGTGTTGGAGGACCAATGTAAAGGGGGGTTGGAACCAATAGGTGTTGGGCATGAGCCTCAGTGAGGCTTCATACTAAGCTTTCCTTTGTAAGGATAAAAGTAAATGTAGTTCAAAATGGTGTGGTGGACCTATGTCAAGGGGGGTGGAACAAATAGTTTTTGGTATTGAACCTTTAGGAGGTTTCCTTCATACCTTTCCTTGGCAAAGATCAATGTCCACATAGTTCGAGATGATGTGGGTGAACCGATGTGAACGGTGTCGGAACCATTAGGTGTTGGGATTGAACCGTAGGGAGGCTTGTTACATACCATGACTTGGAAAGTATCCATGTCAACATATTTTGGGATGGGTTTGGGTCATACACTCTATTTTATCTAAGGGAGGATTTCATGGTTGGTGCTTACTCTATGCCCACATGAGTCATGTTTTGTGTGAGAAACAAGAAGCAATAGAGACCAGAAGATCACATCACAAATGGTGTGCCTGTGGGAAGGGGAAGGGGGATTACATATGTTTAGAAGCCCAAAATGGAAACAAGGACTTAAGTGTGGTCCGTTTCCTAAGGAGGAAATAGGGGAATACGTGTGGTTAGCATTCCAAAAATAGGGGCTTACGTGCTGTTAGTATCATAGGGAGACGGAAATTGGGGCTTACTCCAAGGTGGAGGCCCAGTGGAAATAAAGACCCAATGTTGAGGGATTTTTAATGGAATAGAGGAGGGATTCAGTGTTTATCCCCCCCCCCCCCCACACTCTTTAATTTTTCCATGAAGAATATAGGAGGAGCAGAGATGTTTCCTCTCATAGGAAAGGCTAGGGACTTAAACCAATGTGGTTTCCCTTTCCCTGCGGACAGACACCACTACGTTTTAGAGGATCTCATTCTATTTGAGGAATGATATCACTCTCATGAAGACCAGTGGGTGTATAGAATTTCGAGGATAAGGCACCCTGTGTTTGATGCATAGAGAGGGGCCATAGTTCAACACCATGTGTTGAGGATGATGGTTCTTGGTAGTTTAACATCCTGCAGCTCGGACAAAGTGGGTTCACTACGCACCCCATAGAACATACATAAATGATACCTCCCACCCCGTGGGAAAGGTGAGGCATCAATAATGATATGGTGTAGGGGTGTTATGGAGTGATCCATTGAGGGGTCCACGTTACCATGGTTATGAAAAGATGAAAAATCTATTAGTGTGTCGATATGAAGAAGCATGAGGCGAAACAACGCAATGAGAAGTACCACCCAAGGAACATTGAAATCACTTAGTGAAAACCAAGAGGGTCACATGAGAAAAGGAGTTGTGGAGCAAAGGGGTTCATAGAAATAATCCTCATGAAGTTCTGGTGCTCCAAGTAGTGGATGGGCTTCACAACGGGGTGTTCATCCCAAAGTGTAGTGGCATAGCCTAGGCATAGGGTATAGGTGCATAAGGAAGGTTCTTTGCAAAGTGGAAAGGATTTCGTGGAGTAGTGCTTCGTGAAGAAAGGGTGCCTTGAGAAGAATAGAATTTCAATGTATAGCATTGCGAAGCAATGTGCTTCTTGAATCATAGTGGCACTGCCTTATCATGTGGGTCACATGTGCATGGAGGGTATTTCTCAAATCATAAGTTATCCATGAAGAACCATGTCCTATTGGGGATCCCCTTCCTTTGTGGAAGCCCATGGGCTCTACGGATGGCACCCCTCTTTAAAGAGGGGTTGAATTCAAGAATAAGGGGAGGCACATTGTGATGAAAAAGTACTTTGAAAAGAAAATGGTATTTAAAGTAGAAATTTCTTTACGATTTGAGAGCTAAGAAGGATAAAGGTCAGAATATCCACCCATTGGGATCAAGGGGTGCTTGGTATTTGTATGAAAGTGGCGCGGTGAATTATATCATACTAGGAGTGAAGACACATGGAATTTTTTTTGTAATCATGAAGCCTTTCAACTCCTTGCTCCGCAGCAACTTCATACAAGCGAAACGAGTTTGTGGAGACTGCCGCCTATTTTTTCCATGGTAGCTTCATGAACATCAAATGGGTTTTCAGAGCCTCCCTCCTCCTTTCTCCATGGCAGATTCACGATATTCAAATGGGTTTGTGGGGCCTCCCACCTCCTTGATCTATATTATATTCATGGATGAAATGTTTTCTGTGGACCATGGTGCTGCAGGGGCTCTATGAACAAGTTTCATGAGGCAGCCCCTAAGGCTTTTCATTTGTTCTAGTTCTTCAAAAAATTTGGTTCCAACAATCAAAAGCATTCATTAGAGAATAATTAGACCATAGGGAGGGATGATTCAACCTAGTGGTCTAATGGAGCAGAAATCCTACTCTTTTGGTTAACTAAAACATTTTACACTCATATCATATCTAAAAACTCTGGGTCAAAATCTTAGAGTAGGATAATCCTCTATATGAGGTAGGGCTTGGATTTGGGTTTCATAAGTAGAAACTGAAGGGATATGTAATCTGGGAAAAAAGTGACTATTTACCCCTATAAATATGAGTGAATGTTTTTTTATAGAAAACCCATTTGAAAGAAGGTATCTTTCTTTGCGAATGTATTTTTCTTGGATAAGGTCATCATTATTTTAAGAGCACATATTGAAATGAAGATCCCTCTTATCCCATTATGATAAAACATCCCCAACTGAAATGTTTGAGGCATTACACATATTTTCAAAGGGGAGAACCCACCTTGTAGTTTTTTTAATGGGAGGTAATGTTGTTCTTCTTTTTTAGTTAATTGAATGCATACTCACATTTTTAATGGAAAAATCATAAAATATTTTTGTAATAATCTAGGAAATAGAAGTGTGATCTTACATAAAAATTTAATGATTCATTAGTAAATACAAATATGTCCTTAGAAAAATTACACCTCATGATCACATTTTTTATATTAAAGGGTGGAAATTATTTTAAATTGTTATTTTTCAACTTCAATTCCCATAATCAAATTGTAATTCCCAAGAACATTCCCCCAGTATATCTTGAATGGAAATTTCTCATATTTTAATACAATATCCTTTTAAATTCAATCATCACAGACAAAACATAGGTGTTCCAAAAAAAAAATTAATGGAAGAGTCATAAATTTTGAAGTCATCTATAAAAAAATCCATAAAAGTCTAAAGGTACTCATAAAAAATACTCAATATACAATTATGAAATGTAATCGAATTATTTAGCGACTAAATATAATTCTCTTATTTGATAATGTTTCAAAAAGATAAGAAATTTTTTTATTTTCATGATCTTATATGGATATAGGAATTTAAAAATAATGCAAATATTCATCAAGGAAAAAATAATGGGAAATGTCAACAAATATTTATAAAATTTATCCAATAAATGATAGAAGAGAGTATTCATTTTTTGTGGATTTATTTAGTAAATGGTTTATAATAGTTGATTGCCAACTATTTTTCACATGTGTTAGAACCAATAGATTCTGTTAAATTTAAACTACTTTTATTCCATTTTTATGCAAAATTATCCTTTGGATAACCCAATTACATTCATATATTTGATAGATGATCCTAGTACTAAGTAATTTTCTAATATCCAATTTCAAAACCTCATAGATTGTGGGATTTAATTAAACCTAAGCTTCCATTATAGTCATAGAATCATCATCAAAATGTATATGGTGTGTTCCAATATTATGGGCTAGTCCTAAAAATCTAATCCAATGTAAATTTAGAAAACTATTTAAAATCTCTTAAAAGGTCTTGATGTTTTGATTTATTCTCTTGAGCAAGGTTTCTAGAAATATGGATGGGAATTTTTCAATACCCTGAAGAAAGGGATATTTTAAATTACATGGAAGATGTTTTTATTCCAACCCTAGTGGTTTTTGTGTTGAGGGAAGTGTTTTATAGGGAGTGTGTTCAATAAAAAAATTTATCAAGTCCTGTTAATTCTATATAGAAATAGAATCAATGGAAATGAGATTTTATAGATGATCAATTGTTAGAGGTGCCTTATAATGGAAACTATCATCAATTAAAACAAAACATTTACTCTTACACAGATCTACACAATACTCAAACGATGAATTACAATCCAAATTATCAATGTGTGATGAATAAAAAATCAGATCTGATTATCGGTTGAGGAGGGAATGATGCCTGTGTGTGTCCACATAGATAATTCCCATCAAAAATACTATAAGAGTATTGTGATATTCCATAAGTTATTTCATAGAATCATGGATATTAAAACTAATGTTTTTACCAAAGAAATCTATAGATGGAATATCATTTTGAATGATGATGATTTTTTATTCAATTTTAGGTAATGTCCTTCCAACTATGAGAGAAATATGACCTTGTGCTCAGGTATATTCCACATCAGACACATATAATTCTATTAGGAATAGTATAATTTTTATTCTCGTAAGGACATCCATTATCACCCAAGTTGTGTCTGTTTTTTCTCTGGATGGTAAGTTTCATGTTGATTCTAGTTGGTTGAAACTCTCCAACATGGAGATTTGTATACACAGAGTGTGGTATTAAACTAAAAGAATAACCTAAATCAATCATTTCATTAGAAAATATGTCTCCTATATGTTTCTAGGTGTCATAAATTTTCCAAAATCCATGAATTTAGTTAGAATCACTATTTATATCAATGTTGATATGTTTTATTAATGTATTACTCCCTCATTCCCCTTTTTTAATCATATTTTAGTGAAAGGTTAATTATCAAATTTGAAATAATAATGAATTTTTTTAACATCATCCAAGAGTGGAATGTTATCTTCTACATTTTAAAATCCTTCCATAGTATCATTATCAATTTCATTATCAATTTTTTTGGGATTGAGAGAGTCTTCTAGGAATGTTATGTGAAATGGATAGTTTTTGGGAATACTCATTGATAAAAATTTTACCCTTTTTTTCTCCACTTGAATCTTTTTATAGTAGTGAAATGTAGTTTTTAAGATGAGGACATACCTATTATGTAGAGTCTCTTGATGGATAATGTTCATTAGATCTATAATGTTTGAAAGAACATATATTACCTTTCTCCATCTGTTTGGAAACATTATGGGATGGTATTTTTCGACATCCCTTCATATTTATCTCACAAATTGTGTTTTCTAATTGTCCCACTTCAGTTTGATGTTCATGAATAACTGATTTTGTCATTTATTAGAACTAGAGGATCTAAAATTCCATTTTATTCACCATATTCATATTTTTTTTATATTTTTGAGGAGGTTGGTTATTCAGATAATTTTAAAGATAAGGATGGTGTATATGTCGTCCTTATTAATACAAATGTTTTTGGGGGTATCATGATTTACCTTTTTGTTAGCATTATGGTTTATCATTCCAAATGGGTTTTAGATTTTTCCTAAGTTATTTTTTTCCCAAAAGGGTGGTTCTTATTGAAATGGAAACCCAAGAACTAATTTTTTCCAAGACTCATATGAATTTTAATGTTTGGAGAACTAATAAGGTAAATGAGTGTTATTAGAAAAAACTCCACAGTGCAATGGAATGGGTTGGGAGTACAAATTACCTTGAGCCTAGGATAGTTTTTTTGGTTTGTATTTGATAATGTTTATAATATTAAATTTCTTCTATGGATATATGGACAACCTTAGGAACTCTTAAATTCTGTGTGATTACATGTGTACCAAGATGTTGTGAGTTTTTATCAATGTTCTCTATTAGGTCATGATTGACTTGAGTAGTTTTATTGACTAGGGAACCACTAGATACAATATATATCATTCCACAATTCATAGGGATATTTCTAATATAGATGTATTGAATTGTCTATTTTCTACTAATTTGGTGGTGAAGCAACATGGGAAAAGACTTTTTAATATCTCAAAATATTCATAAAGGGTCTCTTATTATAACTACCTAACCCAACATATTTCATTTCTAATGGATGCAGTTTATGAGGAAGGGAAAAAATTATATCTAAAGAGTTGTTTAGGGTCATATTTACAAAAAATTGTGGTTGATATATTATAGATCCAATCTTTGGATACACCATGATGGTATATATAGATGAACCTAAACCTTATATGGTCCATAGACACATTTTGGGGTTTGATGGTGGAGACAACTATGTAGAAGAATTTGATATTATTGTGAGGGTCCTCCCAAGAAGGACCATGAAATTTTTGGGGGAAGTGGATGAGGCTAGATCATAGATCAATGTTGGTTGTTTCTTTACGATATTGGATGAATGCATGTTGGAACTCCACGTCATGGGTTGTTAGTTCTTTTAATATTTGGTTATTTACAACAAGGTTTTTAGAGATTTGATTTGGTTCACTTTCTAGAATTAATAAGATGTAATGAGTTTATAAAATGGTGTTCTCCCTTTTACTTTATTACACAACTCTATAAGGTTGAATTTTTGAGTATATTTTCTTTTCAATTTATGGGTCCATTTTAAGTAATTTTTTATATCCAGATGTTTTCATTAAATAATGACATCAAGTTTTATTTTTCCCTTATTTTATTTAGGAATAATTAAAGTTAGAAATAGAAATCTACGTAATGAAGAATAAAATAAATAAAATAATGAAAAAACTATTATACTAAATAAGATATAATAGAGAAGAATATAGATATACACAGGTAGAACACACCAGAACCCGCAATAAATTAAAATGGATGGTTAATATTTAAAGAACTATGAATAAAAATATAAAAATAAATAATTGAGGTGGAAAATTGGTCTCGGATCCCCAATGATGGTGAAAAATTTTGATCATGTTGTTAAGAATATTAAATTAGAAATTTATTTTATAATAATTTATACAGTATAGTAGGATATCTAGGTCCTTTATTGATAATGACTTATATCATAATTTTTAGAAGTTCATTTTATATAAATAAAAGTTCATGTAGTTTTTATTAAAAGGGGATTTGGGTGATCAATCATAAATCCCTCGTGAATGTAAACAGATGGATTTGAAAATTTAATGAGATTATTGATTATGATCTTCATGTGGAAATATCATGATAAAATTCCTTTATCACATCAATAGATATAGTTTAGATATTATAACACATAGATTGTAACACCAGAAACCATAATGTTACCACCTTTATACTACTATTCTTCCTAGTATTTAGTCGAAAACAAAAATTGATTCACCAGTTACTACTAATGATTAGGTGACTTGTGTTTTACTTTATAATGAAAACTCACTACGGAAACACATGAAGAACTCATTGTGATGTCCCGGTTTTTATTTTTCTTCTATATGATTCCATGAAATAAATGTGCATGGCCATTAAAGAGTTTTTATATGTTCAATATACAAATATTAATCACACATACATCACAATTGAATGGGGTAAGAAGATACGATGAATGGTTTGTGAAACATTACCTAAATGGGAATCCACAAAAATGATCGCTCATGTTTGAATATAAGATACCAATACATATATAAATTAATTATTAAGAAAACATGATGAAAAAAATTGAGAACATGAAATTTAATAGATCATTTAAATATTAAAAAAAATATTGGGATTTACATCATGTTCCTCCCTGATTGATGACAAAGACTTTAGATTTTCATGGAAGGGGAAGAAGCCATAGATATTGAATGTGCATGTCCCAAAGCCTCCAATCGTATGCGTGAACACTATCCATGAGAAAAGTACATGGAATGGAATATAGGATCTTATACTGATAATATGTTTCAATTAAAGGAAGAATGATAAAGTGGTGTACATACAAACTTAGCATAAATTGGAACATCACTTTGAAGACATTATAAAGGATCGTCCTGACATATAGGTAACCACTCTCTCTTAGAAATTATTTAAGTTTAACTCTTCATATAGGCCTAACCTATCTAATAATTATAACATGGATTCTTTTATTATTTTATCTAGTTGATCCAATTTTATTATCAATTTTTCAATAAAATTGTTTTTTTAGAGTAAGAAAGATAATTTTTATTCAATGAAAAAAACAAATATAAGGGTGATTATATATGATTTATTATTTTGAGATCAACCATATAGTCATATATTAATGTAGAAAAAACTGACAAGTTTTTTCCACAACACATAACTATGTCCATAGATGATTTGACAACATGTGGGGGCATAGAACTCAAGATATTTCTAAATTAAATCAGTAACCTCAAAATTGTGTACAGTAAAGATTCTTGCCTAGGATATAATATTTTGGGCGTGAAAATGGATTAAATGGGATACATATTGGTCTATAAATATATATCCCACATAATTTTTTAATTTCCAACAAATTACCACATTAATTTGATTTATAGATTAGCTAATGTGGAAATATTATTCTACATGTGTTCTTAGTATCTTGCGTAGTTTGGCATGTTTTGAATTAATTCAATCATGGGATCTCCAAAAGAAATTTACCTACATTATAATCCTTAAAAAATTACAATTTCTTAGTTTGGTATTGATAATCATTAATCTATTGAAAAAAATTTGGTTTTCCATTACTTATTTTATTTTGAATTTACAATACTAAATCAGTTTAACACAATAATATATAGGTGGAAATAAATAGTGAATTGTTATGTGATCATTGGTAAAATTCATTTTTTATTTTAGAAAAATATAATGTTATATTTGAAACTTTATTCTTTAGTAAAAATTTTAAAATCCAACCCATATTGCAGTAATGATCTCATAACCTTATCTAATGTATATTAGTTGAAATTATTACGTTCATAAATATTTAACTTTTTAGTTTGTTATTAGTTTTTCAAGACTCTTAAGAGTCATTCGACTAGAATGTAATTATCTAAAATTTCTCCCAATCCACTAATTCCATTTACCATTCCTATAAATCCCTGAATTACTTTATTAATTATATATTCTTTTCAAATTTTGAATCTATAATACTGAATTCTTAACATTCCAAGATTACTTCTTATCAATTTATCTAAACGAAGATAAGTAATATGCAGTACTTTCCAAATGTAATTTACTTTTTTTCTTATAGAAATTAAACTACAAATTATTATTAATTTCATAGTATGGAATATTAATCACCTTGTAATTTAAAACATTCATTATAGCTTCATTACCCACTAATGTTTCAATATCAACTTTAGGTAAGTTGTACAGTTTCACCATTATTATCAATCTTTCAATTTTTAGGGGTTTAGTAAAAGCCTCTATGTGTGACCACTAGTGACCATAATTTGTTCCATTAACGATTTTAGGTATTTCAAATGTCCAATCATCATTAAAATCATCCCATACATAGAAAAATAGATATTTTTTACTTAATTATTTAATTTAAGAGTTTCTTAGTTCAAATAATATTTAAATATGTTAAAGCTATGAAACCTCCTTTGATACCAATTGTTATGTCCTGATGAGAATATTCGAGTGGTCAATATGGGGGATAATTGACCTTCTTAAAAATTCTTATCCACTTATAAAAGATATGTTAATGTAGTGTAATTATAAATATAAATGGATATATAAATTTTTATAGTAGTACGGATCTGAATGATAATACTCTACTATTCACCTGTGTCAAAATCTGCGAGGGATGAAACCCCCTAAAATGAACACATTGAATTTCAAATGTAGTCATAACCCTTTATAACAACCTTGATAAAATATATAAGCATAGGATAATATATATTTTTATACACTTGGGTTCACAACCCAACTATACTACTTTTTTCTATAAGAAGTCACTGCCCAAATAGTCCCCCCCTTTAACAAGGAGGTCAAATCTGAACATTCTTACCTTTTTCATCCTAGAGGAACAACCCGAAAAAAAAATTATTCAACATAGATCCCCAACCCTATGTCTGGATTTTATATGGGTTTCACTACCTAAAAATATTACCATTTAATTGTAATACAACTCGATAGATTAAACATAGATAATAAATTAAAGAAATTATTACTATGGAAACCAGAAGAAAACGAAAGGATCTGAATCCTATGGAAGAGAGGTTCTCGCCACTAGTAATGGAACAAATGATTGAAGAACATCCCAGTGATTTACATGATTTGAAATGTGCATCACATGGTACATTTCAATAATATCCTCAACTTGATAATCTCGATTAGTTTCTCCCAATGTTTATATATTGATTTATTTCATGCATAGAAGATTCAATGAAGGAAGATAATTTTATGTAATCCTTCCCAATGTAACATATGATTTTTAATTGAATGGGATTGAAAATTAGTCCCTCATTGGTATAATTAAATAATCAAAAAAATAATTTAGTATGTACAACACCACATATTATGACATTTAATAAAGTAGTAAATTAATTTTTTAAAACCAATATTAAAGATCATGGAAACATCTTATAATGCATGTGAGAAAATATTTACATTTTATAAATTATTCGAATTAAAAAAATTTGTGTGCTAATAAAAAATATTAATATTATTACCCAAATGATAACATTTATTTCATTTTAAATATACCCAAATATATATTCATATAAATTTCCATATAATGAAAATTAGTTTTGAGTATTTATATAATAATTAACACATGAAAATAATATGAGAAAAATTAATTAATTTGTAATATAAAACAATAAGTAAAAAAATAATTTTTTTATTTAATATATTAACAATTCATTAAGTTACAATATGTTGTAAGTTAGGTTCAATAATTTTCCAAAATTTGATTATATATGTTAGTTGGTTTTTTTCATATGATAGGTTCATTTTCTTTATTATGGTAGGTTCATTTTCCTTCTTACCTTAGGTTTTTTCGTATTATGGTTAGATCATTTTACATATCATAGAAATTTAATTCAGATTCTTGCATTCAGATCATTTTTGTTCATGTGATCAGTTCATTATTCTTCTTAATGTTTATTTTTTTTCTTGTGTTCAGCTCATTTTTTTCCAGCAGGTTAAGGAATATGCCAAATTTTTATATGTTTTATGGTCATACATTATTATCATCAAGGACATAAATTTTTAAGGTATGTATTTAAAGAATTAATTTTTAATAGTAAAAGTGTTATACATAACCTCAAAATGACATACAATTAGTTCATTCTCCTATTATTGTAGGTTGAGGGTTTTCCCAAATTTTTCTAAGTGTTGAATTATTTCATTTGAAGCATCATGAATTATCTTAAGTCATGTGTTTTGTGAAAAGGATTATATTTTTTATGGATTATTCTCTGAAGTCTAATGCTTATTAGAAATGTAAAAAACATCTAAGTTTTGAACTCATATGATTAAATTAAAGAATTACATTGAATCACATGTTTAGTTCATAGGCTATTGTTATACACCTAACATAGTCTCTCAAGTCTTATACATAATGTAATGGATTACATCCACACCTTCTTCAATATTATGTCAAAATTTTGAAGACATAAGATTACATAAAATATTATGATTCCAAATTTTTTGAATATAATAATCTAAAAACATATTGTATATGTGATATTTATCCGTATAGTGGCGGATCCTACTAAAAATTAAACTCAATCAATGTAATATTAATTAATAGCTTTTCAAAAAAAATGTAATCATAAAATAATTTTATTAACTTATGATTATGGGAAAAATGATAAAAATAGAAGCTATGATAAATTATCATTATGAAATAATTTAATATATAAATTATCAAAACATAAATAAAACATAGTGTGTTAAGGATATACTTAAAATATGGTGACCACCAGGTCAAGAGAGACATAATATCATCTATTTTGGAAGGATGTTTTTATACCTACATCTAAACGGATAACCAGAGATGTTGATTTTTGGAATATATATTAGAAACTACCTCTAATTGCATTTATTTTAACTAGGACCAAATCATTATGATGAAAATGGATGAATAATAAATCATAGGGACACAAAACAAAGAGGGGGAAGGAATAACGATAACCCGTAATATTATGAAATACAAGTCCATATGTGGGGAATTCCAGTTGGAAACACACATCAAATTGAAAAATAAAATCTATGATGAAAAAATAATGTATAGATGATACAAATAAAATATATTATTCCTCAAATAATTATGATATAGATTATGAGAGTTTCTATGTCTTGTATTGAAAAAGAATATTGAAAAACCATAAGGATAAAGACTGAGATTGATTTATATGATAATGGAGGCATTGTTTATAAACTTGAAATATAAATAATCTTAAATGAATTTAATAATGAAAATATACATCATAATTTTTGGTGATATATCCTTCATATTTTTAATTTATGGTTTTATTATTTTTTTCTTTTTCTTTTTTAGTGATAACTAAGATTAATTGAACACTTTAAATATTTTGATCCTCATATTATATTTAGATGTTTATTTAACAAATTTTATTGATCCTTTAAATTAATATTTATTAATTAAATTATTATAAATTTGGACATGAGAAAAATATTAATCAAATGTAAATTTTTTTTTTAAAATATCTAACATTAAATCCATAGACCTGGTAATTTTTAAAACTTTTTTTCATTTTTTTACATTTCATTTATTCTATGAGGGAATAATTGAAAATGTTTTACAATATAAAACTCTCTAGGATTTCATTTTTTGAACTCATGGTGTTTTCATGGTTTTAAAATGGATTAGTAATTTTTATCATTAAAACCCACTATTTATAAAATTAATATTACATTGACATTTAACAATTACAAAAGCCTAAAATACCTTGAAAATGTTTTTGGGAGTTATATTACTAACAAAATCACATACCACAATCCTCTATTGTAAAATTCTTGTACTTAGAAAATATCAAGTGTGTGTGTTTGTGGATGGGGATGAAAATTTTTCATATATATTTGGATGTAAGGAAATACTGAGAAGAATTATATTCCAAAATGTTTACCATGGGAAATTTCAGTTCAATGGAAACATTAAAATTCATTATTTACTAAATATTAGTTAAAATTATTTATAAAATAAGGATGAAAAATGAGGAAAAATAATTTTAGGAATACCTCTTCTTTTGTACAATAACTATAGTGTGACCTACCACAAAAGGAAAGACAAAATAATAGTAGGAATAAGTTAATTAGTAAAATAATTATGAGATTAATATTTTATATCATGATTTATTTTTTCACAGTATAGCATTATATTTTAGGAATTCTATTTTTAATTTTAGCATAGAAAACTCAAACTTCAGAGGAACCCATGACATGAAATTTAGATTTTTCATTTTTTATTTCTCATGTGAACAAGGAAATAAGAATTTAAAAAATAATGTGTAATGTTATTTTATTCTAATTATTTAAAAATTCTTTAAATATATTTTTTCCGTGAGTATGATAGAAATATTATTTTGGGATGGATGGTGAGTAATATTAAATAATTTTATATCATAGTGTTTGTGGTATCTTGGGATGAAATATTAAATTTGTTCGAGTTATAGATTTTGGTAATATTTTGAGTCTTGGTTTTAGGGAATCATGAGAAGGGGATATACCTCTTTTATTAGAGTTTAAAAATTATTGAATTTTCTGGTGATTATGAATGTAATAATGATGATATGGATTTTTTATTTCCAATTTTTTTAATTATTGATGAAGGATTTTTCATATGTGATAGGCTCTTATTAGAGTCGATGGATCTATGTATGAACTTGGAATAAATTAAAGGTTCACCAATTGAGGTAGGTTTCTTTTATATGATTGATTATCTTTGTCTTTTTTTGTTATTATGTTTTTGTGTAATTATTGTTATTATTGGAATCATTATATTACATTGTATGGTATTCATTTATAAAATAGTATAGTCTTGCATTAACCTAATAATAAAAAATATTTTTATAAATTATAAATTGGGTTTTTACTGGCTTATTTTTTTAAATGATCGTTGATGATCACTTTTAATAATTATTTAATGCAATGAGATTGGTTTTCTCAATGAAAATATGTTTTCATATTTAAATTTAATTTTAATGGAGTTTTTTCTTCTACAAATTCAATGTCAAATGGGCTTGTCAATTTTTAAATGAAAATTTAAATTATATATTATATTTAAATTGAATTTATTAATAAATTAGCTAAAAAAATACAATTATATATGATTGTTTTAAAGGGTTGGATTTGAAATGGTATTTCAAAAAAATGATGTTTTTCTAAGGAAGGTTTCTGGATTTTTTAAATGTCCAAATGTGAGTAATCCAACATATAATTCACCATTATAAATGAATTTTTAAAGTGGTTTTTTAATGTTAATTTTTTTTAAAATTATTGTGTAATTGGTTTGATTTGTTTTTTTATATTTGATCCCATAAAAAATTCCCTATTTTCTAATGGTGTTGAGATTATATGAAAACACTTTTTTATGTTTTCATTTTTGTTATTCCCCATTTCATGTTGATCCAATATATCTTTGGAACGAATTATAAGACCTTCTCATGGGTGATGGGTTGGTAAGTTTGGATTAAGATATTGGTTAGGGATTCTATTTATCATAGGTCCATAAGAAACATAAAATATTCTTAAAAATGGGTTGGTTCTAAGCGTTTTGTTTAGTCTTACTACTGGGACATATGTATTGGTTTTAATGAGACATTATTAGTTGAGTTTTTAATTTTTTTGATTTGGATTAATCTTTATATTCAGGTGATGATTATTTGGACTCCGTAGTTTATTTTAGGATAGACCCGTGATTTAATTTAATGGTTGAGGTAGAAGTTATACCTTATCTTCGTTGATTGATTAATTTAGTAAGATTATTGTGTATTGGTCCTAGTGTTGAGACAATCCTTAGTACAATCCAAATTTGTAATAATAGATGTGATATGATGCCCTATTTTTTTAGGTGGATATGGGGTCCATCCTGACTAACATTGGCTTATTCTAGACGAGACAGAGTGACTGGAGCCATATCCTAAGAGTCATTGGGAATTATTAGATAGATTTATTATTTTGGATTTGGTTACAATGGTATTTGATATCATGGATAATCTTTTGATTCAATGTTCATATTGATAAGCATGCATATATTACATATGAGGTCAATTTTTTATTTACATAGTTAATATACAAATAAATCATGATATTAGCTTCCCCTTGGGTTTCAGGACATGTAGTAATGACCAATGAGTCACTCTGTTAAATGGTGGATCTCCCTATGTAGTATATAACTAGATACATTATATATAACTGGCTGAAGGACTTATAAATTTCCACCTAAGGTAAGATTGTGGTCATGACACACATTTATTGTGGATTATAATTGTATGCATGTATAATATTAGTGATTAGATTATGGTTAGTGTATTTTATAATAATTAACATGGTAGTGTACCATGGATAGTCTAAAGATATCTATAAAAAGTACTAATGAGGTCAGTTAGTGAAATGTGTTAGATTTGGGACTATTATTTTGTACAGTCAGGTCCCTTTCTTTATTTTCCCCATTTTTCATACCATTGTATTTTTATTTGGATTTAATTTAATGGTTGGGACCTCTTCGATTCCCTATTATTTTTTCCTTTATGGGATATTTATTTTTAATTATATTTTTCATTTTTTGAGTTTTTATAGGTAGTGTGATGATTGATTGGTTAGGTTGGACAAAATTATGGACTATATAGACATTGTAAATACCATTATATGTTCATATTTTATGAAATGGGGGTTTCTATGAGGATTTCCTAATTGGTTAGTGAGGGTATTCTAGTCATCCTCTACAGGAACATGGGATATATCAAGGATTTGTTTGTATCAATTATGTTTTTAGGGTTTGTGTCTTCTAGTCATAATTGACTGAAATATAAATAATAGGTTTTTTTATGGGTGGGTGAGTTTCACAAACAACAAATTTCACTCTATCACATGATTTACATGAATATAATATTCATCAGGAGGATATAATGTATTGATATAGGACAAGGAATAATTATAGATCCTTGAAATCACAACCAACCAATATAAAAAGTATGGGTTTTGATGTATGTGGGATGATCCTCGTGCTTCATTTTAGGTCCTTAGAGATAGATTCATGGCTCAGTATAAGTTTTTTTAGATCCCATTGAATTTAATATTATTAGACATGTGATCCTGGTCGGTATCCAATGTATTTTTTCTTATTAGTTATAAAAAATATGTATATACCTAGGGGAATCCTTATAATATTATGAACATAATACATAATATTATTCTTCATATTTTACTTTAACATATGGTTGATGAATTATATTTACTACTTTACTACATTATATTTTGGACTCTATGAATCATTCTTGGATCCCTATTTATGTCTATGGGTTTTTCGTATATCCATTATGTAAATGGATTATGAAATATTTTTGGTAAATTTGGACATAAACCCTATTATTTATATTTTGGTAAAATTATCAATATGATTTTTTCGTAACCTCATCACTTTTATGTAACCTATTTTATATGGGGAGGTGTGCCTATGGTTTAGGGGATTCTCCAGCTCTGTCTTGGTCACAACTTGACCTCATTTATTTTATTATATTAATAATTTATTTGTTTGTATCATTTATTGTCATATTCATTTTTTTGTGTCAATTTATCATGACCATGGAAGGTCACACATTTTCTAAACACTCAAAATTTTATAAGAGTTATGGATTGAGGTGTCTTAATCCATTACCTAGGGCTGTCAGTCCCAAAAAAATATTTCATAGCTGAGTGTCGTACTACTCCTGACGTCCTTTAATTTCATGAAGGAGTGTACATTCCATGATGTGACCTAGTTATAATCCATTTTACTTTCCTATATTCTATGGTAGTGGGTCTGTAACAACCCTTTAATATAAATGCATTTCCTTTAAAATAAGTGTGGGTTATTCAAAAGGATTCTTTACAAGAAACCTCAAGTCTAAATGCACCATAATATAGTGATCCATTATAACCTAGATGTTAAATTAGAAGATAGGAATAAAAATAACCACATTTTAAAAATATTTGAAATTTATATTAATAAAAAAATTATTGATTATCTCTTAATATAATAACTTCAAAATTTTCAATAAATTTATTTCATGCTTCAAAAATATGATTTCTTTATAAATGGTTCTTGTTCCATTTTATGCAGTGATAGTACAATTAATTTATACAATTTTTAGAAATTTTATTTGATATAATTACAATAATTTTTTAAATATTACTATATCATTTTTGGTTTATTTTTTTTATTGTAATGTAATGATTTATATTTTAGTGAATAGTAGAAAACAGTAATTGTTGTGAAATTTTTCATTTCATTTCACTAAATAAAGTAACATAAATTTACCATTATATTTTGTATTTTATATTAATTTTAAATAATTATAATTTAATTATAAATATTTTAATTAATTAAAAGTTAATAATAATTATAATTGATTCTTCTATAACATTGTTTTTTGGGAACAAAAACACAATTGTCTTAAAACTGTTTTTATATTTGGACTGCATTTTTATCTTAAAAACATAAATTAATATCTTATTTTTAATGTTATTAATGAGATATTAAGATTAAATATTAAATTAATAATTAAACGTTACTTTTAATATTTTTACAACGAAATGAATGGAATTAAATTCAATTTTATGCTTAAAATAAATTTTTCTAAAAATTGGTTTTTGTTGTTATTTCCAAATTCATTTAAAATTATAATTTTAGAATTATTGAAAATGAATAAGGTAAAAATGATTTCATGTTTTAAATCATCATAAATAATATAATTTAATAATTCTAACTTAAATTTGTGTCACAATGGATTGTAAACACATTTCAATTTTGCTACCACAATTATGGGAAAATTAGATTATGAGAAGGGTTAAACTAAGTACTAATGATAGGAATTAAATTTAAAAAGGAAAAATTATTATTTATTGAATACATTTTCCCTCATCTTATCTTTGAATCATTGGTCATTTTTAACTTTCTCATGAATGTGTCTTAATATTATGGAATTCTTTTCAATAATTATTTGTGTGTACCTCAACTCACTTATAAAAGTGTACCTAATATTATCTATTATTAATAAAGATGATGCTTATATCTAAAAAAAAATCCTACATAAAAAACTTTATAGATTCAATTCTATTTTTTAATTCTCATAATACTAATATTTTAAGGATTATCTCAAAAATCTTTGAATCTTAATAACGACCTTTCAAATTTATTTATTCATCCACTTTTTATAAACCTATTGAATACATTATAATGTAATTTATATAGTATCATTAATATAATTAGTTTTTTTATGGTTATTGCACAACCATTTCCACCCAAATCCTTATTAAATAATAAATAAAGGTATCACTTGGGTGTACTTATGGACTACCACCTCCACAAAGGGATGTGATTAATTTTACATCACCAGAATTCAAGGGTCATTATTGTGAAGGATTTTAAATTGATATATTATATTATATAAAATAATTATGCTTATGGAGTTATAATTTATTAAATACCTTCTTATCATCCCATTTGTTGGAAAATAAAAACATCATGTGTGCGTACCTGTGGACTGCCACCTTTATTGATCGATGTGACCAATATTCCATTTATTCATTACATAAATGGTAAAAAAGGATATATATGATGAATATTAATGAAATTTTTGATATGATAATTATTCTATAATGGTTAATTATTTTTTAACATTTAATTTTTCTTTCCACTGATATATGGAAATGTCACTTGTGAGTTTGTATGGACCACTGTCTCCACATGGTGATGTAACTCATTTCTCATGACCAATTTACAATATAGGATGTAAAATTTAATAATTAGATTAAATATATTACTTTTTACATGTCTAATATTATCTATTTTACTTAATCATAATGAAATCGAAATTTCCATATTTTCTGAATAGAAATATACTTGAAAAATGAAATAATTTACACCCAAAAATGATAATTTTGATAAAAATTATTAGTAAAAGGGTGTTGAAATGTTATAATTGGATAATATATGATAAAATAAGTACATATATGGTTATTTTAGATAATTATAATAAAATTTAAATTAATTTATGGGAGACTAGTTCACTAAAAAATTGTGTTATACATAAGGTATGAGTTCTTCGTCACAATATTGTTTCATTGAGAAATAATTGTTATTACGCCCTTATTTTTATTTTTGGGGTATATTTTTTTAAAATTTGATATATTATATAATTTATACTTATTAATTAATTGTATTTAAAGATAAAATTATAATTATGGAAACCAATTGACTTTTATTATAATGTAATCAAGGTTGTATGGGTTTAGTTTCACAAATTGGCTTCCTTGGAACTTATGTTATGTTATACACTTATCTCATTTTATGGGGTGTATATACTGACCCATTGATATGTTTTATAATTAATTATATTATGTTAATGGTATATAAATTTTTATTTTATTTCATTTAATTAGTCAGGTTTATGAATCAAAATTTACCAAAGTTGTAAGAGTTTTACGTTACAATCTCACTTTTTACTATGATTATTTGTACATAAATTTCAAAAAATGAAACTATATAGCCCACTTTTATCAGTTATTATTTATTTTATTCTCCATTATTTATTTATTTATGTTACACTTATTTGTTTCATTTACCTATGTGTAATTACAAAAGAGAATAAAAAATGTTTTTAGGAAAATATAGATTATTTAATTATTCATTTTAAAATATCCTTTATCCAAGTATTTATTTTATTAAAAATGATTTTGAGTACGTTATTGATATTAAATAGTGATTTTAGGAATTATTTTTACCAAATTTTTAATATCTATAAAAGTTTTTAAAATGAATAATAATTCCATTTTCCAAATGAGGCACCTTTATCGTTTTAATGAATTTTTTAAAGGATATTTTTTGCGCAGACACCTCTTGAATGAATTTTCACACTTTCCTGAAATATCATTGACTTGTAGGTTAATTTATATTATACCAGAGTTATTTTCAAATAAAAAAATTATAATATTTTTGAATATTTTTTATTTATAATAAGTGATTTTAAAATGAAAATCATATTTTCCTCAATAAATATTCCAATGATATTTTAATATAATTTTTCATATTTGATAACATCCATTGATGTTAATTATGATTACCTACAGATAATATCATGTGATACAATCAATATTTTTTATTTTATTGGTTTAGGTTTAGGATGATGAAAAATTCCTAAAACCCATTTTCATTTCAATAGGTTAAGATATAATGAATTGATAATGTTTTTCCTGATTAATTTCCAAATATATGAATGGATAATAATTATTTAATGAGTGAATACACTATATATATCCAATTAATTAGGAAAATTTTTAATTTTTAGGTCATCATATGGTACACATGATGTTATCCGAATTTCGATTATATTTTACATAATAGGTTTTCCTAAGCCCAAAATGGGCTACATGAGAGGTAATCCATAGCCTTAATGTTGTAAATAGGTAGTTTTTTCAAGACTATCATGCGATGAATTTCATGGTGGATATCCTTGGAATTATATTCCTATTATTATTATTCGATAATATATTAAACTATTTTATTACATGATATTATGAAAATATTATGCTCTCATGGATCATGTTCATTTATTCCTTTAAGATTCATGACTTTTTGTCTGCCATGTTTTATATCGTGACTCATGATTATAATTTATGAATTTATTAGTATAAATTTAAAATTTTTATCTCATGTTATCATACCCATATACTCATGATATGATTACATATGGTCATTGATTGATATCTCCTATGTTCACCATTATTAAGCTTGAAAACTCACTCTTTGTTTTGTTTTCATTTCTCTAGTATATAAAATAAGGTTTTAAATGTGATATATATAATAAGGTTTCTAATATTGAAGAAATTAATGGGATATAATGTCGATATTTTATGTACCTATTATTTCTATATTCAAATTTTCAATGACGTAAAATATTTATTATTCTATCATGAATAATAATTATATATAATCAATGTTTATAAAATAATATGAAATATTTATTTCTGAAAACTATGGTTCATCTTATGTTGTATCAGAGTAAGACATAGATACTTTTGGAAACTAGGATGAGAATATTTTAGTGATAATCCTTATAATAAGACTACCTATATGAGAGAATAAATGGTTATGGTAAATAATGCAGTGTGGATTTCTAAAAAAATAATATTCTATTAGGATACTACCATGTGGATGAACATGTGACATAAATAAAATTAGTGTAACAACTCTGAATGAGGTGGATTAGGTATTAACTCAATCATCAATAGTGCATGATGAGTGAGCCTAAGGCTACATTCCGGAATAAAAACTCCTAGGAAAAAATTTAGGTTAATTTACATTTTATTTATGATAAATTATTATGTACTTGAATATATAATGACTATAGATGACCTATATTAATCCTAAGATTTGTTTGATTGATAATATAATGTCAATATTTATACATGGTAAAAATAGTTTTCCTAGTTATATTATTTCCCAATATGAACATTATTTCTCATACTATATTTATTGGTTTTATTCAATGGTTTAAACCTTAAGAGAGTATGTTTACATAGAATGTGATAGATGAGGAAATGATTTTCCTCAGGGGAATCCAAATGAAATGGGATCTGGATTAGAAAATGGTTTTTTTATTCCTAACCAACTATATCTATATATTATTAAAAATTTGAACATATGTGAGTTTCTAGATAAACCAAATAATAGAAAAATGGAATTTAATAATGGCCATGGAGGAAATAAGATTTATATTGCAACATATTGATAATGTTGTATCAATAACCTATTAAAATTTCTCCATGGGAAGATAAGGGGGTTTTATGTAGTGAAAATTAGAACATGGATCATATAATTATAGCATCCCACCTTTTTAGTACATAAATATTCATTACATTTTACAAACCAAGGATCTTTATAGTCTAGTGTCTTGGAAATCAGGATCATAATACAAGAAAACAACATAAATGTTCTTATAAACCAAATGAAAGGCTTCTACTTATGTTCATCCTTGGTTCATTACTGCATCTCAAAACCTGGGGACATACATAAAATGAAAGGGTGAGCAGAAGGCCCAGTAACGGAAAATAAGGGGAAACATTTAACATATGAACTTGATATGCATCAATAAAGTCATGAAAAAACATTTTAAGGCATGAGAAAGAGTTAATGAGGCATATCATAATAAAAATAAATTTTTTAATAACTTGAATATGTGGCTACAAAATTTAACTTCGACAATCATTTCTGTATCACCAAGGTCCATCCACAAGGTGTCATTAAAAAAATTACCAAGGTTATTCACTAAGGTATCTTTAAAATGGTCATATTTAGAGATTAATTATTTACCAAATGCATTGGAGCGCTATCAGGGCCCACCCTCAATTTGTATTTATTGTCATGTGAGCCACAAATATCATATTCAATTATTTCATAAATAACCAATTTAGCATAAAATAAATGGTTTTCATTTTATAGTCATAACATTTAAAAAACTGCTTTAAAGGTGTGATCTTTTTGTCACTTTAAACCCACAGAAAAGGAAATTGGGTCTCATATATATAAATAGAATAATTTAAAATAGACCATTTTGATATATATTTGAATACCCCTGTATAATTAAGAGTTTTTAGTATTCACATAATAATATAAATTAATTTGAGAAAAAGATAGAGAGACATTTTGAGACGAAAATTCGGCAGCAGATCAGCTATGTTGTAGGGTTTCTGAAAACATTGAAAAGAGAGGGGAAATGGGTAACCCACTCATAAATGATCCATATAATAGTAAAGGGATAGAATAAAAAGGATATAAGAACATTTTAATTAAATTTCAAAGACATACAATATGAATTAAAAAACATAGAGGGAAGACCAAAATAATATTTCTCTTATGAATATTCGGCAGCCTAACAACATCACATAAAAAATCAAAAAATAAATTGATGAGATCAAAAAGGGGCCCACATCATATGAAAATATTAGAACATTATGATAGATATATATATATCATACCCCAAAATAACAAATATGAACTTGATATACGTGACATGAAAATAGAACTTGAAAACGAGAAGGGTGAAAGAATCCCTTACAAAAATTCGGCAGCCTAACGACGCCACTTAAACATTCATAAAATGGATTAATGAGAGCAAGATGGGGTCTCTAATCATATAAAAATGAAAATCATAGTAGGGTGAAAATAAAAGAACATTGCCAACATAAGAACATGGAGCATAAAATAAATGACATAAAGTAGAATAAATTAAAAGAAAGAGAGAGGTAGGATCCCTTACAAAAATTCGGCAGCCTAACGACGCCACTTAAACATTCATAAAATGAAATGATGACAGAAAGTGGGGGTATCTCATCATATGAACATGAAAAGGATAGTAATATGAATATAAATGAACACCCCCAACATAATGACATGGAGTATAAAATAAATGACATAAAGGAGAATACATTAAAAGACAGAGAGAGGTAGGATACCATACAAAAATTTGGCAGCCTAACGGCCCCACTTAAACATTTATAAAATTAAATTATGAGATAAAGAGGGGGTATCTCATAATATTAACATGAAAATGACAGTAATATTAATATAAAAGAACACACCCAAAATAAGAACATGGGGCTAAAAATAAATTACATAAATGAGAGTACTTGAAAAGAAAGTGAGAGGTACGATCCCTTACCTTGAAGAGTAACATAGAAATCTTGATGTTTGGGAACTTGGGAGGCTTGAGGGATCCTCGGGAGGACACATTGGGAGGTAGAGAAACCATAAATTCATTGAAGAGGATTTTTGATTGGAAAGGATGAGAGAATGTCTTGGTATTTATAGGGTAATTTAGGGGACAAGTCATTAATGGCCAAGGGACACCTCATTGGTGGTATTGGAAAAACCATGGGATTCCCCATGGTATTTTCCCATGGAATTGGCCGCATGGGACACCTCATACATTATCTTACTATTCAAAAGTCTACAAAAATTATTACATAATTATTATATCCTTAATGATGTCATTAAACACCTGAAACACTAAACTAAAAATTCATTATTCACCAAAAATTCAACTTTTTTAGAAAAATACAAAAAATTCACCTTAACCAAATATCAATGATCTGATTTCTAAAATAAACTCTATTTTATGCAAATAATTTTCTAAATATTTTTAATTTAATTTTTAAATAAATAAACTAGTCACTGAAAATTAAACTCTTTCAGAAAATTCCAAAAAAAATTCACCTTAACATAATATCGATGCTCTAAATTCAAAAATGAACTCCATTTAATAAAAATATTTTTCTAAATATTTTTAATTTAATTTAAAATAAAAATAACTACTCACTCGAAAAAAACTAATACTTAACTAGTACATTATGGAACAGTTATTTACCTATTTTATTAAATCACATTATATAATCATGGTGCGTAGATTATATTAATATTATCTTAAGTGAGGTTACTTAAGCCATTTGATCACATTACTAATCATAAGCGTAAAATCACTTTTCATAATTTACTATTCATCAAAAATTTATTTTAAACTTATTAGACTCTACATTTCTTACTAAACATAACTATAGAAGACCATTTTTTGAAAATCATTACACATTATTAATTATTCAAGGTTTACATAAATATTTTTAAAAATATCCTTCTAAAATTCATCAATAATTTTCATAATATATTTATCCGGACATTTGAAAATTCAAAAACTTCACCATAGGAAGAAATCATAATTTTTCTTTAAATTCAAGGATTACACAAGGCAGTTACGGTCTTGTTACATAACCCTATATAACACCAGCATAGAACCTAAGAGTAAGGTGTCCTTGGGTGAAATAATCTTGGGGCGGCTCAGCCAAAATTGGCCAAGTAGTGATTTCTATCTGCTTGAACTTCTCGTGAAGGAGATTTTGTTCCATCGTTAAATAATGAAGTTTGGCTAGGGTTTGGACCAGAGCAAAGCCCAAAGGTGCTGACTCCTTCCCGAGTTCTGTCAGATGGTTTTTGATCGGCCCGAGACAACTGGATGGGTCCATTGAATCATCTTTCTATATTAATTAATCACGATCACTAGTATTTATTGAAATTAATTGTAACATTTAGTTCTCATTGGACATATTTTCCAACGGTCATATAACAGTTGAAACCCAACAGTGTCATTTAAATTCAACTCATTTTATTAAAAGAAATGGTATTGTTGAGTATAATATAGAATAACACAAAATGATAGGAAAAAAATTTATTCAAAATTTCGGGTCGTTACAATAATCCCCCTTTAAGAAATTGCATCCTCGCAATTTTCAAATTGGGCTTCGAAAATTCAATGAAAGTCCCACATCAGAAAAAGAGTCAGCAAAACTATTACTTTAAAAGAAAGAAAGGGAAGTACAAAGGTCACCCGAGTTAATACATACTAGGATTTCATGTAGGAAAACATGGATATGGAAGAGAAAAAAAGGGTCATGTTCCGATGGAGAGTGATATAAATCATGATTAGGAGAAAATTAACCACAATAAGATCACAAACTTAAGATGTGTTAAACAGTCTTTGATTACCCAATAAGAAAAGTAAACCAACAAAATTTTTGTTTTATGTTCCTTCTCATAATTTTGAGGAATTTATTCACTACATAGAATAAATACATAAGGAAATATACTTACCTTTAAGTAGATTTTTATCCTCTAATAAGTTTCTAACATGAATAATCTTTTCTCCAAACAACATGCATTAAAAAAGACATGGTCACATCAAAAGCACAAGAATCTTCTTCTAGAGAATCACATAATCCACAAATGAAGAACTATATATTTCCCTTGTATTTAGACATCAACTAAAACCAAAATGGTTAATACGAGATCATATAATCCATAAAAAGGATAATCCTTTGTAAAAAAACTATTATTAATCTCCAAAATTCAACATATAGTATGCAATGTTCAAGAAAGACCATTCAATACACAATCGTCCTTAAAATTCATCAAAATTATCCAAACTAAGATTGAAACCTAAAACTCAGAAGGATTTAATCACACAGTCTTCCATAATAAATAATAACATTTATCTCCAAATAACATCGACTACTCTTAAATTCTCATACTAAAGTGTAATTAACCTAATCACATATTCTCTATGATAGGTTCATCATTTTAAATAAATAACCCAAATCACCATATGTCCATAATAATTACATAAATTCTATAAAATATTCAACCATTTTTCCATAATTTAAATCCTTTGGTATTTTATTTCCCTAAGGAATATTCTACTCCAAAAGGGAAAACATCGTCCAAAAAACCATTATCATTTATTCACCAAATAATTTTCCTATAAAAAGGATATCCATTTGATAAAACATAAGTTTCCAAAAACAACCTATTATTGATCTATAAAAATAGTACATGCATTAGTCAGTATAATGGGCATAACAATAAACTCATAGTTCCCATATCATGATTGGAAGGCAGTTTTTTTTGAAATATCATCATTATTCACCCTCAATTGATGATAACCAGAATGAAGATCAAACATAGAGAAGAATTGAGTCCCAGGAAGTTGGTCAAATGAGTCATCAATTCTTGTAACAGAGTATTTGTTCTTCACTGTGATCCCATTCAGTTCTCAATATTCAATGCATAGCTGCATCGATCCATCCTTCTTCTTCACAAAGAGGACTAGTGCTCCCAAAGGATACATAGTTGGTTGGATAAACCAATTCTCCAAATTGTCAGGGAGTTTTTTTATTTAATTCCACTAGCACAACCTTTTCTACCCTATAGGGGGTCTTTGACATTGGATGATATCTTGGTATGAGTTCGATGGAGAAATCTACCTCTCTTTCTGGGGAAGGACTGGGTAACTCCTTAGGAAATACATCAACGTATTCCTAGATGATGGGGACATTTTCTAAAAGAATAAATCCTTCATGAGAAACATTCTTAATTTATGATTCTTTTAACTAAAAATGATATTATGTCTTCAAACATCATGCTTAGACAATTATATTTTTCTATAATTCCTTCACAATGATTAATAAAAATATTGTGATTTACCAAAAATATCCCCTGGGAGTGTCGTAACCAAGAGTGCAACAAGGCCTGTTGTCGTATACTAGTTCTCATTCGAGTCTAGCTCAAAGTGATGTTTTTAGGATTTATCCCTATATACATAAGTGCTAGAGCCACCTCTACCTTCTTGTATCTAGACAGGGATTTATTTTATTAAAAAACCACTTACTCAATACTCACAAAAATACCCAGAAGATTTCCTATATTTAAACTTTTATATAGGGTTCTTCTTAAGGTTTTCATATAATAATTTCAATAAATAACTAAACCATCCTTTGATATCAACTATATCATCGCAAATTTTTTATACATAACTTTTCATTACATTTTACAAACATAGGATCGTTAAAGTCTAGTGTCTTGGAAATCAGGATCATAATACAAGAAAACAACATAAACATTATTCTAAACAACTTGAATGAATTATAATTATGTTCATATGTGGTTAATTACTATATCTCATAACCTGGGGACATACATCAAAGGAAATGTTGAGAAGAAGGCCTAGTAAGGGGAAACAAGGGGAAACATTTAACATGTGAACTTGAGATACATCAATAAAGTCATGAAAAAGAACTTTAAGGAATCAGTTAGAGATAATGAGTCTTATAATAATAAAAATAACGTGTTTCATAACATGAAGATGTGGCTACAACATTTAAATTAGACAATCATTTCTATATCACCATGGTCCATCCCCACGGTGTAATTAAAAAAATTACCATGGTTATTCACCAAGGTATCGTTAAAATGGTCATCTCTAGAGATTAAGTCTTTTCCCAATGCATTAGAGTGTTATCGGGTAACACCATTAATTTTCATTTATTATCATGTGATCAAAATATATCATCATCTATCATTTCATAAATAACCCATTTAACATAAAAGAAATGGGTTTCATTTTATAGTAATAACAGTTTAAAAAAACATCTTTAAAGATGTGATCTTTATGTCACTTTAAACCCAAAGAAAAGTAAAGTGGGTCTCATATATGTAAATACAAGAATTTAGAATAGAAAATTTTGATTTATATGTGAATACCCCTACAGAATTAAGAGTTTTTATTATTCACTTAATAATATAAAATAATTTTATAAAAAGAGAGAGAGAGATTTTGAGATGAAATTTCGGCACCATAACCGTTATATTGCAAGGTTTTAGAAAACATTGAAAAGAGAGGGGACATGGGTCACCCACTCATAAATGATCCATAAAATGGTATATGGAATAAATATAAAGGATATAAGAACACGAAAATGAAATTTGAAAGACATACCATATGAAATGATAAACATTGAAGGAAGACAAAAATAAGATTTCTCTTACGAAAATTCGGCAGCCTAACGACATCACATAAATCATCAAAAAATGAATTGATGAGATCAAATAGAGCATCTCATCATATTAAAATAAAAGAACAGTATGATGGAAATAGATATAAAACCCTAAAATAATAAAAAGGAACATGAAATACTTGACATGAAAATAGAACATGAAAATGAGAAGGGTTAAAAAATCCCTTAAAAAAATTCTGCAGCCTATCTGCGCCACTTAAACAATCTTAAAATGAATTTATGAGAGAAAAATGTTCGTCTCTCATCATATGAACATGAAAAGGATAGTAGTATGAATATAAAATAACATCCCCATTATAAGAACATGGAGCGAAAAATAAATGACATAAAGGAGAGTACATGAAAAGAAAGAGAGAGGTAGGATCCCTTACAAAATTTCAGCAGCATAACGACGTCACTTAAACATTCATAAAATGAAATGATTAGAGCAAGAGGGGTTCTATCATCATATAAAAATGAAAAGGAAAGTAATATTAATATAAAGGAACACCCCTTACATAAGAACATGGAGCTTAAAATAAATGACATAAATGAGAATATATGAAAAGAAAGTGAGAGGTAGGATCCCTTACAAAAATTCGGTAGCCTTACAGTGCCACTTAAACATTCATAATTTGAAATGATGTGAGATAGAGGGCATATATCATCATATTAACATTAATAGGAAAGTAATGTGAATATAAAAGAACACCCCCAACATAAGAACATGGGGCTTAAAAGAAATTACATAAATGAGAGTACTTGAAAAGAAAGTGAGAGGTAGGATCCCTTACCTTGAAGAGTAACTTAGAAATCTTGAATTTTGGGAAATTGGGAGGAATTAGGGAACCTTGGAAGGTAAGGAGACCAGAACATTGTTTAGGAGGATTTTGGAATGGAAAGGATGAAAGAATGGCATTTTATTTATAGGGTAAATGAGGGGACAAGGCATTAATGGCCCAGGGACACCTCATTAGTGGTATTGGCAAAACCATGGGCTTTTCCAAGGTATTTTCCCATGGTATTTGTCACTTAGGACACCTCATAAATTATCTTACTTTTCATAAGTCTACTAGAATTATTACATAATTATTACATCTTTAATGATTTCATCAAACACCGGAAACTCTAAACTGAAAATTCACTATTCACTGAAAATTTATCTTTTTCAGAAAAATCCCAAAATTTCACCTTAACCAAATATCAATGCTCTGATTTCAAAAATGAACTCCATTTTACGAAAATAATTTTTTAAATATTTTTAATTTAATTTTTAAATAAAAACACTATTCACTGAAAATTCAACTATTTCAAAAAATTCCCAAAAATTCACCTCAACATAATTTCGATGCTCTGAATTCAAAAATGAACTCTATTTTATAAAAATAATTTTCTAAATATTTTTAATTTAATTTAAAAATAAAAAACACTATTCACCCGTAATAAATGAATACTTAACCAGTACTTTCTATAATAGTCATTTACCTATTTTATTGAATCAAATTACTTAATCAAGATGCCTAGATTATATTAATACTTTCATAAGTGAGGTAAATTAATCCATTTGATAACATTACTATTCATAAGCATAAAATCGCTATTCATAATTTACTATTCGTCAAAAATTAAGTTGATCTTATTAGACTCTAAATTTCCTACGAAACATAACTGTAGAAGGCCATTTTTTTAAAATCATTACACATTATTAATTATTTAAGTTTTACAAAAATATTTTTAAAAATATCCTTCTAAAATTCATCAATAATATGCATATTATATTTACCTAGACATTTAAAAATTCACAAACTGCACCATAAGAAGAAATCAGAATTTTCATTTAAATGCAAGGATTACACAAGGGAGTTATGGTCTCATTACATAACCCCTTAAAACACTAGCATATGACCAATGAGTAAGGTTTGCTAGGGTGATAGAATCTTGGGGCGGCTTGGCCAATATTGCCCGAGTTGTGATTTCTATCAGCTTGAACTTCTCGCAAAGGATATTTCGTTCCAGCTTCAAATGATGAAGTTCGACTTGGGTTTAGTCCAGTGCAAACCCCAAAGGTGCTACCTCCTTCCCTAGTTCCGTCATATGGGATTAAATTGGCCAAAGACTACTATATGGGTCCATCGAATATTGTTTCTATATTAATTAATCATGATCACATGTTTTTATAGAAAATAATTGTAACATGTAATTTCCAACGGTCATATTTTCCAATGGTCATATAACAGTTGAAATCCAACAGTCTCATTTTAATTATACTCATTTTATTAAATGAAATAGTATTTTTGAGTATAAAATAAAATAACCCACAATTTAAGGAAACAAAATTTATTCAAAATATCAGGTCGTTACAATAATTATTAAGGAAAAATAAATTTTTTTTTAGTTAAATGAATGAGAATAATTGTTTTTATAATTTATCGTCAAAGGTTGAATGTTTTAACTATGGAACTTATGGGAACCAATAAAGTCAATATCCTAGAGTAAAATCACAATAAAGGGATTGTAAAGGATTTATGATTAATGGTTTTATCATTTATTATGAAGATACTATGAATTAAATATGAATGGTATGAAATATTTTAATAGTACTTATTATATAAAAAGTATGAAACCTTCTTATGTTAAGTATCAATGAATATTAAAACATGATTCATATTTTATATTTTTTGATTAAAGTATTAAGGAATACATTGATGAAGCCTAGTTAATGGTCTATGAATGATGTGGAATTATTGAAGTGTTTATTTATTGATATTGGATATTTATTTTGTGGTATTTTTTTCAGTGATAGTATCATTTTATGAATCCAAAAACATATAAGGATCCTTCATTAGTAGTTTTACCTTATGTATTTTCAAGAATATATTAGTTGGTTTGGATAACCTTGAAGAGTGATTTATTGGTAAGATGGTATTTTCTGAAAAATGTTATTAAAATATAAATAACCAAAAATATGGGAAAAATGTATAGAAAAAAAAAATATTTGTGATAAAAAATTATTGATACTGAAAAATTAAATTGGATAGTATTGGTGACCATGAAATTAGTTAATTATTTGATGAAAAATTAATTAATTTTGTCATTTATGAGTTTTATTTTATTTTTTGGATTATTTTAATATATTTGATAGTATATAACAATATTTGAGTAATAACTATAGAGGTAATTTTTGGATAAACATATGTTTTCATAAGGTTTTATGGTGATTCATGTTATTATAATTTTTTCGTGAATATATGATCAAAGTAGTCACATATTTAGTCTGTGATTATAAGAGAATCAGTGTGTTATTATTTATAAAAGTTATGTTGATTTAGGAAATTTTGTGACCTTTTTTTATATTTATAGGTTTTTTAATACAGGGTAGGAATGCATTAAGGAGTTAGTGGTTTAACTATTTCTATATTGAATTATTTATATCTTTGGGTATTATTATTGAAACCATAGAGATTGATATTTCAAGTGGATTTTTATTCTTATATTTTTTATTACCATCAAATATCAATTTCTGGTGTTAGTAACTAAATAAATATATGAGTAAATTTTCATCATTTTAATGATCTTATGACCTATTATAATATTATTTTAGTGTATCAAGCTTGATAAATTGGTTTTTTCCTTTGTTACTAAAACATGAATTGAAAAGAGGTGGAAGATAATTTAAATGCGATACCAAATGATGAAATTCTGTTTTTGTATTTGAATAAATCTAGTATGTATAGTTTCTCATATCCATGGTAAAATAATTCCTCATTATTAGGATAAATAATTTTGAAAATGAATTTTCTTCTTTTTTAAATTTTCTTTTCGGGGATTAATGAGCATTTTCAAATCTCACTGATATATGGATTTGGTTTCATTAACTTACTCTTTATCTTGTTCTATATTACTACCTATTATTTCAGGGTTGTTTTTTCTATTGGGTCTATATTTTAATATCCCAATAATATTTTCCTTCTCGAATAACCTGGGGATGTGATGATATATAGGTATGACCATTTTTTTGTATTAGAGGGAAAAAATTTCTTTTGGGATAAACTTGATGTATTTGATAGATTCTTGACATGTAACATCAATTCATATTTAACCATGATATAGTGATCCTTTATAATACAGTTGTAAGATAGAATTTATGAATTTTAAAAAAAAATTATAAACAATATTTATAAATATTTAAAATTATTAAAATATATTTATTAATTTTTAAAAAATTAGAAATCCGCTTTCAATAAATTCATTTAATGCTTTAAAATTATTTTTTCTTAAATAATTATATTTATTGTTTTTTTTTCATGAAAATTATAATTAATTTCTACCATTATTAAAAAATTTAATTGAAGTACGTAATATTATTTTGAAAATATTTTAATATTATCTTAAGATTATTTTTTACTATTTTTCTATTAATATTTATTTTTTTAATGAATAGTGAAAAAATATAATTTTTGTTAAACAATCATTTATTTTCATTAAATAATGTAGTTTAAAAGTACAATTATTTTTTTATCTTAAACTATTATAATTCTCATTGAATTATAAATAATATAATTATTTATAAGATAATAAAAATTGTACTGTTAATTTAATAATTTTATTTTTTGGCTTAAGACAATTTTTTATAAAAAAACTTTTGTATGTGTGTAATGTGTTTTTTATTAAAAAAATTAAATAATCACTACTGAATAATTATTTTAAGGAAATTTTTATGTTATATATTAAATAAAATATTTTAACATTCATTTTTTGGTCTATATAAGGAATGAAATGGAAGTAAATTCAATTATATAAATATAAATGAATTTTTCAAAAAAATGGCTTTCATTTCATTTTTTGCACTTTTTTTCAAAATTAAATCCTGAAAATTATTGAAATTTAATCTGGTAATATCATATTTATATTTTTAATAATCTTAATTAATATAATTTTATTTGACTGACATAATTTCCTTCATAGTGAAAAATAAAAAAAGTAAAATTCAATCACCACAATTATGTTTAGAACATGTTTACCCGGGGTTAAACTAATAGATAAGGGTAGCAATGAGACATATAATTTTAATATTCATTTTTAATGTTGTTTTTTAAAATTATATTATCTTATATTATAAAAATTTTCTATTTCTTAAAATTCTCGTGAAATTCACATTGTATTAGGGAAATATTTTAAGTAATTCCAAGTGTGTCACTCCTCTCACTTATAAATTCATACCTATTATCCTCCCATATTCACAAAATTTGGGACTTATATCTTTGAAAATTATTTCACAAAATTCCTAATATATTCATTTACATCATCTTTTATCTTCTTTCCTTATCCTCATAATAATATTTCTTGACTTAAGTTATAAGCTTGAGGAGGTCAATCAAAGAAGATATAAAAATCAAAAAAAAACTCATTCAATTTTATTACATCTTACACCTCCTATAAACCAATTTCCTACATTATAAATTTTTGAGATAAAATAATAATTATATTGTGATTTTATTTTGATGATGGAACAACCATTTCCCATATCTGCTCCACCAAATGGGAATCGGAAGTTTTCATTGTGTTTACATATAGACTACAGCCTCTACGTAGTGATATAATTAATTTTCAATCACCATTATTTATAACTAGATATTTTGATGGATTTAATGTTTATATATGATATTTTCTACAAACATAGGTATTTTATAATCATAAAATCTAATCTACCTTCTATCGATCCCATCTATCAAAAAACAATAACGTCACTTGTGCATACGTGTGACCTCCATTAAGTGACGTGAATCGTTATTCATTTATACATTAATTGGATGAAGTTTTGGTAGATATAATTAATATATATTATGTTAATTATATAATAATAATTCATTAATGTTGTATCCTTATACACCTTTATTTTATTCTTTATATATAAAAAGGATACATCAATTGTGTGTTTGTACAAACCACCATCTCTATGAAGTAATGTAATTTTTTTATTGACTCATTATATGAATAGTTATAAAAGTGGTCATAATTATTAAATATGATACTTATTAAATCAATAATATTATTTATATTTTTTAACCATCATTATTGTTTTAGGAGAAAAAAATTGAACTATAACATACATGAATAATGAAACAATTAACACTACAAAAAATGATTTTATTAAATAATTATTAAAAAATGAGTATAATAAATATTATTAATTTATAAAATATAAGATATTGTATGTTTTTATTTGTATAAATTATAGAATTATAATTAATCTAAATTTATTTCAAAGGATTTTAGATAAATTAAAAATCAATCTGGGTATATGGTAAGGATTCTTTATCTCAATAATGTTTCACTGAGACATGTTTGATGTTATGTTCCTGTTTATATTTATAAGGAGTATATACATATCTAGTGATATATTATATCTTGTCTAATTTCTAATTAATTGTATTTAAATTAATAATTTAAATTATTTCATTAATTCATTTTTTATTTTAATGTTATCTAAGTTTCCAGGGTTTATCATCTCGATCTGTCTTCTATTGGATTTATATCCTATTATACACCTTTATTCATTTATAGTTTTATATATTTAATATTTGATATTTTTTATCAAGGATTTAATAATTTTCATGTTATTTAATTTTTTATTTTATGTTATTTATTTTATTTGGAATATGAATCCAATGTTTCCAAAGCAGTTAGTGTTTTACATTACAATCTCACTTTTTACCAGGGTTGTTTATTCATAAATTTTCAATGATGATATTATATGATACACCTATTCAAAATCATATTTATTTTATTCTCATATTATTTTATATAGATATAAATTTTTTTATTTTTTATATAAACAATTAAAGGAATTATTTTATAAATTTTATGAATAAGGAAGTTTTTTTTTCATGGAAAATGTTTAAGGAATATTGTTTTACCATACACCACTTGAATGGATTTTCAACTATCATGAATTATTTTTATTATAATATTCCATTAATTTTTTTCATGGTTAATTTAAAATAAAATATTTTCCTACTATTCTATAAACTTTTTATATTCTAAATATATGATTTAACAATGAAAATAAAATTTTACTATAGAAATATTGTAGTGATATTGTAAGGTAATTTTTTATCTAAATAAAATACTTTGACATTACTTATTCTTCACAGGGGATATGATCATATGATACTATCTTTATTATATCATTTCATTTGATTGTTATTATGATTATAAAATATTAAAAAATGTTTTATCAATTCCACCAGTTATGAAATGGTGGAATGGTAATTTTTTCCACAATCTATTGGAAGACATATGAATGTGTTATGATTTTGAAATGGGTGGGTCTTTTATAAACCTATAATTAATTGGGTGATGATTTATAATTTATGTTCTAAAAGGGTATATGAGAGGATATACTGAGCCTTAATAAGTGTATGGGGTATTACATGACTTGTACTAATCATATATGAATTAATGGGTATGAATTTATAATGTTGATACCATAGTTTCATACCCTTATACTAATTATATGATTAATATGATCATTTACTGATATATTCATTGATTACCCTCACTGAGCATCTAAACTAATGGAGGTTAGTTTATTTTTCCTAAATATACGAATAATGTTCTGTGTATGATATATTTAATATATTTTCTAGTTGTGAAGAAACTAATGGAGGTTATTTAGATCATTTATTTACTAAATAAACATTTATGATTATGGAATTTATTGTAATGGTATGTAACAAATATTAAGTAAATAGGATTTAATATTTTTGTATGTAATGTTTCAGTCACCTCAGGGTTTCACCATGATAGGGTGTGTCTTGTTGTAACTTGTATATGCCTAGTTTTCAATTTCGTGAAATTAAAATACTTCCATCATTGAATTTAACTTCACTTTTGGGATATTCTTCTCCTAATTCTCTTCAACCAGTTGAAAGGGAGATCAAGGTTACTCCTTCATACTCCCACATAGATTATTTTACTCTCTTACTTAAAATATAAGAGGATTAATCAAGGTAAGGTCATAATTATATATTATTTCTCCTTTTTCTCTTGTTTCTCTTTATTAATCTTCTTATAAAGACATGTTAACCAAACCCTTCGGTGTTTTATTGTCTAAATTAATTGTAGTTATTTATGTTAGTGTTTTTGGTTTGTTCATAGGGTTACATTCCATTCATATTTGAGGGATTTGTTCATCTATTCTTAACTCAAGTTTGGAGTTTCTATTTTTCCCTTTTCTTGGAATATGGTGTATTGCTTGTGGATTTTCAAATTTATTTTTCTTATAATCTCTAATTTTTTATTAAACATTTATACTAATTATGAATGCTTCATGAATGTATTGTTCTATTTTATGGATGTTTTTCTTAAATTTTAACAATCATTTGTTTGAAAAGGAAATTTCTATTTTTAATTTGATATATCATCTTAGAGGTTTTATTTGTGGAATGTAGATTTCAAAATGATGTGTTGAACCATAAAATGATTTCTTGTGAAATTAATTATGTTATTAAGGTATATTTTGTTTAGATAATTCTTATCATTATTTTATAATGGGTATATTAAATTTTTTTAATTTTACCATATAAATTTTTGTCTAGATTTCTTATATGATGTTCATATATGTTGAATTTATGTGTATATTTATTAAATAATTATTTTGAATAAAAATTTGATTTTTTTATAATAAATTGCTTTTAAAATTTAACATGGATCCCAATATGGTTTCTTAATTGATTTCATGTTTTTGTATTATCAATACAAACATATAGATCTATATTGTACATTAGTAGAGGGAATTTTTAGTAAAATTGGTTTTCAAATTGTTTTTATGAAATATTTATAAATTAAATTCTTTATTTTCAAATCTAAATGCTTGGATGTAACCTTTTAAAAATGGTTTTCATTGAATATACTACATCCTCAATAAAATTCATATATTATCATACGGTATGTGATCTTAGGACCTCATGTGATTCTGGTTCTTGTTATGTATAATAAAGAGGGTTTTCTCTTTGTTCGGTGCATGTAGGTGGGATGGAGGTATATTATTGTATATGGTTATAAATAATTGATATGTTATAAATTTTTTCCCACATTCCATCACTACATTCCAGGGGATCTTTTTGAATCATAGTGAAACATTGAGATATAGTTGCTATGTTCGTAATGAAAAGTCTCTGACTAGTATCCCATATATATGATGCATCCAAACAATACAGATAGAAAACTATGAGGCTGGGTTTGATAAAAATAAGTGATTATAGAAAAATGACTTCATCACTAGTTCGATAGATGGTTCCTTCCAAGTATATCTATGATCTAAACATGGGATTCTTAATAATTTCGCTTTACTATTCATACTTTATTGATTCATGTTTATTGAACATAACATTTATTATTTTTTTATTTCTGTTTTGAATGTTCTATCGTGATATGTTCCATTTGATTCAATATGAGGGTAAGAATATAAATTAATATTTTTTATTTCCTATATATAACCACTTTTATAGTATTAAAATTTCATAGTACATGACTTTTTTTCTATTTAAACTCAGTATCTTAATATTTTTTTATATTTTTTTTAGTTGACACATCTCTTGTTATTTTTTTATATTTATCATGGGTATAGTTTTAAAATTAGATATAAAAATGGACCATAAATTTATTTTAAATGGATTTTAATAATTATAGTTTTAAAATTATATTAAATCATGTTTTGGTTTATATAATATATATATGAGAAATGTATAAATATTGGTTTCCTAACAATGTTAAAATTTATATTTTCAAATATTGTATTTCATACTAGAATTTAGGATTTTTCTTTGTAAATATAATGAGTAGACTCTTTGGTGATATCCAATTAGTTTATTGTAATCATAACCTACCTATAAAACTCTGAGTTATTACATTTTTTGAATTTTATAGAACCAGATTTAGTTTATTATCAATAGTTTGTTGGGTTGATGTAGATGGTGGATGGTGACATTGGTTTAATATAGAGATATTGGTTTATGTATTTATGTTTTTCTTATTTATTCATAACATTATTTGTGGACAAGTTATCCTCCAAATTACATTGGTTTTTATTTCATATTTTTTATTTATGTTTATGATTAATTAAATGTCAATTTATTATTATACCAGGTTTGGTTCTAATTTTATTTTAATATTTTTAATCATGGAAGGCCAACCAATGTATGAACCAAAATATATTCTTATTATAATTATGATTTATGATTATTGTTGTTATTTACTAGTAAAACTTATTCTTATTATGTATTTTTTCATTCCCTAGTACAAGTTTACACCCAATGACAATTGGGAATGCTCTTTGGGCCTTCGCATGTCCCAGATTGGATTTCCGGTTGAGGGTGACATGGGTTGGATAGTGAAAAAAATGGTATCATATCATTAAGTGGTAGTGTAATGAGTATAGGAATGTAAAAACTCTATATGTAGTTTATTTAAGAGTATATATAACTCATACTCATTCTGATCCTCTTATTATGATAGGTTGTAAGGTTTTGAGTCCTGAATCTTCTTCTCATTCTTTATTATTTTGTACGTTTTTATTTATATTGATAGTATTTTATATTTTATTGAAATTATAATGGTTATTTGTTTGAATTTAATGTTTTAAGTTGAATATGGAAGATAAAATTGGATCACATGGTTATCTCTCGTGAACTGAATAACGTTCTTGATCCTATAAACATTATTCTATTTCAGATTCTTGTGGATGTTTCATGGCTATTTTATAGTCTGAAAAACAACATACATAAAATATTAACAGCTACTAATCCCATTTTAAATCCTTATGTTGACCCTTTTTTCTTCTTTATTACTACGTGATATTGCTGTCAACAATTTCTACTAGAGTAATGGGATGTTCCATGATTTTTTAAAATTATATGATTTCTTCATATTGATATTTTATTATAGAACATGCTATCAAGTGGATAATTTATATTTTGAAAATTAATAATGGGATCCTTTGGGAAATATTAAATTAGGATTAATGTTTTAGTATTTTTTTTAAATGGTTTTAATGGTGAACTGGAAGATTTATAAATTCAATTGCAAGTGAATCATTAAAAAACTGAAAATTAATGTGTAAAATACTCAAATTTCAATATGAAATGGTATAGAAAATAAATTTTAAACATTGATTGGTGTTATGGTTTTTAAGGGGGTTTTATGAATTTATGTATTTAGTGGTTTCTTTATTCCAATTTAGGTTTATTATGTTAGTTAAATATTGAGGTCTATTGATTATCTATTGTGTTTCTTTATAATTTAGTTTATGCCTCTAAGAAAATTCCTGACGGATTATATAAAATCTGTATCAATTAATTTTATCGTTATTGGTGTCTCTCAAGATGAAGTGTAGTTTTTTCAGATTTCATCTCCATATAAACTCATGGAAAAGTAGTAAATTCAAATTTATCATAATGTTTTCATATATTATATAGAAATTAATGTACTTAATAGGTTATGTTGTGGCTTGTATGTATATGGAAGATATTTAATTCTCTACAAGCGATTAAAATGTTAAGAGTAAAATCAATAATCATTTTTTTAAAGTTTGAGGAAAGATATGAGAAATTTATTCATATTTGGCTACAAAGTAGAATAACATTGTAATTATTTAATACCATTTTCATTCTATGGTAATCCCCTATAGAGGTGAATGTGTATAGAGTAGTGGAGTTAATGGGTCTTTAATTTTGTGAAAAAATTGGATGGAGCATGTTGGCTATTTATTTAGTTGGTTCATTTTTCTCATAAGATAGTACATAATGATTCACTAAGAAACAATATTCTAATGATGATTCATCATAAAAACATTCTCCTTTGTTATTTAATCTATTCTAACTTCATTTAAAGACTATGTCGATAAGGAATTGAAAGATGAGTTTGTTACTAGTTTTAAATCCATGAAAGGTAGAAGCCTTATCTCTTTTAATGCAGGTGACCATCTCCATAATTGTGAGAAGAAAGAATCAAACAAACATTAATTTGGTAATGAAGATGATTTCAGTGATAAATCCCCTTTTTTCTATTTCTAAATGAATTAGTTGATCACTTTTCTGTTTTTAGTATGGTTATTTTCAGTATTCCAATCCATCCTCATCAGATAATCTGAAAACCTTTTGTGACTGTAATTAGTTGAGATATTGTTAAAAGTAATTTATATTTAATTCCTAGAATAAGAAGAACTCCTAACCTCCTTTTAAATATTTATATTTTTTAAATAGAGATCTTGAGGTAACCCGTTCTTCCTTCACTTTCATGTTCTTCTGGTTCCTTTGTTTTTTTGGTAGCTTTGATCTATGGATTATATTTTGTTTAATTTTATTTCTTCTGATTAATTAGAGATTAATTATTTTTTTCAAGATATTATTGATACACCATAAATTGAATTGTTAATTTAATATTCATTGGATAAAATTTAGGTTTTGATTCATAACTGTACATTTTAATGCGTTTTCAATTATTAATACACTATATTAGAAAAAACCTTGTATGGTGAGGATACCAACAATGGGACTTTGTTTCCTAAAATTTTTGTGGGAACTATCAATCATTCCTATTTAATTTAGATATATATTTGAACTATTCAGTCTAATTCTATTTTGGTATGATTTTTATATTTTGTCATCGATTTTTCTTTCCTTCATATCTGAATTTTGTTCTTGTAACAAAATATCGATTTTTGGTGAATTTATATGGCTGAAATGTATAATGGTTTTTAAAATTTTCACAAATTTAACTTTTTTATATAATTATTCTTATTTTTTCATAGTTTTTTGTCACTAATTTTCATTTTATCAATTTCCTATTAATGTTCATAAATTTTTTAAATCAATTGATTTAGACTATTTGACGTCATTCCATGAAAAAAGAATGTCATGTTGTGATTGGCCTATCTATATTTTTTCATAGTTCTGAATGATAGTGTATCATACAATGGCCTTGGGTAAATGTGCCTTGTAAAATATTACATAGATGAGTGAAAAACTATGAGATTTTTATATAAATAAGATATCATGCCCTGATGGAGTGGACACACCATGTCCTGAATTCGATTTTGAGTTCTTAGTCCTTAATAGCTTCTAAGGGTGCGTGTCATGCAATGATAGAGGGGGTTATTTATTTACCCACCAATGAATAGTTATTAAATTTTATTAAATTGTTGTCTTTATATCATTTGATTTAAGAGAATTTTTGTGGTCTTTCATTTCTCATTCACTCGACCCAACCGACATAGAGCCTTAAGAAACTCTCCTTTCTCTCCCTTGGATTATTTATCTCTCTTCCTTCAATTCTATATGGATTTATCAATGTACTGTGAACTTTATCTAATATTTCATGTTTTTATGGTGTACAGTTTTTCCCATGGGTCCCCTTTCTTCTATATTTGAGGATTTTTATTTATCCACATTTTATTTGACATATATATGATTCAATGAATTTTATTTTAATTGCACAAAATATAATTCTTGATGTTTTTTAAAATTATTTTCATTAGAAACACACCAGCTTAATTAACATTCAATATTTTTATTAATGTTTGATGTGTCTATTGATTGATATTATGGGGGGTTTTATATTATAATATTTATATCTTTTTATTAAAATAATATGTGTTCTATTTCTTTGAGAAAATATATAATAAGTTTTATTTGTGGAAATTGAAAATTTGAACATTCATTTAAACCCTAAAATGACTTAATGTGAACCTAAAAATGTGTTTGAGGTATTTTTTATGGGATAACTATTAATCACAAATTCCAATGGGATTATTTAATTATTTTTTTGTGATATTATCATAATATTCCTATGATCTATTATTTATTTTGTATTCTTAGATATTCCACTTATGCATATATTTTATAATTGATTAATTTGAACTAATGTTTTATTTTTATTATCCCAAAGAGCGTTTCTATTGATAAGTCATTATCAAATAGATTTCAATGGGGAATTAAGATTGAATTTCAAGTTTTCTATTTCACAATCATAACATTAGGGACCATTTAATACCATAGTAAAGAGTCATGTGAGAAATATTGGTTTTTAATTTGTTTTTTAAAAAATTATTTATAATTAAATATTTAGTTTTAAAAACAATGGTTTTGTGGCCACCATTGATTAATAGTTTTCATTTCATTTAATGATCCACACTATAAATGTATTCCCTATATTAAGATAGTGTTTGTGAGTTGGGGACCTTATGTTGTTTATGTTGTTGTTATGTCTAATAAATATTGGATTTTACTTAGAGGTTGTATGGAAGTTGGATATGAAAACGTAATATTATATGGTGATATCTGATAGATATATTATAAATTTTTTCCCTCCTCCTGTAGATATTTTGTGATAGATTAAGAAAAAATTACTATAATAATCATTATAAGACTATGATGAGTATCCTCTAGTATAAGATACTCCCTAAAATAATTGTATTCCATTTTAAATGTTAGTTTATAGAATGTTGTGTGGTTATAAAGTTGAAATTTCATTGATATGATGACTAATACTCTTGTTTGAGTATATCTTTGAAAGTCTCATTGTATTCTTAGATAATTTAAAACTATTATGTACAATTTATCGACTACAATTTAATGAACTTTAGTATTACATTATTTTTTACATTTATTATCAGTATTCTATCATTATATATTTTATTTTTCTCAATTTTATATTATGAATCTACTATAATTGATTTATTGTTCCATTTATTTCTGATTCTCTAATTTTATAATTTTTTAAATAATTTATTCTAATATTTATATTCTATATAATTTTCAATATAAATTTAAATATTTTATTCTCCTTTTTTAATTTTTTTATTTTTTACTTTGTTGGAGTTTTAAAAGTTGATTTAAAAATTTCATTTCAAAATTGTGCTTTTTAAAAAGATTATAAAAACATATCTTTAAATTTTATTTCAAGAAGGAAATACTTTTTGGAATGGAAATGATAAATTTTTATTGGTTGTTTTTCTATGAACATGGAAAAAATATTTTTTTATATTTTATTTAAAATTACAATTCTTATTTTTTACTAAAGGATATATGTGGTATGAATAAGGATATACTACAAGGATTTTGATGATCACACCATTAATATACCACTCATTTTTAGTAGACCTGATGTGTTTTATTGGTTTAATTTCAATTTCATGTTACTCATTGAGTTATTTGATGTTGATGATATTGGGTTCACATGGAAGTCTTTGTTTCGATTTCTCAATTTTTCTTATTTTTTTTATATTATGATGTATTACATATGAAGTTTACTCATATACTTTCTTATTTTTCCCAAATGATTTTATTTATATTTTTTCATACTTTGATTTTAATTTATTTTTATACCCCTTTTGGTTGTGATTTTATTTAAAACTATTTTTTCAGTATGAAATTCAAACATATAAAAATACTATGCTTGATCATAGTAAAATTACACTAACAGATTATTGTTATTCCTTGAGTGAAATATTTCTCATTTTTTATGTTTTAATTACCTGTAACTAATTTCTATTCCATGGGTTTGGGATCACCCTAGATGAAGGGTGTCCTAGGATGGTTCATGAAATTTATCATTCAGTTTGGTCAACGTAGGGAATTATAGTGTAGTATCATAGTATATTTCAGTTGGGAATGTGTATATTAATGTTAAAACTCTAAATGTAAATAGATATCATGCATGGATAGTATAGATTTGGCTGAATCCTAAACACTATAGGTATTTCTAGTATTTTGGATGAGGCATTCTAGGTAGAGTAAGGTGTTAAACTAATAATTCTAATGAATGATAGATGAAACTTGGGATGAGTCATAGGGATCTTCTAGGAGCAAGGGATATTGTAAGAAGATTATGATAACAATGTGTTGGTGTATGATACACACACATATTGGGTTCAATTTTTAACTTGTTTCTTAGTTTGGAACCTTTATTAATTGGTGATGTTTATTTTTTTAATTGATGATTATTCTAATATATTATATCTGGTTATTATATTAATATGAATCAGGGGGATTTATTATAGTGTGATTGATTAGTTTTTATTTATTTATCTTTATAAGGAAATGGTGTTTTGTATGATTAGGTTTAAAAAAATTTATATTCAATGAATCTCATTATTAAGATTATTATTGAATGAAGTGGTTAGGTATTTTCTAGTTTGAGATAGTTAGGTAACGTGATTTTCAAAATCTATTTTAAAATTGATTTTAGAAAAAGAAATTTTTTTGAGGAAAAGGACATGTAGGTTAGATATTTTGGGATTTTCTTGTGAAAAGAACATGGATGATAATTGAGTCTTCTAAAAACTCAAACGATATTTGGGGTGTGTATGTTTATTAGGTTTGTTTCCAAATAATCCAATGGTGTTTTTGTAAATAGAGTTTTCTTGATTTAATAGTTTTGATAAGATATTACATGATGTTCTAAATTGGATGTTTTCACTTTTATATGGGGGTTATTTTGTAACAACCAACAGATTAGGGTTAATATACAGTTGTTTTTGGTAGATAATTGGGTAACCATATATAATGATTGGAGGTCTTGTAAAATGGGAAACATAAAATAAATTTTTGATATGTAGTTCTTATGGATAGGAGAACTAATAGACAGAATCAGTAGTTGGTAAATAGTCCATCTGGTTTTAAGATTAGTAAGGCCATATTTATATTGACCATATTTTTTTGGGATTGATATGTGAATTCATTCATTCTCTTGGTGTTTTGGTATTTCCTAAAAACGAGGTTCATGGGATAGTAAAATTTAATTATGAGATAAATAATAGATATAAAAAGTAAAATAATGGTAATGAGGAGATGGAGGCCACAAACTATTGAGTATGAAACTCAATGATCATGAAGTAAGGATTTCAATGAATAGTCTGTTTAGTTGTTAGAGTGTAACATCAGACACATAGTTTAAATTTAGATGTATAATTAATTGAATAAATAACGAATGGATAAAATTTTTAGTTATGTTTATGTTCAAAAAGTATTTTAGACTGTTAGAGACAACATGATTTATGGTGATGAGACCTTATTGAGCCATATATTTATGTGATAGTGAACCGAGAGATAGATTAGTCTTTTCTCAATTTAGTGGTTTCATTGATTTGAAAATTTCAATTTAAATTAAATGAAAAAAATATTGGATCATTTTTAAAATTATTATTTTAATATACTATAGTTCTATTCATGGAGGAATTCTATCTGATGTGAGTTATCATGTAGTTATTTATAAAAAATGAGATGTGGGGTAACGACCCAATGTTTTTCAATGGAAATTCCATTCTTATAAATTTGTCATAAAATCACATGAAAACACCACATAATGAACTTATAAGTTCTAAGTGACCTTTAAACATAATTTTATCATTTTGGTGTTTGGAATATAAAATATATGACATACACGGTTGCAATTAGTATGTTATTTGGAGTCCAAAAAGAAAAACATAATTTTTGGGGAATATCAACATACCCTTTTGAATACTATCATACCCTTAGTAATAGTTATATGCCCTAATGAATTATAACATTTCATATCATAATATATATATAACTAGTACTTACCCGTGCATTCGCATGACAATACGTTCAATGCTTATTTTTAAGAAGACAAAACTATATTTCAAAGTTCATAAAGAACATGAATATTGAATATATTGAAAAAAATGATAATTAATATTGAACTATTATTTGGAAAAATATAGAGAATTGAATATACAGAAAAATATGTAACATTAAATAACATAAGAGATTATGTAGGAGAATATATGAGAATATATAAGAAAAACATAACTGTATCATCACTGTACAAAATAAACCATACAAATTCAAGATATAGAATATGAGGAAAACATATAAGAGAATATATAAGGGAAATAAAATCATTTGAAAACATAGAAAACATATTATAGAATATAAATGGAAAAGAAAACATACATTAAAATAAAATTTGAATATTGTAGATAACTTTTAATTGAAAACAAAAAGGACATTTTTGAAAAAAAATGAAATGGACATGAATGAAAACATAAAAGAATAATGAAAAGAAAACAGGTCACGATATAGAAAAAAACATAAATATCCAACTTCAAATATGTTAATAAAATGATAAAATGGACAATAATTAGAAAAGTACATTAAAAACGAACATGAATTAAATAAAATAGATATTAATTTCACTGAGATATTATGAAATGAAGATGAAAGAATTATTATACAAAATTAGTGTAAACAGTATAATATTATATTGGATATTAATGAGAAGAACATTAAAATGGACATTTAAATTTCAAAACATACATCATAAGTATTAATGTCACCAATCAATTGTGTCACTATACAAATATCCAACATCAAATGCCTAAAATATTTTTATGCATATGAAAAAAAGTTTAAAATAAAAAAACCTTAATTTATAGTACAAAAATGAATGTTAAAATGAATGAATTAATTAGAAACCAAAAAAAGGGGGAAATGTATAAGTGCAACACCATCATACCGAAGGAATGAAAAAAACCACATTTAGAGCATACAGTGATGATCACCTCTTCCTATGTCGACCCAAACCTCAAGATCCCCCCCTGAGTTGGATGACGCCCTCTTCTCCATTACATAATTTTCACATGTGATTCTTCAATGGCCGAGTCCTCTAAAACTGCTTCGTGAGGTGGATCATGTGTGGAAAGATCATCATGCACGACCATTCCCTCCCAAGAAGCCACCTCCTCCTGAACATCATGAACATTCATTTCTAGGTAAAGAATCATCATCATTCACATCATCCTCCTAAGGTGGATCCTCTGTGGCAAGATCCTGCATAGCCATTACCTCCAGAATAGCCTCCTACAGAACAGGGGGATAATGTATAACAGTACTACCAGTAACATCCTCCGTGGTCATTACCTTTGATGGACCATAAAAATATCCATCCCTAGATCGTGTCATTAGGGGAGAAGCCCTCCGATTACTGCAACCTACATTCTCAAGGCCTTCCATTAAATTAAAATCAAATTTTGGAGTGTTAATAGAATACAACATAGCAGAAAAAATTAGAATTAGCTTTATTAATCCACATCATAGAGGACACATTTTTATAATCAACATCATTGGGTGAAATATGTTTCCAGGGCTAGAATAGCGAGCCAGATGCTTATCAATGGACTGCCCATCATCAACCAGGACAGCCCCATCAGCAGCACGAGCCTCATCCCATATAAAGGTGTGCTGACTAGAATCACTACCATCCAATTGTATACCATCATCCAGAACAACACCATCTAGATAGCCAATCGGGGAGGCGACAGACTCAACATGAACAGCCTCCTACTAAACAGGGGGATCCAGAATAACAGGACCAAACACTATGTGGACAAATTCCATCGGTAGTGTCTAAAGGTTCCTCATTGTTGACATTGATTAAACAAATGTGATACAAAGAACTAAATGATTTATTCCCTCTACTGTTCTATTTTTTTTACATTCATAAATAATACAAATAATCAATAAAATGTGATACAAAGCACTAAATGACAACACAAGGGAAGTGTCATCATACTGGAAACCTCAATATGGTCCAAGATACTGGTGAGAATAGATGCAGGTGATAAAATTTGGAGAAAGCATTAAATTAGATGCAGATGATAATAAGAAAAATGGTTATGAAAGATACAGGTGGTATGAAAATATTTATAGAAATTGTTTGAAAAACTATGTACATGAACAATAATAGAATTGTAAGAAAAATCACATTGAAAGGTATTCAGCGACTACAATTATAGAATTAACTGTAATAATAGTAATTTCTTTTATAAAATATAAGTTATAAACATTGAGAATTAGGAAAACCAAATGGTTATTAAGTTATTTTGAGACATGGAATGCTATATGTAGAGAGTAAAATTCAAATTGTTACGTTGTTTGAAGAATGTAAAACCAAACCTAAGAGTGGTTAAAAAAATTCCAGCTAGTATATAAGGCAACTGTAATACCTGAGTATCTAACATATTCAAGGTTTATGTATCAAATCGTATACCACTTTTTGAAGTCCCTGGATATGAATAAATCAAATTTTCAAAATTTAAAAAAAGCATTGGTTATGAATAAACATCACAACAACAGAAAAAAAGGATAGTCATTCTAGCTAGTATATAAGGAAATTGTAATACTAGAGTATCTGCCATATTCAAGGTTGAAGTATCAAATCATATGCCTCTATTTAAAGTCCTTGGATATGAATAAATCAAATTTTCAAAATTTGAAAATAAATCACTGTATATGAATAAACATCACAGCAATAGAGAAGTAAAAGGATAATCATTACAGTATTATAATTTGTAGGTTCCAAGAAACTGACATTGAACGTGCTCTCTCAAAATGTTCCTCAATACATAGAATATCTGAAATAGCAGCAGGGATCATGATATCAGTGACAATCCAACAGCTCATACAGAATGCATAAAAAATTGTTAAATATCAGAGAACAATAAGAGGTTTTGCAGATTTTAAACAGGAATAAGCTATGCTTCAAAAATTGTTGGGAGTAGAAAACCTAAATATGTATATTCAATAAGCCTAAATGTTGAAAAACTATGGCCTGGTGCTCTTAGAATCGTCCAGAAATTTTCCATGGGTGTTACGTGAAATCATGAAAATTCTATCCTAACGAAAAACTAACCAATTTGATAAACATACTATGGGCTGGTGCTCATTGAATTTAGATTTTTTGTATTCTTTTCCATTAAAAATTAAACTAATACAATGAAATTGAAAATATTGTTTTCATAGAATATGAGAAATTGTTTAGAATGTAGTTGTGCGTGAATTGAAAAACATTGTAGTAAAATCAGACCTAGTCTCTGATCTAGATCACCTAAAGGGGTGAAGTTAATGTCTGAGAAAAATCACCAGAAAATGCCCCTGATGTCGCATCATCAAAGTGGAGCCCTGAAAACATATAAATGTGCATCGAAAGCTACAATCCACTTAAAGAGGAAAACATTTTTTATCGGGTTTTCCCATTTAAATATAAACCAATAAAAATTAATTGATAGTATTATCTTATAGCAAATAAGATACAGTTCAAAATGATAATGTGTTGAAATTGGAAATCATGGGAGTGAATTCATACCATGTTTCAAAACCAAAATCGATAACATAAAAATATTAATTAGAAAGAAAAATAAAAGAAGACCAATTTTAAATTTTTGATGTCTGCAATGAAATTCAGGTTGTTGCTACATCGATGTCATCATGGCCCAGCTACACCCCATATACATAGGTACGACATGGCTTTCCTATATTTTCTACTACATAGAATCCCCCTGCCAAGCCCTTTCCCCGCCTAAGCCTGTTTCCCACCCAATCCCAGCAGCTCCCAATCCCACCTCAGCATCAAAACAACCCAGCTCAGCCCCTCCCCTTCCCCCTCCTATTCGTGTCTCCCACCCAATCCCAGCAGCTCCACCTCCTACCTCAGTTCCCCCCTGCCCAGCCCCTTTCCCCGCAAATTTCCCACCCCCCTGTGCCCAAACTCTTCCCCCAGCAGCCCCCTCCCATTGCCCTCATCCTCCCCTCCCCTCCCCTCCCCTCCAACCTACCCAGCTCCCCTATCCACTACCCTCATCCCCCTCTCCCATCCCCTATACCTACACATTAAATTTCTTATACAGAAACCTGCACAATTAATGGGCAATGTCTCAAATATAATTTAAAGAGGAATGTGTAAACCATAAACTGCATTGGATTAAAAGTAAAAACAAGAACCTCGATGTTTGTTTCAGCTTCTAACAATGTGAATCGATCTTCAATGAATCAATTTTCAAGAGATGGGTGAGGTGCTGTCCAGTTTTTGTCCAGCCCATACAAGAGGAAAAAAATGCTACTTAGTAGAAAATTAACTGAAGTGAATATAGTTAAATGAACGGGAGAATAATTTTAGGGTTTATAACCCCAAACAGGTGCTGTACATAACCTTTCAGTAGCTGGACAGTTCTTCCAGGTCAACCCCAGTCCATTAGTGGGTGTTCTCTTTAGAGTAGGAACCCCCACATCCTGGTATGTACCCCATTCACATGCACTGAAATAATGATAATCTGAAAAATATTAGTTCAAAACAAAAATATATCATATAATAAAATTGCACATGATCAAATAATAACTGAATAAAATAAACACATAAATTAGTAAATTCCTCTTGTTTTCTTGGGAGAGAAATTACTAACATATAGCCATATGTTAGTAAATCCCTCGAGTAGTGGTCTGAAATTCAAACATACCTAACATTCCACCATGAAATTTAATGATTAAGTGACATTACACCATGAAAATCGTAAATATACAATTGAACTTAACCATCCTAGAAATAAAGCACATAATAAATGGCTCACCATCAACTTTAGCAGATGCAGTAGTAGGTGGCTTTTAAGCCACAGGAAGCTTGGATCTTATATTGGAGATGCTGTCAGTCCAGCGTTCTCGTTGTATCTTAACCCTTTATTCAATATGTTTTCGGACTTAGCAGCCTCAGAAACTATAAACATTGATATTATAACAAACCATTTAGGAATGTATAGACATGACAAATGACTGGAAACAAATCCAGCATGTTCAATTACACGAGGGAGTACACTCTCACCATCATATGGATTCTGGTCAGGGTATCAATATGGACAATGATCCCCTCCACATGGAATAGTAATTTGAGTCAAGACCGATGCTGGAATCTGAACCAGTGGATCATTCTGAAGTAGTTTGAGTTGGTTTGTAATCCCCTGCACATGGAATAGTTATTGGAGTGAAGACTCAAGTAGCCACTGTATCCTCTTCTGTACCCTATGAGTAACAGTAACTTAACAACTATGGATGCGGAAAAGACAAAGTACGTTTGTTTGACCAAAAACGGTATAGAGGTTCTCTTGATCATCTTGACATATCGTGCAGATCCGAACAGTGTCAATGATGAACAGGTGGAATGGTTCACTGATTTCCTGTTTATAAGTTTTATGTACAATATAACCATTTGTGACATATGGATGTAAAATGATTCAAGATATAATTAAAAATAGTTCAAGAAAATAGAGTTATTTTTTAACCCGGAGATAGATTTCTTTGGGGTTTTTGCGGTGGAATAAGGGTTAATATTCCAGAAGCTCACGGCCTATAAAACCAGATAATACGTCTATCTTCAGATACAAAAAATGATTAAAATTAATAGTACATAATAATAAATAATGAAAATTAATGAATTAAGAGAGGGAAAGGGACGTATTTCTTCAAAATGATACCATGAAAAGATCCAACAGTGAACATGACATGACCACCACATCAGGCATTGCTAGTGTGATCTCCCCTTCATGAATTAACGATGCAGTAGGCTCCGAGAGTGGGACGAGATGGCTGTAGACTTCTGTTCAAACAGAAAAAAACAAACTGCAGTTTAAACACCATGTGAGGTAACACAATAAAATAATAGTGACATGCAACAGAAGAACATAATAGTAGGTACAATCAAAATAATGCCATTGGGAAAAAATAGCTGACAAATCTATCTTCAGATGCATATCTGTGACATGATGCTGAATTGCATCCCCAAACTTAAATGTTGCCTTTTATTTATACTCCTATTTTATAGGAGGAAAAAAACACGAGATATCATAAAATTAGATAACAATTTTTTTGGAACAAAATATGTATAATCATAAAATGGGAAATCGGGAAACAATCATCACTACACAGAAATTGGTTATTATGTTCACCTGGAAGCGCTCATAAGATTTCATAAAATGTGAAATTTGTTTTACTGAAGGGAAACATGCCTAATCTAAATTTGTGTAATATGATAAATTGGAAAAAAAAATTATTGTGACAAAAGAAAATGATCCACTGTATTTCTCCAAAATGATGTTATAATAAACCCTAAAACATTGTATTTAGAAAAGAAACCATGAATTAACTTATAATGGAAATAAGAAAAAGTAATAATGACTATAGAAATATGAGAATTGAAATAGTGAATGTCAATGTAAAAGAAAGGGATTAGAACCAAGAAAACCTAACAATATGTCAGCATAATTCCTCATGATGCATACGACCATGTATGTGGATAATGTCAGCATAGAACCATGTTAGTAAAATCCCTCCAATAGTGGTGTTAGTAGTTGTTGTAGCGGAGCCCCTATCCTGGATGTTGAGTTCACTATGTTTTAGAACATTTCATTAGACAATATAGGTGAGAAAAAATACTAGGAAATAATTTATACATAAAAATGGAATAGTAAAATACATCCATTATTGTGTCCTCATCTAAAATCAAATGACTTGCTACAGCGATCTACAAGAAGCGAATTGGCATTTGGGATAGCAGAAACAATATCAGCCAAGGCAGACGGGCATAGTAATGGAGTCTGCTCATGGAAATCTGTATCAATATCAGCTAAGTTAGACTGGCATAAGAGTGGAGTATGCTCGTGGATGACATTGTTTCAACCTCTCCAGATGACATAAAACCGTTCCGCACATGAATCTTTAAATGGAATTTTTATATGTTTGGACATTTGAATATTTAGCAATGTAAGGAATAATGTTATAAGAGTGTTTCCCAGGGATAGGTGAGTTTCAAAGATGTCAAAGAAAATGGAGATGCATATAGGGAAAATGTGAGAACATAAGTGGTGCACCATGATGAATGAAAGCGAGTCTGCTACCATTTATCTATCAAAAAAATTATTCAACTTTAACCATCAAGGGACACCCGTCGATGACCATTTGAATCTGAACCTTCTAATAAAACCTTCTACAGGGGATGGAGCTATTGTTTCAGAATAGCGCCAACCATGGCCTTTTATGTAGTGGCTACCTGGTGTGTACAACAACACTTCCACGCCAACCATATCCTCGACACAGATAGCCCAACCACCACCATCACAACATAGTGAAATTTTTTTGTAATTAACAGTTGAAAAAAATGGGAAATCTGATGTTCAGAAATTAGGATAATTAATAATGAAATATTACAACAATTTATATAGAACATGTAAAACTTATTCAGCTGTTATATACACTTTCGGAATAGTCAACAATATATTTACAATAAGGTTCAATATTTAGAATAAATAGTAGACAAAATTGAAATATGCGTATTGGACAAAATATATTACAGTATGATGAATAGCTAATGAACATGTGTATTACTCTATGATTATTATAGGTAAATAATGTCATAACATATATTAAAAGCACAAAATAGTGATACATAATATTGGACATGATTATTATATGTAAATGGCCATAATAGTTAATGAACATGATTATTACAGGTAAATGGTCACATAACATATATAAAGAGTTAATGAACATTATTTTAATAGTCTGATGAAGAGTTAATGAACATGATTATTACAGGTAAATGATCACATAACATATATTAAATTATGATGAAGCATTAATGAACATGATTATTCAATATTTTTTTATAACAAAATAGTGATACTTAATATTGGAATACAATTTTACAAAATATATAGAAATCATTAAGAAACGTGTACCTCATTCACACTAAGAATTTTTCACAACTGTCTCTTGAAAATGACAATTACGAGCCTGCACAGAGAAAGTAAAGAAATTAGTGAAACCAGAAAAAAAACGGACAGGTGGTAATATTGTATTTTAACTCCATATAGAACCTACATATGATAATGAACACATGCATATTTAGGCTACCCATTCTCAAATTGAGTCTGAAATAAAGGGGTGTCGACTCACATGTTGCTTGTTCAGTAAGAAAATATGTGTAATCAGACATCAAACCCAATTGTAAAATAGAAAATCCAATCTGTTTAGGATTGTATTCCTACAATTTATTAAGGAAAAAAGCACAAAAAGTTATTGAAATGGATAATTCGAATTCTGGAAATGATGAATTCAAAGATCTCAATATGGATATCATCTATGTTGTGACATGGCTGTATACGCACCCATGAACTTCCTCGTATCTAGAGTGGCATAAATCACTGCATATCATGTTTCAAATAGGTTGGTTCAAAGCTACATTAACATATTCTATGTTCCTCAACAACAAAAGAAAAATTATTTGGTTTCAATAACTCAAATGCATGTTTTGTTGTTTACAATATCATATAAACCTAAAAAAATAAAAAAAACATAACAGTTATATTGTTAAGAAAAAAATCATTAACACCATAAAAAACACAACATTATAGTTATTTGAAAAAAGAAAATGATATATTCATTTAATAATGACAGACCGAATATTCATTGTTTTGAATCCTGAGACAGAAAACATATTTTTTCATAGATAAACCTATATATCTATTACATAAAAGTAAAAAATCAAAGTAATAGAAAAGTAAAAATCAAAGTAATAGAAAAGTAAAAAACTTCATTAAAAAAAGAACATAACAATATAACTATTAATCAAAAATTAAAATGGAGTCCTGAGTTGAAAATCAAACAACATGGATGCAAAAAAAATCATTATAAATAATAACTAATCAAAAATTTAACTGAATTTTCAGTTTGAAACAACAAAATCAAAACAGAATGCATGTTTGGTATATCATCTAAACAAACTGAAAGAGAACAAATTTTATATCAATACACAATATCAACCTTAAATATAAGAGTCAAGTAACTGAAATCAATGTGAACCCATATCCTGAAATCAATAGAAAATATGTTTGAATCCTAAAAAATTCAAGGTGAATAGATACTTCTCATCTGAATGAAAGAGATGCCCCAATTTTTGATTCTTCAAAAAAAAAATTCTTGTTAGAATGTATGAAAAAATCACAAGAAATAGGAAATACTAAAAATTATAGGATAGAAATAAAAACAATAAAGAAGATCTTAGTGAAGAGGTTACTGGGAGGGTGACCTCCACCATAGTCGACGGCGAGGAAACTATCGCACATTTTCTCGAGGCAGGGCGTAGAGGAGGTAGCAGTATCACAATACCAGCATTGTTATGCGGGAACCTTAGGATGAGTCGAGGGGATTCACAAGGAGGAGCCGAAGTATAAGAGGAGAAAAACCTAGAGTAGGATAGCAGAGGTGTTTTCTGGGAGAAGCAGGTTCCCATTCTTGTTGTGTTGAATAAATAATGAGAGAAGGTGCGGTAGTTCGATGTCGAAATTGTAGGAGAATATGTATTCATTTTTTTTATCTTCGAGTAGGGAGGAGAGGTCTAAGAAATAAGGTAGGAAAAACCCGTTGATTGTGGAAGGAAACATGGGAGGTGTGGATTGTATCGATTGAATGGAGGAAGTTTGATAGCAGGTCGGCTGAAACCCTAGGGTCGAGGGGAGGAGAATCGAAGGATGGAGGGGTGGGTGATGGGTGTAAATGGTCATGGAGGAATGTATAGGGACTGCGAGGTAGGAAGTAGGAAAATGTTGAAGCTTCGGAAAACTAGATTGGGCACATGGAAGAAGCTGAAGGCAGTGTACCGCGAGGAAGAAATAATGGAGGAGCTACGAAACCAATGATTGGGGAGACAGAAATGATGAGGGCGTGCCTGATTAAGTGGTGGGAAAGAGAATGAATGAAATGGGATAACGTAGGGAGACGCTGAAACCCTAGACGCCGAGGAGGGGATATGTGGCAGGGTCGAGGTTTGGTGTCACGGAAGATGGAGAAAGAAATTAGGTAGTTTTAGCGTGGTGGAGGCGTGGCTATTTCCGGTGGTGACACGTAGGCAGAAAAATTCCATGTTTAGAAGATATATAGATATTCAAGTTGAATGTATGATATACCAATATTTTAGATTAAGAAAATTAATTTTTTAAAACTGGTTTTGATAACAAATTTTTAATTTTATTTAAATTTTAAAATTTTAATATTTATAAAATTATTTTTGAAAAAATTTCTTCATTTTTGGATTCTCTACATCGAAAAATAGTTTTGGTGAATTTTGGTGATTTTTTTGAAATACATGAATTTTTTATGAATAGTGAAATACGATAATTTACCAAATAAGCTAAATAAGAAATGTATACTCATGCCTGATGTTTTGCTGATGTAATCCCAATTGATTTGGGTCACATGATAAAATTACTATTATTGTTCATAAAATACTCAATATTCCTTACCTTGTGGGAAAATAATAAATTAATGAATCTTATATTGAGAAATCCCTTCTCCCCTCCACTATAAATACCACCATTCACAACCTCATTTCCTCACACCTCTAATGATTCATTCTATATCTAAACTCTTTCCCAGAATATTCCCTAGCCCATTACCCACGTATAATAGCTTTTGGTCTAATCAAAAGAACAATCCAAGGTCCCCTGAGGAGGATCTCAATAGGAGGAGTCATGTGGTAATTTGTCTTCATCTTTCCTTTAATTACCTTTCAATTTCATGTTATTTTCATATTTTCTAACCACATATCTTTATTCAAAAGGTATAGTAACTATAGTATCATACATATACTATAATTTTATGATACTAATTGTATATTATATCATCCAAATCCCTTCTCCTCTTGCTTTTAATTTATACAATAAAACGTTTTTCATGAGGTGGTAATCTGTCACCTTTAAAAGATTATGTAAGTAATGCCCCAAGATACCTTTATGATTATATTTATGTTCTCATATATTGTGTGGATCTTTTGTAAATATCATATTACCCAAAGTAAGTATCTATGGGTAACAATCATGTTTTTTGAAAAATATTTCATGCGTTAGAAGTACTCGTGGAATAATGTGCTCTTTTCTTATTTTTCATCCCTTACTAAGATTTTTTTCTAATCCCGTGTTTTTAAATGATTTTCATTGGATAATGGATGTGTAAAAAATAAGGAATCCATGTTAAATGTTGAATGATTTTCAAGGAGTGATGTTTAGTTTTTAATGTTTTATATTTTGAAAAAAAATGGAAAATGTTTTTAGGTATCCACTTTGTAACAATGTGTAATGTTATGAATGTATTGTCCATATTATCTAATGCTCTAAACTTGATAACATTCTCAATGTAAAAAAGTTATTTTTTTCATGACTAAATTCAGGACTATGTATTGTAATAATGTCGGGTCATTATAGTTGGTATCATATGATGGTTTATATAACATTAGGGGTTAGGGTGACGTCAAAAGAATTCCATAAATGATTTTTACTCTATGATTAATTATAATTTATTTCACATTTAAATATTACCATGTCGCTTCATCTAAGATATATTTGTTTAGAATGGTTGTCAGTAGAAGGAACAGGGATACTGAAGAGGAGAGGCACCAATAGAATGAAATCCTTCTGGATCTACAGCCTAGAATGATAGGGATTGGAACCGAGCAGTTTGTGATAGTAATGGATCAGCTAACGTAGGAAATAAAGGGTGGTGGAATCCATTCAAGAGAACCAATAGTGGTACCAAAATAGAACATGACATTAGTGGAACATTTTATGAGACAACACCTTCCTTTATTCAATGGATCTCTTGTCCTAGTAGCCACTAAATGATGCATCAAAGCCCTTGAAAAGATATTCAATGTTATGGGATATTTAGACAATCAAAAGGTAAGTCTTTCCATTTATTGTTTTGAATGGGAAGTTTATCTGTTGTGGTTAATAGTGAGGAATATCAGGGGTATAGAGGATTTTGATGCCTTAGAGTGGGATGAATTTAAAGTCTTTTCCTTGAAAAATATTTTCCTAAGGTCGTGAGACTTATAATGGAGAAGCAATTTCTTGAATTGAAACATAAGGAGGAAGAGTCGGTGTCTTTGTATAAAGAAAACATCACCTGACTGGTGATGTATTCTCCCAATCTTATTCTGGATCTTGATATAAAAATCAACTGCTTTTACTCAGGATTGAAGCCAAGGTGTCGAATGGTGTTGGCCTCTCGTGAATTCATAAGTTATGAGAAATTTGTCTGATGTGATGAGAGGTTAGAGATAACTTCGTTGATGATCACCTGCATTTTTTGAAACAAAGAAAAAAGAGTTTTAGATGTAAGAAATGGGTATGAATCAACCAAAGAAATATGATGGTAAGAAAATATAATTTACAGTTTGTGAAAAGTGTGGCAAGGAGCACCCTGGGGAATATCTTAGAAAAACTGGGAAGTGTTTCAAATGTGGTATGTTTGGAAATATGGCCCAAGATTGTAACGAAAATAATCTAAAAACTAATCTTGATAAGCAGATAGTATAGATTTTTAAATGTGGTGAGATGGGTCATTATATAAATACATGCCCAAAGAGAGATCTGAATGATGCAAAGAAGCCATACTACAAGAAGAAAGGTGTATTGAGATTGTTTGTGACTAAATCAATGGATGTCAGGCCATACAATGAATTTGTATTAGGTAATTTCTTTGTTCACTCATATTTTTCTAATGTTTTGTTTGATACGGGTTCTACACATTCCTTCATATCTGAGAAATTTTTGGGTAAACTTGAAATATAACATCAACAAATGAGACCCGAACTTGTTGTTAAAACACGAGGGGGAGATATTATTGAAAAGAGGAATTATAAAAAACATTATATGGTGGTATATGGAAATAATTTACCTAAAAACCTTGTTGATTTACCCATAGTCAAGTTTTGTGTTATTTTGGGAATGGATTGGATTTCTGTTTGTCACACAAAGATTAACTGTAGAGATAAAAAAGTTGTTTTTCAGAAATTGTTTTCATTTTTATACATGAATGAACCCATACAATTGATAAAATATTAGGATGTCGAGAAACTATTAAAAGGTGGAAATGAAAGTTATCTTGCTCATATTGTTGAAAACAAGGTATCTATTCAGATGAATGAAGTGTCAGTGGTAAATGAATACCTTGATGTTTTTCCCGATGAGTTATCTGGTGTCATACATGATCAGGAAGTCAAATTAACAATTGACTTAGTTCCTGATGCTAATCCAATTTCAAAACCCCCTTATCGTTTGGAAAAAATGGAACTTCTTGAATAGAAAAATCAGTTGCAGGATTTTCTTAATAGAGGCTTCATTCATCCTAGCAATTCACTATGGGGAGATCCTATTTTTTTGTTAAAAATAAAGATGGTTATATGAGAATTTTCATTGATTATAGATCTTTGAATAACATCACTATTAAAAAAGTATCCTTTTCCTCATATCGATGACTTGTTTGACCAGCTTCAGGGAACTCAGTACTTTTCCAAAATTAACTTGGGATCTGGATACCATCAGCTGAAGGTGAAAGAAGATGAATTCCCAAAAACAACCTTTCGTAGTATATATGGGCATTATGAATTTTCTTTTATGACCTTTGGGTTAACTAATTCACCTGATGTATTCATGAATCTTTTAAATAGAGAATTTCATGAGTTCTTGGATAATTTTTTGGTTGTATTTATTTATGATATTCTTGTATTTTCTGAAAATAAAGAGGAGCATGAAAAAAATATAAGGGTTGTTTTACAAACATTAAAATAGAAGAAACTGTATGGAAAATTCATCAAGTGTGATTTTTGGTTGCCAAAGATTTCTTTTCTTGGGCACATTGTAAATAAGGATGGAATAACATTTGATCATACCAAACCAAAAGTAGTTAATGAATGGCCAAGACCCACAAATGTTACCATGATTTGTAGTTTTCTTATATTAGTAGGTTATTACCAACGGGTTTTTAGGAACATTTCATGGTCATCTATCCTGATAACTAAGTTAACATGAAAAGGGGTTAAATTTGTTTTGATAGAGGAATGTGATGTTTTTTTGAGGAACTGAAGAAGAGATTATTGAATGCTCTAGTTTTGTCCTTAACATCCTAGAATGGTGTGTTTGTCAGCTACAATGATTCTTATTTGAAGGGAATTGGTTGTTTTTTGATGCAGAATGATTAGGTAATTTCCTATGCTTCCAGACAATTTAAACCTCATAAGCTAAGTTATCGCACACATGATTTGGAATTGGCTGTTGTGGTTTTTTCTTTTATAATTTGGAGGCACCATTTATACAGAACCAAATGTCTTATATATACTGACCATAAAAGTATGAAGTATATATTCACGCATAAGGAATTAAACATGAGGCAGAGAAGATGGATAAAATTGATAATGGATTGTGATTTCACGATCAATTACCATCCTAGAAAAGAAAACAAAGTGGAATATGCCATAAGTCAGAAACATCATACATCATTAACCATGATACATTTGGAATATGTTCCCTTGATTAATGATTTGATGAATTTTGGATTTGATGTTTTTGGTGTAGGAAATACCTATTTTTTTAGGTTTCAGTGCGGCCTTCATTGTAAGACAGAATTAAGAAAGCACAGAAAAAAGACCATGATCTACAGAAAAAGGTAGAATTGGTTATAATGGAAAATTTTCCAGAATTTAATCTTGAAAATTTTTAGGTTTTGAGATTTGGTAATATTTTTTGTGTGACTTATGATCCCTAGTTAAAGAAATAATTTTTTGTGTGAAGCTCAGAATTCTCCATTTTCTATTCATCTAAGAAGTACTAAGATGTAAATAGACCTTCAAGAGTATTATTGGTGGGATGGAATAAAAAAAGATATGGATAATTTCACCATGAAATGTTTGACATGTAAATAGGTTAAAGTAGAGTGGAATTTACCAAAGGGGATTCTTAATCCTTTTCAAGTGCCAGAGTGGAAATAGGAGAATGTATCCATGGAATTTGTGGTGGGACTACCAAAGACTTCTCAATGTAACAAAGTGACTTGGGTTATTATTGATCGTCTAATAAAGTCTGCAGATTTTATTTCTATTCGATATACAATGTCTTTGGATCAGATTCCTCAATTGTACATCAAGAAGATTTTCAGGTTACATAGTTTTCCTCTTTCCATTGTATCTGCCGAGATCACAGGTTCACTTCTAATTTTTGGAAGGGACTTCAGAAGTTATTGGGCATAGAGTTAAATTTCATTACAACTTTTCATCCTCAATCAGATGGGTAGTCAAAACAAATGATTCTAACTTTGGAGAATATGCTTCGAGCTTTTTCAATAGACTACCAGAGAATTTTGGATCAGTATCTTTCTTTAGTTGAGTTTTCTTATAATAACAGTTTTTTTCAGTATTCAGATGGAACCTTTGGAGGCTTTGCATAGGAAGCAGTGTTGGACTCCAGCATTTTGGTATGAAGTTGGTGAATGAAAAATGATGGGACCAAAATTAGTATAAGAAGTGGCTGAGAAAGTGAGGATGATCCAGCAGCCCATGAGGACAACTAAGAGCAGGCATAAATGATATGCAGATAACAGAAGGAAAGACTTCTCTTTCGAGGTTGGTGACTATTTTTTCCTTAAAATATTTCCTTGGAAAACTGTGATGTGTTTCAGTAATAAAGGGATGATAAGTCCACGGTTCATCGGTCCTTTTGGAATCTTAGAGAAAGTTGGAAATGCAGCATACCATGTAGCTTTGCCTCTGAGTTTGTCTTAGGTACACAATGTTTTTCATGTTTCAATGTTGAGAATATATGTTCTAGATTCATCATAGGTTTTGAGCCTAGAAGTAGTTCAGCTGGAAGATAACCTTTCTTATGAAGAGAAACCAGTTCAGATTCTTTATCTAAGGGAACATGTATTGTGGAACAAGGTAATCTATCAGGTAAAGGTTTTGTGGATAAACCACATGGTTGAAGAAGAAACATGGGAGTCTGAAAATGCTATGAGAGAAAAGTACCCTCTGTTGTTTAGTAAGTAAATAAAATTGCGAGGACGCAATTTACAGAAGGTGGTGATAATGTAACACATGATTTTTTTATAAAAATAAATATAAATGAATGGAACATTGTTTTAAGTAGATATTTATAACTAGCCTTTAAAACATAATTTTTTCAACTTTTAGTTTTTGAATTTCAAGAAAATATGATCTATAATTGTGTTCATTATGTTTTCTGGATTCTATTAGAACCAACTTGTTTTTTGGGTTAATAGTAACATACCCTTATGAATAGTAAAATTAATAGTAATATGGCCCTACTTAATAGTAAATTTTGTTATTATTTTATTTTCTTATGGATTTAAGATAATGACATCTTGATTAATTTTTCAATGTTATACATAAGTAGTTATTGTATTTAAATAATTAATATTTTAATTAAGTATGAATTTATTTAAATATTAAATTAAAAATATTTAGAAAATAATTTTTTAAAAAAAGGAATTTATTTTTGAATTCTACACTTCAATAAATGGTTACCGTGAATTTTGGGATTTTTTCTTAAATAGTTGAATTTTCAGTGAATAGTATAAATATAGTTTTTAGTTTCGGGGTGTTAATGACATAATTAATGATGTAATGATGATTTCAAAAATACGATCGACATATTTATAGTTAAATAATATGTGAGCTGTCTCAATTTTCTTATACCATGGGAAAATACCGTGGTCAATCCCTTGGTTTTTCAAATACCACTCATGAGGTGTCCCTTTGAAATTATTAAAATATTCCCTTACTTTTCCTATAAATAACAACCCATTCCTTCATTAACATCATTCTCAATTCCTCCTCAATGATCTTATGGCCTCCTTACCTTCCTAGTAGTCCTACCAAGGTTTTCTCAAGCCCTCAAGGTCCCAACCTTCATGTTCTAAGCGTTACTCTACATGGTAAGAAAATTCTCAATTTATTTCTTTTACCATTCAAGTTATCTTTTATTTGGTATAACTTTAAAGTTTCCATACCATGTTCTTATATCATTCTTATTCATGATCTAATCTATATTATGATTCATTTCGGGATTGGTGACTTTTATCCCCTCTCTTTTTAATATTTTCTAAAACCATGTTGGGTAGCTGTTAAGCGGCCAAATTTTTGTAAGGGAATTCTTAACCTGATTTCCATTCTTTGGGTTTACCTTCTAGTTCATTATTTATGTGCTATTTAAATTGTTTGTGTGATGGGTTTTATTTATATTATGTTTTATTATGTGTATTTACAGTATATTTACTTACTCTATCCACTCTATTAAGCCTCTTTTCAACTGTATGATATTTATAAGGGGCTTTTCTTTAAAAAATCCTCTTTTTAAATTCCTTTTTTCAAAATTCAAAAGTAATGTTTTTATGCGATTATTCATGATGTATGATTATGGTCTGGTTCTTGGTAATTTTTTATGATGAATGGTGGGACCTATATCTCCCTCTAATACATTGGTTATGTGTAAGTTGGAGGTTAGTCGTATGGTTACTCCAAGTGTAACTGTGATGGTTACACAAATAGTAAGGTAGTCGTGAGGGTTAAAAATTGTAAGGTAGCCAAGAGGGTTTAAAATATATTTAATTAATTCCCCAAGATACCATTATGATTATATTTATGTTCTCATTTTTTTGTGGATATTTTTTAAATATCATGTTACATTATGTAAATATATATGGTTGACAAGCATGTCTTTTGAAAATTCTTTCATATGTTACGAGTATTCATCGACTAATGTGCTCTTTCCTTATTTTTCATCCCTTGGTGAGATTTTTTTGCTCATCCCAGGTTTTTAAATGATTTTTGCAGGTAATTTATGTGTAAGACAAATAAGGAATCCATGATAAATGGTGAATAATTATCAAGGTGTCATGTTTAAGTTTTAATGTTTTATATTTTAAAAAAAATGGAAACTGTTTTTATGGTATCCACTCTATAACAATGTGTAATGTTATGAATGTATTGTATAAATTCTCCAAAGATATAAACATGAAAAATCATCAATGTAAAAATTAATTGTTTTCTTGACTAAATTCAAGACTATGTAATGTAATAATGACAGGTCCTTATACACAGTGTACTGATAAAATTATTAAACCAACCTAGAATTGAATAGTTAGTCATTTCAAGAGAACCAATCTACCCATCCTTGGTCCTAGATCAACTTTTTTAAAAACATATTAATGGAATGAAACCACATCACATGTACATTTTCTGAAACCACTATATGATTCACAAGCTATGGGTTCATTGTCTCAATAGCGGGTTAGATATATTTTCCTTTTGATATTTTAGTATGTTGTGATCCATAAAGAGATGAAACTTAAGCGTTCTTAACTCACACCATTTCAGTGGAAAAAAGGAGAGGAAAGTACATAAGAAGGTTTATGGTTAGGAGAAAAAGAGGTAAGATGTAATGGATCAGGAGTTTCTGCGTGGGAGAGAGTGACTCATATTCAAACATAAAGCTTTGTATATCATTTAGGGATTCAAAAAAATAAAATATAACCAATGAAATTTATAAAAAATGAATAAAATATAATCCTAATAATTTGTAATGGATGTATAATTTGAAATATAGAGTGGTGACTTTGACAGTGGTGACTCACCAAAAATAGCTCATACCTCGGTTACTCACCAACAACGACTTACCAATGGTGACTCACCAAAAATGACTACCCAAAGGTGTCTCACCAATGATATCTCATTCAATGATGAGTCACCAATGGTGAATCACCAACAATATCTCATGTAATGGTGACTCTTTTAAGGCATAAATACTAGCCAAAATTTATCATGCCTAATTAATTTTTAATGTACTTTAGTCTTTCATAATTCAATGGTTTCATAAATGTATCTATAAGATGATGTTTCTTCACATGAATTCAAGAGTTATATCACCATTTTGAAAATTATTCCTCAAATATTGTTGTATCACATCGATATATTGTATCCTAGAGTGAGAAACAACATTAATAAAAATATTTATAGAACTTTTGATATCATAAATTATTGGTGTATTTCTGAATTGATATCTATAGAATAGAAAAAAAATTCATGCACAATATTTGAGCACAAAAAACTATCTACAGTCATGTCTTCAAATTCAATTGTAGATAGTGCAACAGAAATTTCATTCTTACTAGAAAAATACACAATAGACATTACCAAAAGATATCATTTTTTATTGGTTATTATTCTATCTATTTTACAACCACAAAAATCTTCATTTAAATAACACACTAAGTTAAATTCTTATCCTATAAGATAAAACATTCCTAAATTAGTTGAATATTGGAGGTATTGGAAAATCCATTTAACAATAATTAATTGATATTCTTTTGGATAAGATTTAAATTGGGAACACATACATAAACTATACATAATTTCATGTCAACTAAAAGTTATATATCGAAGATTTCCAATTATACATCTGTAACTAGTTTGATCAATTGATATCCCAGATTCATCATGATCCATCACATAGGTAGTACTCATTAAATTGTAACTATATTTAGTGTTATCTAAACAAAAACATTTTATTATATATTTAGTGTAAATACATTGATTTAAAATAATTCCATCTTTATTTTATAAATTTGAAAACTAATAATGAATTTAAGTTCACCTATTAAACTCATTTCAAATTCATTTAACATCATCTTTAAAAGATCAGTACGTATGTAATTTTGAAAATATACCAAATTAATATCATTAACATATAATTTAACGAGTGAAAAATATGTCAAAATTATTTTTATATAAATAGTAGGATCAGTTATACATTTTTAAATACCATTAGAAATTTTAAAAGAGATGATTCTATCATACAAAGATCTAGGAGCCTATTTTATACAATATAGAGATCTTTTATTTTGAAAAATGATTTATAAAATGACGATTTTAATATATAAGGGGATATTTAAATAAACAATCCTCAACAATATAACAATTAGATACTGGGATTTTGAAAAACATTTTATATAGTTTGAGATCCAAATATGTTTTATAGTAAAAAATTATTCTGATAGCTTCAATTATAGCCATTGGTGAAAATGTTTCCTCAGAGTAAATACCCTCTTCTTGAATATACCCTAGTATAACCAACCTAGATTTATTTCTTACTATCATTCCAGATTTATTAACAATGATTATAAATACTGATTTAGTGCCAATAGTGAGAGTGTATTTTGGTCTGACTACAAGTTCCAAAAATTTATTTCAATCAAATAGATTATGTTCCTCTTGAATTTCCATCACCTATAATTCATCATTAATTTCATAATTTATGTTCTTTATATCAAGTTGTGACAATAATTCTTGGTGTTCAACCTAGTTTCTAAGATAAGATACTATATTTTTACCTCTATCTATTTATCTAACTAATGAATATATAGTATATTATTTAAGAGTCCTAATAGGTCTAGGAAAATAATGGGTTTTCATCGCATTATCTACTACATATTGAGGTTTATGTTTTGAATGTCAAACAAAGGTATATTATGTTTCTACATATATCATAGAAGTTTTATAATGATTGGAATTAATATTCAGAGTTAAAAAATCATCATCAATGTTTCCTAATGTGGTATTTGGATCATGTGGATTTTTCTCATCAAACATGACATGAATAGACTCTTCCATATTCCTGGTTCTTTTGTTAAACAATATATATGATTTTCTAGAATATAAATAACAAAGGTAAATTCCTTCATCACTCATAGAATATTCTTTTTAAATATTATCCTTTGTGTTATTAATAAATACTTTTCAACTAAAATATGTAAACTATCTAACATTAAATTTTCTATCATTTAATGTCTTATAAGGGGTTTTCATTAAGAGTGCTCTGATTGATGCTCTATTAATTATATTGAGCTTATATTTAGGGGATCTTCACAAAAATAAACAGGAAGGTCGTATTCATTACACATAGTCTAGTGATTTCATGAAGACTTTTATTTTTCATATCTATAAAACCAATCTATTTCGTGGTCCTATAAGAAAAAAACATTCTGATCATAGCCATTTTGTGAGAAAAAATATTCAAATTATTTATTTTCAAAGACACTAACTTGATCACTTATTAAGTTATAAATCCTAAGTCCAAAAATATTTTTTATAGATTTAGTATACTTTTTGAATTAATAGATGACTTCACATTTCTCAGATAAGAATAATTCCCAATTATAACTAGAAAATTCATCTATAAGAACATAAAAATAGTGCTTTCCATTTTAACTCTAAAATTTAAATGGTCAAAAAAATACATGTGAAACAACTAATAGGTATGATAAGTTGAAAATACATTTTTTTTATTTGAAATATATCATGTTTTATTTCCCTTTTTCTCATGGATTACAAACATTATCATTTGGGAATTGAAGCTTAGGTAGATCCTTGACTAACCCTTTCCTAATGTTCTTTATATGTGAGTGAATATTACAACGTCTGAGTATCCTATACAAAATCCATTATTCTTTATGAATGGAACTTAGACAAGAAATGTTTCGAGAGAAAAAATAATCCAAATTGACATAATTGAAATTTTCATTTCTTAAAGTAGTAAAAAATAAAGCACTTTTAGAATAAAAAACATTGCAAGAATTTTATTTTATATTTCACATAAATCCCATAATTAGATAATTATGAGATTATAAAAAAAATCTTTAAACCATATAAAAATAACAAATTATAAATTTAAACCGAGTTATAATAACCAAAATGGGAAAGACAAGTTATTTTCCCTTTTAAATTGTTGAAAAAAGTGACATGTACACAACCAAAATTTATCATATTTTGAGGCTTTACAGATATCCAGTAATATCTATAGAATAACTAATTTTCCTATCAGATGATTTTAAACTTTTGGAAATAAAATGGTATTGGTTCTAGACGTTTAGAAACTAGTATCATAACTTCAACAAGGATTGAAACTATTTTTATCTATTTGTTTTTGTGTAGGTTAGTACCCTATACCAGTAGTTTATTTAGGGGATGTTTATTTCCCAAGAATTTTTGTGAGGGTATTTATCTCATTATTGAATCTCTCTAAATCATTCAATAATTTTTCATTTGATAATTTCATTTCAAAATTTTTTTTTTAAATTTGACCATTCATCACTTTTTATATAGAAATACATATTTAAAATTTATAGTTATGGAATTTTATTTCTTTAAAAATTTGTATTTATCCTTAATCTCATTGGAAATATATTCTATCATGTTATGGTACTCTAATATTTCCTCACTAGTCATGTTATCATAATTATATTCATCTCTAAAATGATTTCAAATAAGAATGAGATAATTATAAAACACATTGGATACCTCATATGTTTTTTTCATGAAACATGTGTTATCTTTGTCAAGAATTTACTCCTTAGTAGTGTCTAAATTTCTTGAGATATATTTAGAAACACTATTGGATTATTTTATTTCATTATCATATTTATAATTCATATTTTAATATTTCATTTTATATTTCATCTTAGGATTTTCAACATTGACATGGAAATTCATTTAACATTCATAAAACGCTATTTCATTAGATGTGCAATCTCTATTTCAATCCTTCTTCAAATTTTCTATGTTTTCATGTATTCTTTTTTAACATGGTTGTTTAAAGATATTTTTATTCTTATATATTTTATTAAATATTCTGGTAATATAGGTCATCTCTTCATCCCAATTAGTGGTGATTCTTCATAACATGATATTTCATCTTGAACATTCTCCTTTCGTTTAAAGAGTGTTACACCATTTCAACCTGGGATCCACCAAAACGGGTGCTCCTATTTGGGTAGTTATATAAATTCAAGTGTAACTCCCTTTATAGAAGAGGTTTTCGACTAGCACTTAGGGTCCAAAAGGTCATATGCGGAGACTATACCTACAAAACCATAGTAATCCACTATAGATAATTGAAACAGATGAAACAAAAGATAAAAATCTGCAACATGCATAAATAACCAAATCCAAAAACTAGGTACCATCATAAACAACAATAAATAATTCATGCCATGCAACAGTGTCATGTGAATAAAACCCAAAAGAATGAAAATAGTAGAATCCCCAAAATGGTCTGGACTCCAAGTCTAGAACTTCACCCCACCATGTCCCATATCCAACTCATATCCATAACATAAGGCCCTTTCCCTTTTCCGGACCTGCAATCATGAAATCGACATGGGTACCCAACACCAGCCCATGTAGGGTGTGAGTATAAGTGATTATGCCACCACCAATGGTGTCTACAAAATATCCAATAAGGAAGATAGTGTTAAAAACGATAAATAAAGGAATGTTAAGGTAAATAGTTCAATGTGATATCTTTATTTATGTTATTTAATTTTGACCTACAAATTAACCAATTTTTATTACCCAGACATTTCATTTATCATTTCACCTATTTCATGTGTTCAATGGATTAGTCATGATCAATGTTTTCAACATGTGGGAATTTAAAATGTCTTATCACATTCAGCCTCATTTCAAAACAATTCCCAATATCCTCACCTCAAAGCCTCTATCCAGGTGGAATGAAACCGTTAGGGGAATAGAACTTTATCCCCTTCCATAACCAGTTCATTTAGGGGAGGAACTAGAACCTCATTCCATCCCATCCCATGGGATTAGAACCACAAGTAAATACCCCACTCTACCATGCCATGTGGACAAGCATATTTATCATTCACCATAAAACACTATATCAAAAAATAACATATCCAACATCGTTTACAACATCACAACAATATCAATAAATGTGAAATTACATTTTACCTCAATCCTTTAACATTTTCATTATTCATGTTACTTATCCCCTTTAGCCACATTTCCAATCTCCATTCTTATCTCACTAAGCATATTTCAGTATAATGTTAACCCTATAAATTTCCAATTTATCCTTTTAACCATTTTACATGCCAACCCCACAACTTATTAGGTAATTACCCAGATGAAGTATTTTAGTAATCATCAATTGCACTTCACTTAATAATATTAACATATTCATCATAGGATCTACGTTCTCACACAATGGACTACACTTTCTAAGCTAGCTCTAAGTACAAGGAATATCGACACACCCCTCAGGTGGCTATAATTTTGTTGAGTCATCCACCTTACATCCTAGGTGTGTTAAGAGGGGTTAAATTTACCATTTAGACACCACTATATCACATCATCTCAAAGGAACCTATAACTCTTCAAAAAATTGAAAGAATAAAAACCCAACAAGCATAAATCTACACAAAACCCAAGGGATATAACTGGTGGACCACCTACATTGAAGCTGTTGTTGAACACACTATCAACAGATGCCTTAGATCCTGATTCAACAACTCTTTGAATCCTCATCCTAGATCTCACTGAAAAAGTGAGGTTTGAGCGCTTCAAATGAAAATCACCAAAAATACCATACCTAAACCGAAAAACATAGAGGATGAGGAGATTAGACTCACCCAGGTCTTCGCTTCAATTCCAATGACTCTCTAAATAGTCAAGAATCAAATTATATCAATACATGGGAGCACTTGGTCACTTTGGATTGTTCAACGGGTTGAAATGGAGGAGGAGGAAAATCCTAAGGGAGATATAAAATCCCTAAGTGGAAAAATTGAAATTTTTAAAGTTTTTTGGGCATCATGGTTTACCCACACAGTTTTCCAAACCATGCAAAAAACATTTTCCAAAAATCCACCTCCTGCATGGTTTATATGGGCTACTAGCATGGTTAGCAGTAACTACGCTTAGACCATACAGGCAGCCTAGAAAACTAATTTTCTCCCTTTTTTGAGTTCTGAACCCCCAGAACAACCCTGATCCTATTTTAGGACATTGTAAACACTTAATTAAATAAAATAGGGGGCCTAAAATGATTCCTAATTAAAACATATATTACGAATAAATCTGGGCTCATACAACCTCCACCCCATATAATGGCTCTTCCCCGAGACACTCTTCCTGAGAATCATTGAGTTTCTAAAGAAAATGGATCTTTCCACTGGACCTGCATATCAAATTCCCACTCCCAAGTTCCCTATTAAATTTTTTTATGTTTCTATAGGATAAAAACCAAGGGCACAACCTTTCCCAACAACAATTTTCACTGTGATCCATAGTAGGAATCAGGTGCTCCTCAAAGCACACATTAACCTGAAGATCGACATCCTCGACATCTATCACATGAGATGGATCTGGGTGATACTATCGGAGTTTTGAAACATGGAAAACATCATGTATTTCACTATACTTCTATGTAATAGGTAATTGGTAAGCCACCAAACCAATCCTCTAGACAATCTCAAATGGCCCCATATACCTAGGAACTATCATTCCCTACTTATGAATTTGATGGTGACCCAACATTTCTGACACCTGAGGATACTCACTATGACCCAACATGAACTAAAGAGTTCTATGAAAATAATCTACATATGACTTTTTCCTACTCTAATCTATTTCTATATTCTTTTGAATAATACAAACATTCTCTGATATTTGTTGCATAGGACTTGTCCCTAACAGCTTAGACTCTCCAACCTCTAACCAACATAATGGTAATCTAAATGGTCTCCCATAAAGTACCTCAAAAGGATTCATCTGAACTATAGCATGAAAACTATTGTTATAAGAAAACTAAAAAAATTACAATTTCATTTCCCACGAACCACCAAAATCCAGAACACATGCTCTCAACATATCTTCTAATACCTGAATTATACGCTCTGACTACCCATCATTCTGTGGGTTGTAAGCCATACTCAAAAACACCTATGTACCATGTTCCTTCTATATTCCCTTCCAGAATCCCAAGGTGAAATATGGATCATAATTTGAATCTATGGTTTTTATCATGCCCTGAAACTGTACTATTTCTCGAACATACAACTCCTATAATTGGTCGACTGAATAGGTTTCCTAAATAAATAATAAATTGGCCACTTTGGTCAGCTAATCTACCACCACCCAAATTAGATCATTCACCTAAGGATTCCTTGTAAGACCCACTATGATTTACATTTTTAATTCATTCCACTTCCACATTGGAATAGGAAATGACTACAGCAACCCACCTAGATGCTGAATTTTAGCTTTCACCTACTATTAGGTAAGGAGTCATGCCTCAAAACTGTCAACTTCTTTCATCATTCCTACAAACCAAAAATACATATGAAGATCACAGTACATCTTAGTCAAGCCCAGATGAACATTCCACTATGGTGTGTGGAACTCACACAGCAAATCTTACCATACACCTGTCATCCCCACAACACAAAATTGAACATAATAAACTCCATTTATACCAAAACTCCAACAATAAGGTAACTCCCCACTATTAAGAATTTATTTCATAGCCAAACACTTCAGATCTACCATATGACAATCTTTAACTCAGATCAAAAGTACAGACTCAACTATTATAGCTAAAAGGTTCATCTTCCCATACCTATCTTCTACCTCCAAATGCATCTCAGCAAATAGGGCCATCATCACCCACTCTGAACTGGATTCTTGAACTACCTAATTATAATTCTACTGGCTCAGAGCATCAGTGAAACTATTTCTCTTCCCGAGTGTGTATACTAATATAAAATCAAATGTCATTTGGTAATAAATCCACCATCCTATTCAAATATTCAAATCTCGGTGAGAGAATATGTATTTAAGACTTTTATGGTCGGTCAAAACTGTAGAGGGTTCTCCCAAAAAATAATGTCTCAAATACAATAAGGTATGAACCATAAAAGCTAGATCTAGGCCATGGGTAGGATGATTTATTTCATCTGGATTCAACTACCTCAACCTGTAATATACAAACTGATCATCTTGTATCAACACTTCCCCAAGTCCAACACCGAACACATCACAGAACAATGTATTCTTCCTACCGAGTTCAGGTATGATCAAACTTGATTTGGTGGTCAACCACTTTTTCAGCTCCTAGAAAGCATTCCCACAAGCCTCTGACCAATCGAACATAACACCATTCTTGGTTAGTCTTATAAGAGGCACTTCCAAAAAAGATAAATCTCTAATAAAAATTTGGTAATAACCTGCCAAAACTGGAAAACATTGAATATTAGAGATGTTCCTGGGCTTTTTTCTGGACACCACAGCCTGCACCATTTTTTGATCCACAGATACACCTAACTCAGATATGATATGTCTCAAAAATTTCACCTTATCAATCCCAAACTGACATTTTGATAGCTTGGTGTAAAGACTATGCTCTCTTAGTGTACTCAATATGATTTAAACATGTTTGACATTATCATAATGAGTTATGGAGTACACTAAGATGTCCTAAACATAAAAACTACAAAATGATCTAGATACGGTTGGAATCATTAGTTCATCAAGGCCATGAACGTAGTTGGTTCATTGATCAAACCAAACAGCCTTACCATGTATTAAAACTACTCATACCTACTTAGGAAAGCTTTCTGAGGTATATTAGATGGTCTCACCCTCAACTAATGGTATCCCAATATTAAATAAATCTTGGAAAACACTGAGGAACCTATGATATGATCAAACAAGTAATCAATTTTAGTAAAAGGGTATTTTTTCTTAATTTTCATCTAGTTCAGCTTCCTATAACCGATACATAGCGCCAGTGATCCTTAGTCCTTCCAAGAATGCAGAAAAATATATCCCAAAGTTGATTTACTAGGACATATAAACCCTTACTTAGCCAATTCCTCTAACTGAACCTTTATTTATTAGAGATCTACTAGATCTGTTCAGTAAGGTGGAATGGAAATGGGTTCCACCCCAGGAAACAATTCGATCGTAAAATCAACGTCTCTCTTGGGTGGTAACCATGAAAAGGTATCAGGAAACACATCAAGAAATTGGTCTACAACAGAAGGGAAAATTGGATAACCTTTCTCCCCATCATATATCATAATGTGTAACACTTGGGTTGTGAGCTCCCCTTTATGAGGGAGTAGTGGCCATGCACGGACCGTTTGAGTATCACACTCACTAGGAAGGACAAGAGTGATGTTACCTGACATTGGTAATATTTGATATGGGATTGATATAACACCATCCAATCTATTCCCAATAGTATATCAAAACCTATCATATCTAGGTAAAATAGATCCCAAAGAAAATGATACACACCAACCTCTAGAGCACAACCCTTACACTACATGATGTCCTCAACTCTCACCCCTAGTGGAGTATCAAGCGACATTACCCTACATGGAGTCTCTGCGATTTAGCCCAAAATAATTAAAAATTGAGAAGGAATAAAGGAATATGTAGCACATGTATCAAATAAAGAACTAGAAGATGTGTAGTCTACATGAATTGTACCTCACACATTAGACAACCATAACATTAGCACCTTCAGGTGTAGCTTAATCTTCATAGAGATGTCATGCCCCTTTACCCTAGGCTCCAACCTGAGTACCCTACACTGCACTACTCTATTGGTAAGGGTGACCTCACCTTAGAGTTCCATGTATACCTCCCCTACCAGTTCGTCTCGTGGAGCTCTAAATACCTACCTAAAATGAGGTAATTGACCCCCTTCCTATACTCGACATCTTCCTCTGACCTACATCATTCCCTGACTGTCGTGGCTTCCTTTAGAACCTCTACACATTGACTAACCTGCCGCACGCTTAGTAATCGATCGATGGGTAAGGAAACCGGTCACGATTGTGCCCCGTCCTTCCACACTAATAAGACAAAATATGGTTGCCACCTTCAGAAGCTAGACCCCTCTTCTGACTACTCTATTCACTTCCACCCTTATGAATGATTCCAAAGTGGAGTTTCCTACTATCAGAAGCCTCACTACTTGCTCATCCCGTTGGTTCCATAAGTTCACTACCTGAAGCTACCATCAGGTTCCCTTATAATATAAGGGCTTGATCCACCACTTCAGTAAACCTTTTCATAAGAAATATATTAACTTGATATCTAATCTCATGTATCAGACCATCTTGGAAGCGTTTTTCCATAGATTCCTCATCTTCTATTAACATCTGAATAAAGTGCCATAAATCGGTGAAATGACTAGCATAGTCCATCACCAACATTGTCCCCTAAGTAAACCTCATAAAACATGTATCCTTCTCTTGTATCAAGGTTTATGAGTAGAAGTGAAAAATAATATTCTCTTGAAAATCATTCCACATAATCCCCTTAACATGCTCTATTTGAACCATAATGTACCACCAACGTTTTGATTTCCCCCTATGCAAATAAGGTGCTAACATGACTCGCTTATCAAGAGGAGTCTCTAGATTCTATATAGTATTTTGGATGGACTCTATCCAGAACTCTGCAACTTCTGTACCACCCTCTCTGGTAAAGGTCAGAGGGTGCAGTATTTGAAACTCCCAGTTTAGTTCAAACATGATTGGTGCAACCCGTCCTGGGTCTCATTCCATCATCTGTATAAAACAGGCAAGTTTCTCCCAAAACATCTATTACCTATCTCCTTGGATCACCTTGTTATCTTGCTCCACTACTGTAGGAGTGTTCTGGGAAACATCCTCTTGTCACCTAATCGACACACATCTTCTAGGATTAATTATTCTACAGTTCCAAACATGAACTTTATATCACAACCATAAAACTTTTATAAAGGAAAAAAAAGACACATAAGTAGACTCATCACTATATAAAACCAAACCATTTCGCATACACTACCCAAGAGAGCCCACTCACAATCAGTTCAATACCCTCGGCCATCTCCCTAAGTCCATGGCCAAAATTATATCTATTTCACATGGATACAGGCCTTAACTTTTACTCCCATTGAAACCATCTGAATATTCCAATTTACCCTTACAGAAAATTATTCCACTTTTAATTCTTTATCAAGCATCATTTTATAATTACTATTTTACATTTTACTTCACTTTTTATACATTCATACCATCTTATTAAGAATGATTAATTAATTTTAAGTGAACATATGCATCCTAACCATTTTTTCATGCACACCCATCCTGTGTGTGGGCCTATAATTATGCATTTCACTTTCTTACATAGGTGTCGAGAGTCATGCATAAATGAACAACCTCATACCTTTCTGACCATGAGAGAAATATCACAAAACTGTCAAATCACACAACAAGTGAATCACCCAAAGGTGAAATATCATCAAATATAACTACACACAACAAGAACAGTAATCCACTCCGAGGGTGACTTGGATTTTCCCTCTTACATGGGTTAAATAATCCCATGAACGAGATCATTACCAAGGCCCAAAACATTCCTAATCTCCTATCTACCATCTCTAAATATTAGGATATATAAAATAACTTCTCTGATAACACATTATAACATCCTCGATCAGAGAGCCACAAAATTGGTGCTTTGGGATGGGTAGGTACATGACCTCAAGCTTGCCTCCTCGTATGCTAGAGAATCCCGACTTGTAGCGAGGGTCCAATAGGTCACGTGGGGAGACTATACCCTCAATACTAGAGTAATCCAAAATAGATAATAATTGAAATATCAGAAACAAATAAAAAACAATCCATTACAGTAATAAATATCCAAATCCAAAAAATGGGTACAATCATAAACAATAATAAATATGACATGCCATGATAAATTGTTAAGTGAACAAACCCCAAATTAAAGAAAATAGTAGAATCCCCCAAATGGTCTGGACTCCATGTTTGGAACCTCACCCAAACATGTCCCATTTCCAACTCCTCTCCCAAGCATCAGACCATACCCTTTTCCTGGATTGCAAGCATGAAATCTACTCTGATACCCCATGGTGGCCCTAGCATTGTGTGAATATAACTCTATAGGCCACCACCAATGGTGTCTTCAAAATATCTATCAAGGAAGATTATTCCTGAAAATGATAAATAAAATTCATGTTAAGGTAAACAGTTCAATATGATATATTTATTTCTATTTCATTAAGTTAACCTACAAAATAACCCATGATTATTACCAAGACATTTAATTTATCTTATCACCCTTTTCATGTGTTCATTTGATTAGGCATGATCATCATTTTAAACATCTGGGAATTTAACAAGTCTTATCACACTAGGCATAATTTCACAAAATTATCTATATTCTCACATCAAAGTCTCAATCCAGGTTGAATGCAACCATTTGAGGAATAGAACACTATCCACATCTCTAACCCATGCATTTAGGGGAGGATCTAGATCCTCTGTCCAACTCAACCCATGAGCATAGAACCTCAAGTCAGTACCCCACTCTTCCAAGCCATGTGCACATGATTCTTTATCATTCACCACAAAACACCATATCACAAAAATATTTCCAACATCATATACAACATCAAAAAAATATCCATAAATGGAAAATTACATTTTTCCTAAATCCACTAACACATTCATTATTCGTTTTACATAAGCCCTTTAGCCTCATTTCCATTCTCCATTCCAATCTCACAATGAATATTCTAGTATGAAGCCAATCCCTGAAATTTTCCAATTTATTCTTTTAACACTCTTTTATTCAAACCAAACAACCTGTTTGGTAGTTACCCAACCTAAGTGTTTTTCTAAACACCAATTGCACATAACTTAATCATATAAACATATTCATAATAGGATCTATGTTCTCACAAGAGGGAATACACTTTCTTAGTTATCTCTTTATATGGGGAATATCGACATGCCCCTCAGGTGACCCTAATTTAGTGAAATAATTCTCCTTTCATACCATGGGGATCAAGAGGGGTTCAATTAACCATTTAGACACCACTAAATCATATCATGTAAAAGGAACTATGAAATCTTCAAAAGACGGCAAGAATAAAAAACCTAAATGCCCAAATTAACACAATACCCAAGGGAGATAACATGTAGACCACCTACCTTGAATCTGTTGGTGAACGCACTATAAAATGAAGCCTTAGATCCCAATTCAACACCCCTTTGAATCCTCAACCTATATCTCACCAAAAAAGTGAGGTTTGAGAGCTCTGGATGGAAATCACAAAAATTTCAAGACCTAAACTGGAAAAGAGAGAGGATTAGGAGATTAGACTCACCCAGATATTCGATTTTCATCTGATGACACACCAAACGGTCTTGAATCAAAGTAGATTAATCATTAAGATATTTTGGTACCTTTGGTTTATTCTAATGTTTTCCAGGGAGGAGGAGGAGGAAAATCCAGAGTGAGATATAAAATCCCAAAGTGGCAATTTTTTAAATATTTAATGGTTTATAGACCGAAAGGTTTTCTAAACTATGTGAAAACCATGTAGTTTCCACTATCCAAAAATCCACCTTTTACACAGTTTACCTAGGCTACCCACACAGTTAGAACTAACCATGTGCAGACTGAGCAACTAACCCAGAAAAATCATTTTTCCCCTTTTTTCTTGTTCTGAACCCCCAGAACACCACTGAACCTCTTTATTGTCTTTTCTAATCACTTAATTAACTTAAATAAAGGGCCTAAAATAAAATGTAAGTAAAAAATACCTTACAGAGAACTTTGGGATCTTTCAGTAGTGTTCTTCTATGATATAGACTTTCTATTAGGTCCATATTCTTCTTATTTGTTAACATTAAGTTCTTCATCATATATAATCAATTTTATAATTTTCTCCATACTTGGTAGATTACCAATATTGCATGACTCACTGAAGGTAATGAAGTTATTCTATATCATTTTAGTAGGAATCTTAACATTCTTATCACATTGATATTATTTGAAGAGAATTTTCCAAGGAGTTTATTGTATTCACAATGTCATTGATCCTGAGATTCATGTTAGAAATAACATCATCAAGTTTCACCCTAAAAGTATCACATATAATGGTATATATATTTTACTATATTTCCTTATCTTTAGTTGTGCTTTCATGAGAAACAACTAAAGTATCCCAAATTTTATAAGTAGTTTTTTATGTAGATATTCTATTGAATTTTTCCTAAGCCAAAGAAATATATAGGGAATTCATGGATTTACAATTATTGTTATAAGAAAACTTGGTAACATCATCCCATGTGTTCCTAGAAGTATTAGGTATTTAGTTTTTATCTTCAATAGTTGTCTATATTTAAAAACCCATGATTTCAATGTGCATTTACATATAGATTTTCCACTGAGCATAATATATACCATTAAATAAATGAGTTATGCTGGTAGCATAAAATTATTGTCTATTATACATTAAGTGCTCAATTTGGAACTATTTGAAATTTTGTATCTTTAAAAAAACTAAAATCATAGTTGAGAAGATATTTAAAAATAATTGAAACCACCTACTGTTCAGTGTGAGTAACTAAAGAGATGGGGTGAATTGTGTTACCAAAAAAATTTCTTTCTAAAAATGTGTAGATAAAATCCCCCATTTTAAAATATTTTTTTCCAGTTCATCAAAACATTAGTTTTATTAACAATTTTATTAACAATTTCGAAAATCTTGATTAGTTATCAGTTAAGAAAAATATTGATAATTACATTAACTTTTAAAATCAAAGTAATCAAACAAATCCTAATATAAACACTGGTTAAGACAAATTATCAATGTGCCCATTTTCTATAGAATTAAAAATAAATGCAGTTTAAATCATTCAAAGGTAAAAAAACATTCATGAAATGGAATACAACAAGGGGTTCAGTCTCAAGATTAGACCAAATCCCCTTCACTTGGAAATCACTCACTTCTAAGTATATTATATATGTATAATTTGATACACAACATAGAATAGGTATAAAAAATATATCTTATAGGTTTTCCAAGATCAAAGGCCAAATGCATAATTATATGTCGATTGTGAAACAAAATAAATACACTCAAGGACCTCATCCACAAACTTTATGGGTTGGAAGACAAAAATAGATACAAAAGAATATCTTCTATTCAGTAGTTGTAGAACTAGATTCTATTCATGTTGATAATTAGATAAAATGAAACATTGCTCAAATAAAAAAGAAAACAATAGAAGGAGAAATCAATATGATATGGAAAGGTAATAATGAACGTTCATTTGTTATTTTGATTCTTGAATATCCTAAAATTTCTCTTGGTGAGGAAATTGAGAGGATTCTCTTAATGTTGTAGTGAAACTCTGTGTCACAAAGGTCTCCCTAATCTGACGATTAGAAATTATCTGGATGTTTAGTGTAAAAAACTATATCACATTTATTTTTAATTTAGTGTGAAGAATGTAATATCTTTAGTGATGATCCATTTAGTATTCAGTAAGTTAACTTAATTATCATGCATCATCCACACATGAGGTGGAATTTTGAAATTTTAAATCACTTCTCGAAGGAGTCTCTATTTGAATAATAACAATTGATATCTTTTATGTCCTCATACTGATTTCTAAATCATTCTTTAATGTGTTCATATAATAGTTTAATAAATAATCATTAGATAATAACTATACAATAATTAAAACAATATATCCATTAGATGAATTTAATTTAAAACAATCCAAACAGAAATGATGAATATTTTGAAGAGAATAAATATCTAGAGGTGACTCGTCTTGGTGATGAGTCGGTCTAATGGTGATTCGATCTAGTGGGGACTCATTCTCATAGTGACTCAAACTAGCAGTGACCCAGTTTGAACTCATGGTGAGTCATTATAGTAGTTGTCCATCTAGCAGTTATTCATTTTTAGTAAATTATTTTGAACTAATGGTTCTTCAAGTCTGGAGGTGATTTATTTTGAACTAATGGTGAGTCAAGCCTGGAAATGACTTATTTTGAAATAACAGTGATTTAAGTCTGACGGTGAATTATTTTGAACTAACCATCACTCAAGATGGATGTGAAAACTGTATAGTGCTACGTAAACTCTGGTGGGTTGATATTCTGGAAGTGTGACATTTCATCTAATAGTGACTCTTGTTGGTCGTATGTCATGCTAGGCGGTGAGTCGTTTTTAACTAATGGTGACACATCCTATCATACAACCAAATTTTCATCAGATCATCTTATATTATAAAATGATTCCATAAAATATTAAATTCCATAGAAAGATACCAAGAACGGTTTCTTATCATTCAAATAATATGGTCCAGACAATATATATGTATTTTCATCCATTAAAATTACATATTTGAAAATCTATTATACCGTTCATGGAGGTGGTAGGCTGTATGTACACATTTACATTGTTTTCATTTTTTGGTAGATAAGGATAAAGAAAGATAAATAATAATTCAACATTATAGAATCATTATTATATAAATTAAATAATATATTTTCATCATATCCATCCTTATTTCCATCCATTTCAAAATTAATGTTAAAATGATTCACCTCACGTTGTGGAGGTGGTAGTCCAAACATCCATATGAGAGAGGTTATCATTTTCTAACTGATTAGAATGTACGAAGGTAGATTTAATATTATAATTTCTCAATTATGATTATGTTATAAATATTATATATATATATAAACACATATAGAATCTATCATTATATCTAACTATGGGAGATGGTGATGGTAAATGAATTTCACCAATTTGTGAGCGAGTAGTCCGCTATACACATGATTGACAGATTCATTACCCATTTGATTGAAGAAGATATGGATATATGCTATTAAATTAACATAATAAAATTATATGGTACATACTATTTTAATTATTTATAAATTTTTATCAACATTTGATGTAGTTATAAGGAGGAATAAAATGAAAATTATTGGTTAAGAATTATACATCTTATTTGTAAAACCTTTCTAGGTTTATTTTTAAATCCTTAATAAAAAAATATTTTTTATGAAAAAGGGACACTATATCATGGGGATGAATGTATAGAATTTTTTTGGTCAATTACAAGATGAAACAATGCTTCCTCTATATTTTTATATATGAGGATAGTGTGTGTCCTTTTATAAGTATAGGAGAGGGTACACTTATAATTTTTTAAAAGTAAATAACATACCCATGTTTTTAACACACTAAGTTCCTCCAAAGTGGACCATTATAAAACCATTGATGACATAATATGTAAATATTTCAATAAAATTAATATTATACAATTTTTAGGTCATTTTATCCCATATATTTTATTTTAACCATAGGAAACCCCGTGTTTATCTTAATTGTGATCATTAATGTTTACTTTTTTACTATTCATTATGAAAAAAAATTTATTCCTTTTTAACTATTATAAATAATTCTTAATAGAATTTTGGATATATTTTTTCAAATTAAAAATACACATGTCTGATAATTTTATTCAAAACTAAAACCAGAAGTGCTACCAAAAACTGTTTTCTAATGAAATGTTTTCTTTAATTATAATTTTTTATTATGAGAACATAAAAATTAAAATTGATTCCAATGAAAAAAATTAAATTAATTATAGTATAATTAATATAATTTTTCTTATAAATCAATTTTAAAACAAAATTTTAAATTTTAATTTCTATAAATGAAAAATAATATTTTAAAAAAAATTATTATTTTTTACTATTCGGCAAGAAATTAATATTTTTATAAAATTAAAAACAAATACAATCCATAATTATTTTTTATTTATGATTTAAAAAATTAAATAATTTGTTTTCATATATATTTTTTAAATTAATAAAATAATATTTATAAATAATTTCAAAGCATGATGAAATAGTTTTTTATACAATTTATGTATAAAACTAGATTAAATACTGTTATATGCTTTAAAAAAATATTAGATTAATTATAAAATATATTATTAAATACATGATATCTAAATAAACTTAAAACATTCATAAATAGTTATTAATATAATTAATGAAGATAAAAACACACTATGGTCATAGAAATAGATTTTCAGAAACAAATTTCTGTTACATTCAAATGATATTTATTTTTATTCTTAATAAATTGGTAATTAATGAATTTAATTATAAATGGTCAAAAAATATAATTTTTATAATTTATTTAGTCCTATTTATACCCAACAATCTAACGGATAGGTGATAACTGCCACAGAAAATAATAATATTTTAGATTTATATAACAGTTCATTTAAACATCATGTTCCATATAACACAAGCTATCAAATTAATAAAATTTATTTAAAGAGGTATATTTTCAAAAATATTGGGATGTTACATATTATCCACACCTAAATAAATTACTCCCTACAAATTCTGTTTTGGTCATCATAGGTCTAATCATTTTTGAAAATTTATATTGTAAAAAGGGTTAAGAAAACATCATATTGATAAGAAAGAAAGGGTTGTATTAAGTTCCTCTAGAATCAGAAATAAATAGGTTTAAAAGTAGAAAAAAATTAGGAATAATTGAAAACATGGTATAGATGGAAATAATAAATAATTATATCTAGTGATAGATGTTATTAATCATAAGAAAGTGAATATCAAGAGAATGTTAATGACCACAATTCCATAAATATTGTTGGGTGAAAAATAATTTGATTCATAAGAAATGAAGGTAAATATATTGTGTTTTTATTTCAATTCCCTTTTACTAAATTTTAGGGATTATTTTAATATGAATATAGAGAACACCCAAAAATACTTATTTGATATCTTTATATTTCCTAAGAACAATTTAATCCTTTGGTTTTTCTTTGGTCAAATTTCACTTCATTTCTTACTCAATGAAATGAATATCCAAGATGATGTTTTTATGCTCAAAACATTACAATTAACTTTTAACAAATCAAATAATCCATAAAATAATAATGAGGTATTTCTTTTATCCTTAATAAAACCAAAATGGATAGCATTGTTTAAAAGAATACACAATATGAATAATCCTTCATATTAATCTCCAAATTTTGATAATAAAACCAACATGTTAACATAAATAATTATATATATAAACAACACTGTATCCCAATTAACCTTAAAACCCTCAAAATTAAATAATTATTTAACCTCAATGGTTGTCTCATACCCTTCATCATAAACCTCCAAATACATAATAACATTTTTCCAAAATAATCATTTATATTAAACTTAATGGTAATATATAAATCAACCCCAAAAAATCTCTTGAAATATTATTAATTTCCAAAAAATAAAATTTATTTGATCCTATAATTTTTTCCCCAAAATCAAAATAATATTTATACATCAAACTATTTGAGTAAAAACAATGTCATATTAACTAGTACATTATATAGGATAATCGCTATCATTTCACCCGTTTGTCCCTTTGGTTGGGGGTCGAATACTTGTGGCCTTCACCAATTCCTTGGTTTATCACCTGAAATATAATGTTTCTTTTAATAAAACAATGTTAATATAATTCATATATCATTCTAAAAATTTGATTATCATTCTCATAAATTACATTAGTCGTTAAATTGATTTTTTCCAAAAACAAAATTCAATGTGAATTTGTTCACAAAATATAATTGTCATAATTTGATATTTTTAACTTAGATTAAATGGTCATATGGAAAATAAAAATTATCAAAAACATTAAACATATGACCTCAAAATATAATATAATTATTACTCAAATAAACTTCTCACTTCAAAAAATGTTTTATATAATGGTTATATATACCCAAAACATCTATTCGAACTTAATAAATATCACCAAGGAACTTCTATCACATATAAACTTAGAATGTTTGTATTATAATTTTATCTTATGATCAACCTAAAAATAATAAACCCATGATGGTATCTAGAACTCTTATGTTTGATGAAGATCCCACCTTGTGTATGGATTGTATTTTTTATCAACTAATTGTCACAAATTTTCAATGGTGTTTAATGAGATTAAAGGATCTCGTTACATTAAATATGGTTAAGAAGTTACAATGTTAATGGGGATTGGATTATGTCCTTAAGCCTTAATATTCTAATAAAAATGTTAATGGTTTGAAGACATTGAAATTCAAGGTGATGCCTGGAGAGATTTTAAGGATCCATTTGATGATATTAGTTATCATGGTTGAATAATTATACTAATAAAATATAATGATGTTTTTCTAATTTTTATTTCAAAAATATTATAAATTGTTTGGAGAACTTGTGATGAAATCTTTATGAAGGAAACAGTGAGAATATTTGTTAACAATTGTATTCGGGTTTGATTACAAAGAAATATATTGCAAAAAGATAGGGAGATTATAATAATTTCATTAAAAAATATGAAGATGCTAAAATTGATTGATTAAATGTTAAATATAATGTTATATGGGGGGTTATGATGCATGAAAATCAATATGGATGGTGTTTCCAACGTTGATTTGGTTAGAAGACACTGTTTCCTTGTGTTTTCCATATTTTTTGGACCTCAAAATCGGGATTTTTTTTTTAAGGAATGGTTTCCATAAAGGAGATCATATTTAATAGATAATGAAGCATAGTTCATGGACTTTATAGGAGGTACATAGAACGGTTATGTAAAATCATCAAATTAAGGATTCTACAAAGCAATGTTATACAGACCACAAAGCACGGTACGTGGACTGCGTAGGGAAAATGGTTCTTGAGAGGATATCAGATACCTAGAGGATTTTTATTCATGGGAAGGCTATCATTTATGGATGAGAGGTAGTGAACCATTTGTTAATAGAATCGACTGACATAAAGAAATAAAGGTGAGACATGGACAGAGGAGGAAAAAATGGTTTACATAATGAGAAGATTTTGTGGTGAAGGCTTTACCACCTTAATTTTTTTTAAATCATATTAGTATTTTTGAGGATTTATTTTTCTACATATATGACTATAATTCCATAAATTAGATAGAGTGAATTTTATTATAAGAAATCATCACTGCTGGAATAATTCTAATAAGTCTAAAATAGTTTCTAAGGGAAAATTCCACAAAGGTATGTATTCCATGGAGGAATGATTATGCAAAAGACAAAGTTGTCTGTGGAAGAGGAGATAGTCCCCAAAATTTGAGTCATCCCATAGAGGAAGAAACAGTATATAGAAGGAAAGGATTCTCATGATGAAAGGTTCATCTGTGGAGGAGGGGTGGTCCGCAGAGCATCGCCATTACGTGGGGCATCGGTTGTCTGCAAAGTAGAGGCAGTTCATGGAATGGAAGGATTTCCGTTAAGCACTTTACCCATGTAGTGAAAATCAATACACATTGAAAAATAAGATAGTTAATGAAGGATAAATACCAAAAACATTTTATATGTGTTTAAACCCTCATAATGTGTTTTGAAGAATATAAGATGAGGAAACTCAACACATGTTAAACTCATACGTTTGTAGTGATTCTCGAAGAATGGTTATGTAAACTAGTTCGTGCATATAATACCCCCACTGTGTTTCGAAATTTAAAACTATCTGTGTAACCAGTTGATACACAGTGCACATAGAAGATAATATCATATATTTTGTTTGTGTGAGGAATAACAAGTCATTCAACTAAACTCATATATGCACCAAGGAAGAATAATGTTGGAAGAATAAGCTAGTGGATAATCTATATTTCATTATTCATGCCATAATAATTGTGTTGTTTCTATGATATTCTTATCTTAATTGATTTAATAATCACAAATTAATTTTTTGGTTCATCTAAGAAGAATAAGAAGAAGAATATATATATGTGAGGTAGGTTTTATAGTGGAGGAGAAGACTTGGTGACCAAATAGATATCAGTTGAAAATAATTTGGGTCAGATAATGTTTATTGTTCATTAGTTTAGAACACATTCATATTACTATGACTGATAGAATAATAAGATTATGTAGCTTTTAGTTCTCTATTTGGAAAATATGTAAGAAGGGGTACTTTCATTCTACTAAGAAAGTAACAAGTGAAGTGTGGATGATCAAAGAATTACTATGGAATCCAATAAGTATCAATAGGTGGAAGACTTTATTAGTGTTACAAACCTTCAATAAAGATAATACTATCTTGATAAGTAGTATAAATATCTTTCCAAGTGCGGTAAAACTTGCACTATTTTATTTTTTTCATAGTTCCACACTAGTGTAAGGGTATATCCTACTCGTTGTAACCACATACAAAGGATTGTTTTCTTGTGGTTGGGTTGTTTCTCTTATTTTTAACCTTGACAAGGACTAGCTACCACTATTGAGTAGTAAAAATGTAAAAATATGAAGTTTTATCTTAACTTTTTTTCATGTAATTTCATACAATAGAGGAAATAGAATAATCGAATCAAGATCATTACAAGTCTAAGAGGTAAACAGATAAAAATTCATAGTTGGATTAAAAAGTCCCCAATATAGATTCACCTCCCATCTCAGTGTTTAGAATGTCCCAAACTAGTACTCTCATTAATATTATATGAAAATATATATCGTTTCTAAAACTAACAAAATCTATAAAGGTTTCATGAATCTTATAACTAAAATACCACTAAGGAAAAAAAATTAAGACATAATTCATGTAAATAAATACATTAATACTTTAACCCAATTACATAAATGATTGGTATATCATAGGTCCTTCCTTATTCTTGGATTTAACCAATAAAATATAGAATTAAATAATGTAATTCTCTTTTTCCTCACATTTAACACAACCAACTACAATTGGATCTCTATGATTAAAATTATTTTTTTCCATTGAACTTTAATCTTTTCCCCCAAATTTTTTAGAATAATGAACTTTTTTTCCACACATAAAACATTTCCATATTCCCCTAAGATATTATCTAAGGTATATCTTTCCACATTTCCAAAATAAAATAATTTGATTCTTATTTACTCCATGGTATTTTTCATTCGAGATCTTAGCAGACTACATCATTATCTTCTCTAGTGAGTGAAAGATTTGGTTAAGGTATAGGTTCTTAATCATATATTGGTATAACTGATTAGGAATAATCACAATATATTTTTCATTAGTCATCATCCCATTTAGTTACTCAAAATCACAAAATTTTCCATTACATTCAATTTTAACTTGATTTTTTTGGGTTTTATCAATTGACTAATATCAAAAATAATAGTGTGACAAATAATTATCGTAGTGGAAAACCATATAATCATTTATATGATGTCTAAATCCGGAAACATTTTCTTCAAACTAAGAAACCTTATATTTAATCTAGTTCATTTTTTATCATCATTTATTCAAATAATTCATAACTTTTCATTATGAAAATGTGAATTACCCCAAGCATATCCCTTAGGAGTGTCAAACTAGGTTTGTATCAAACCCCATTTTCATTCACCAAGTGACCATTTTGTAAAGCACAATGCACCCTTTTTAGAGTTATTACGCCTAGCTATGAATATTATAGAACCACTTATAATTATATTATCTATAATGAGATGTTTTTTTAGTAATTATACATAATATATAATGTAATGAAACATTAGGATGGTATTCAATATTTTGACTTATTGTAAAAATTATTCATAGGGCTATATTCCCTAATCAATATTTTCCTAAATCTAGTTCTCAAAGAACCTATAAAAATTATCATATTCCAACTATAAAGACCCTGAATCTAGTATCCTATAGTAGGTGGTTAATTTATTACCTTTGATCTAGTTACAATAAATAATTTCCCAATGGACCAAGTAGTTTTAGTAGTATTGGAATGATACATAAATACTTGAATTTCACATGAAATTTTAAAACCTAAAATAAAAAATAGTGTTTTATTTAATAAATCTTGTATTCCCTTAATTTTATCCTTATATATTATTCATAATACACTTCGTATAATAATGGGTAAAGGATTCATAAGAACGGGGTGAGCCTAGATGCTTAATAAGGGTTTGTTTATAGTGGAATCTATCATAATCAATATCGAAAGGTAAAGATATAAAAATACATGTTATTTAATCAATATCATGAGTATAAAGAATAATGTGGATATACGAAATTATGATCAAATAATGTAATATAAATTATGTAACAACCCCAAAACTATTATCCTAGAGTCGATGGATACATTATTACATTATAATTAGATACAAGGAAATGTATCGTAAAGGACTGAAAAATTTAGAAATCCTTAAAAATTAGATGCATACACGATACCCTTATTACAATAGTAATAAAACATATATTGTAAAAAGAAAATTATATATATTTTAGAACATATTAAAAGATTATTTCCTCATATATTGGGGAAAAGAAACTAAATAATGGTGATCTTAAATTCTCAGTAAGGTTACGTGTACAACGAAAGCTATCATGAATTAATAGTGAATCAAGATTAATATAAATTGGTAAATAATTAAAAATGCATTATATTTAATCAATAACTTTAAAATAATTAGAATATAATTTATAATAATAATGGTAAAGTTAATAATTAAAAATAAATTTCATTTAATGGTAAAGTTAATAATTAAAAACAAATTTCATTTAATCAATAACTTGGACTAAAACTAAATCTACAGGTAATATCATAGTGAAAATATAATGGATAATAATAACTGAACTATTGATAATGTCAATTCAAAATAATTTGATTTCATGATATTAGGAATCATTTTACATATACTATCAATACATTTCTCAAGATATTTAAATCCTTACGAGTAAAGAAACCATGTTTTTTTTTAGAATACATATTTGTCTCATCAAACCTGTCGATGCATCGAGGGGCTATTTATAACATGGCCCCACCTATGTAATATATTTCCAAATCATTCCTCATATATTTAAATGATAAATTTAATTTATGAATCAATATTATTAATCAAAAAATATTTTTATTTAATAAAATATAAAGATTTAAAAATAGTTCCCCAATTATTCAAATAACATTCAATGTAATTATCATATGTAAAAACATGTATACGGATTTAGAAACATTCATATCAATGATACATAGAATATGGATATTTGAGAAAAGTTATTATCTACATAAATAAAAGGGCTATTATATACATTGAAAAAAATAATTTAGGTTCATAATATTAAAATATGCCTCAATGAAGTCATAACTAAGATGATGTCCTTTACAAAGATCAAATAATAAAAGTGAGAATTAATCAAATGAATTGATAATGTGTTTCAATTATAAATCCACATAAGAAAATTCAAAATAAAAATTATGATCATAAAAATTAATTTCAAATATAATCATATCATGACATAATTAATGAAGTAGAATTTTAACACAAAGAATGGAGATTGAGTTAAGAAATCCCTTTCCTCACACTTTATCTTTGTTGGTCATACTTTATCCTAAATTATAATGGCATAAATAATGTTATTAATTTATTAAAAAATAATATTCAAAATTATAATACTTTATATGATCCTTTTAATACATCTTTCAACCCGTTCATTAATAATATATCATTATTTTTTACTATTTCTGGTGTTAATTTCCTTTTTTTCTCATGTATGTTTTGTCATGAATGTCGCAATTATTTTTTATTTAATGTTTATCCATCATCTCAAAAATTATATTAATGTTATAAATATTATATTTAATCATTTAATATTGTTTTATAACCATTCATAAATGCTGAACATGGAGAATGAATTACAACACATCATAGAGATGGTAGGTCGTACGTATGCACACTACAAGAAAATTTATTGTTAGTGGTGGTTTATACATAGTGGTTCTAGTAACTTTTGGAAAAAATAAATCTAGTTAATAAAATATAATATCATATTAGTTTCAAAAAACCATAGTGATATTTTTTTATGTTTTCAATTAGTGGTGGTTTCAATTAATCCAACGGTAATCGTTTTTAAAAATCTGAAATCTCGTGCACCCCCCCCCCCCCCCCCACCTCTATAGACCTCCTCTTCTCTCCCGGGAATAAAACTTATGTGCACGACCCCCTTTTCCCCAACCCATCCTCTTAACCTCTCCTCAACGGAGACCCTAATCATGTGATCCCATTTATCAACACCTCTCCTCTTATCCTCCCCTCGGTGATAACCTAGAGCCTAAGACCCTAAGCCCACAACCCTTAACCCCCACGACCCCCCCCCCCCCCGACCTCCTCTATAGTTGTGTTACTATCAGTAGTAACCTACCACACTCTAACCTCCCTCACCCCAACTCAGGTCCCCTCCTTAGTAGATTATTTTTAATAAATTGGTATCATTACATTTCAAGAATATAATATTTCTAGTAATGTTGTATTACCAATATCTATTTCATTTGGGTGGTTGTATATGTTCCATTGTATTCAATAATTATTGTTACATGCATAATGTTTTTATACAATTGGTTAACGGTTTATTAATGGTGTTTGTTGATTATGTAATGTGTATTTTTGTTTCTTATCTTTAATAGGTTCATATAGGTTTCCATAATAGTGTTATTCATCATCCCCTATCCAATTTCATGTGGGATTGTGCTAGGACACTCAGGACACCACCAATCCATCAGTGTAACTAGTGCGATGGATTTCATTCCAATTAGGTCAGATAGTTTTAGTAGCTAAAAACTTATATGGATCACATTATTTATTTTTAATTTTTTAATTAAATAACATTTCTTGTGAGGTACATATAATTTGTTTCTATAAAAATTTATGGATGATTTTATATAATAATTTATGAACACTCTTATGATTATATATTTATTATCATTGATTTTATGAATAATTATAATGATTAATATTTGCATAAAAACCAATATGTAAATATAAATTGAAACATTATATTACATAAACTATATAATAGATTTATTGTTTGATATGATATAGGGCTTTGATAAATACCCTAGGATTCAATTAGGATTATATTTTTGTTTTTGATATATATAATATTCACATAGTATATTAAAATATAATGGTGATTCATACTATATTATTAACCCATTTTATTTAATATTTATCACTTTCTCATAAAAATAAATTCCATTATGGATTATTTGTTATACCTCACAATTCTATGACAATCCATCAAAACATCATTAAAAATGGTTTATAAAAAAATAATTTTTTTGATGAGAATCTATTCCAATTATTTTATTAAAATTTCTACAACATTAATTTGTAACAATATATTACTTAATCATTTTAAATATTGTAATGTCAAGGAAAAAAATTATGGATCCAAGAAAATCCACATCTTAGAGCACGCCACCACTATTTTCATCATCTATGGATTCTAGTTATTGTATTGTAACCAATACTTCTAGCGAGTGAACTGTTTCCTTAGATTTCATTTGGTATCCCACCACCTGATTCACCTCTAGTGATGGATCAGTTCATCACCCCTCTATCTAGAAGATATTTGTGAGTTTTTGTTACTAGTATGAATGTCGTTTTTTTTAAAAAAATCATTAATTATTTAATTCATTTTCCAATGTGATAATGAAAACCAAATAAGGGATACAAATATGAAAATGGATGATGTATGGGACCTAGATAACTTTAAGTTTATAATTCTGTTTGATGAATTCAGGGTCCCTATAAATGACTCTGTAAGAATATACAGGAATATTCATGGGAATATTACTTGCGAGAAAGTGAACATTCCCATTAATTATAAATATTTGAGGCATATTCCAACATATTGAAAAAAGAAGGTAATTGATACACAAGTAAAGGTATTATTAATTTAATATTCCTAGAAAAATAATTTAAAATACAAGAGTAATGAAATTTTATATTCTTATAATGTTTTATTTTTTCTATTTCTAGATTTTTTTTCATTTTTATGTCCCTAACTCTATTTCACACTCATGGACTTTGATAATTTTTGGAAATAAATGGATAGATTTGAAATAGTGATTATGGATTTTTTTTGTGACTCCCCTATGAGATCAGTAGATATGTATAAGAAATTCCTTGAAGGAATTTCTGATGAGGTATTGAAGTGATTTTTCGATATCATCATAAATTCATCTCATGATGTATTTTCATATTTTACAGTATCTTAATAATATAATCACACTAAAATTTTAATTTTTATTAATGTTGCTATTTTTTGTAAGAATTATCAGAAAAAAAAATTCATTAAATCAAGGAAAAAATGTTTTTTCCACATTGTAGAGTCGTAATGTTTTTTGGGAAAATGAAAAATTTTGGATTGTATTTTATTCATTATTATTTATATCATTTTATATACATATCATAAGGTAATTTAATATTTTACAGTATGTTAATATCATAAACACACTAAAATTATAATTTTTATTAATGTTGCTATTTTTTGTAAGAATTATCAGAAAAAAATTCATTAAATGAGGAAAATAATGTTTTTCCCACATTTTAGAGTCGTAATGATTTTTTGGAAAATGAATAATTTTGGATCGTATTTAATTCAATATTATTTATATCATTTTATTATAACTTAATACTTTTTCTAACATGTTTTCATTTTTTTTAAAGTATAATCAGTTAGGTCACTCTGTTGGCCGAACAGACAGTCAAATCAAAGTACATAGGAAACCATATGACAATTTTGTAAATGAACCAACCAAATATGTTAGAGTAAGTAATTTTCATTACCATTTCATATTATTTCATTACCATAAAAACATCATAACAAAAATAATTATTATAACAACTAAAAATACTTAAACCCAATTAAATGGGACCAGCTACATAGATCAAGCGATGTCAATTTGGCATATTTGATACATATATATGGTCCCACTTGATTGGGTTTTAGGATTGTCTATTGTTATAGTATAATATTAAATATTATGTATTTATAGTTTTGAAATAACAATGAACTCTAGTGAAAATTATACTAATTAGATAACATTATGAAGTACAAATATTTTCAAAAATCATTGTTAATATTTCGGTATTAATTGGTTAAAATTCATGAGGCCTGGGATGTGAACCGTTTGCAATCATCATCGGTTTCCCAGAAAGATGTAGTTGGAATAGATTTAGGGAAGGAGCATCCCAGACGTGTATGAGGGATGGGTTCTAGTCCTTCTAAATCAACTATATTTGGTAAGGAAGTGTCATATATTTCTGCTATACTCTGTGGAGTTCAATTAGTGTCGTTGATCGAGAATCACAAATATAAATTCCATGATTGAAAGAAAATTTGTAAGAACAAATTTTTTATAGAAAAACCATGGATCAGTGGGAATATCAAATAGAAAATTCATTAGTTTATATATTTATATAGATGAATAGAGTGACCCTTACAAGAATTTATATCTTTACAGCTTATCCTAGTAAGGTAAATTCTAAATTCAATAGATCATTCACACATTTTCAACGAACACATACAACGTCAACAATATTTGAAGCTATAATTTCTAATAACCGTCACTAAAAAATATTTTATCTAATTGGAGATGATTTCTGATAACTGATACTCAATAATTTATCAATGGTTCTATTAACTTTTCTCATGTTATTTTTTGTTTATTTTAGTTAAAAAAAATTTATCCAACTGAATAAAAACTAACCACATAGTACCCATAAAACAACACATATAAAAACAACCACTCAAATATAAAAAAACTACATTAAATGATCGTTGACCATTAAATAAAATATTTTTTAGAAATTGAAATTCTTTTCCTTCAATCAAACTTGAGCACCAAATATATAAAATAACTAATCTACATTTTAGTAATTAATTGGACTAAAATTAAAAATTGTGCTAAATCATTTATTTTATTAATATTATATTATTAATGTAATTATAATTTAAAAAATATATTTAATAACTGAATAATTTATTAGGACAACAAACAAATATTTATTTGTAAAATGTAGGAATTCACTCCATGTCATTCCTAGTCATGTTTTTCTTATGATGCATGTAAATACGCATTTAGTGTTTTAAAACACTAAAATGAACATTTAATGATAAAAAAATGATCTCATATTGATGTGAAATAATTGGAAAACCACCATTGAATTATATGTTCCATGTATAAGAAAACAACACATACATTTAATGTGTGGTGTGCTATGAATGACTCGATAAGAAATTTTAGAAGACATCATTATTTTGGAAACATGCATTAGGGGGAAAAACTAATAAAATGATGTTAGATTTCCCAAAAATCATATAAAAACAGCCATATATTTAATTATGAAATTTATGAATTGATATCATTTCATTCTTAATGTTGGTTTTTCGGTTATGGTTGTAAAAAAATTGTTCTTTAAAGCACTAAAATGTGCTTGGAAAGTCAAACCCAAAAATATGATTTCTCGTTTTCATGAAAACATGGTATATTTACCATATATTTAATTGGGAAATAGTAACCTATGATATATCATTCAAAATGGAGGTTTTCTCGTTATGGTCATAAATGATTTTTCCTTGTTTTAATGCACCTAAACATTCGTGGAACTGTAAATAACAAAAAAACAACATTGTGTTCCCCATAAATAATGGGAAAATATTATAGTTTTAAATATGAAACATATGGATAAATGGAACATAATTTGGAATTATGGTTTACCTGATTTGGTTATAAATGTGTTTTTAGTGTTTTAAAGAACTAAAATGTGTGTGGAATGATCAAAACCATGAAAGAGATTTCAAATTGTCCAGAAATTAGAGAAATCCACTATATATTTAATTTTTATATGTTGGAAACAATTTCAAATCATTCTGAATGATGGTTTTACTGTTATGATCATAAATGTGTTTTTAGTGTTTTAAAACACTAAAATGTATGTCGATCGGTCAAAACCAAGAAGATGATATCAGATTGTCCGGAAATCTTGGGAGAATGACAGTAGATTTAATTATGAAATATAGTGAATGATGAAACATCATTTTAAGTGGCAGTTTTCCCATTATGGATTTAAATGTGTTCTTAGTATTCTAAAACACTAAAAATTTCATGGAACAGTCCAAACGAGATAAAGGATGCTGTATTTTCCTCAATTCAGAGGAAAATCTCAATATATTTAATTTTAAAATGTAGAAACTTGTGACTTTTCATTATGAATGACAATTTTTCAATTATGGTTTTAAATGTGTTTTTCATGTTTTAAACCACTAAAACGTTCATGGGAATGTCAAAACTAGTCAAACAATATTAGATTGTCATAAAATTAGGGAAAATGACTTTGGATATAATTTAAAAATATAGGAACCTAAGACACTTCATTCTGAATGATAGTTTACCTATTATGACCATAAATTCAATTTCTGTGTTCTAAAATAATAAAATGTGTGTGGAATTGTCAAAACTAGAAAATTGATGCCATATTTTCTTGAAATCAAGGGAAAAGCTACATAGATTTAATTTTGAAATATAGGAATAGATATATCATCATTCTGAAGGATGGTTTTCTTATTATGTATGTAAATGTTTTTTAGTGTTTAAAACACTAAATATTTTATATAAGGGTCAAAAACAGGCAAATGATGTCATATTATCTTGAAATCATAGAAAAAACACCATTCATTTATTTTTGATATTTTTTTACTAACAGAACATCATTCTGAAAGATAGTTTCCCTATCATCACCATTAACGTGTTTTAATTGTTTTAAAAACCCAAAACATGCATGGGGTGGTCAAAACCATGAAAACTACTTCGAATTTTCCAAAACTCATGGGGAATGGCCATAGATTTAATTTTGAAATGTATGAACTGACGTCACGTCATTGTAAATTAAAATTTTTCCATTATGGATGTAAACATGTTTTTAATTTTTTAAAACATCAAAACATGTGTGGAATGGGAAAAACTCTCAAAATGACCCAATATTTTCCCAAAATCATTGTACAATCACCTTAGATTTTATTTTTTAATATAGGAACTAACGGATCATCATTCTAAATTACAGTTTTCTTGTTAAGGAAGTAAACACATTTTTAGTGTTATAAAATACTAAAACATGCTTGGAATGGTCCAACCTAGAATAACATTGTCATATGATACTAAAACCAAGGTAAATCACCAATTTGATGATTTTAATATGTATTCATAGAAAACACATCAATATGGCATGAAGTGTGGTTGGATTTACTTAGTAAACACTTATATAATCCAATAAAACATGTTTCACGGGGTCAAAACATGGAAAACAACTCCAAATTTCCTTGAAATTATGGGATAATGACCATAGATTTAATTTTGAAATGTAGCAATTTATGTTGATTCATTCTGAATGATGGTTTTAATGTTATTTCAATAAATGTGGATTTAGTGTTTTCAAACACAAAATTGTACTTAAAATTGTCAAAACCAAAAAAATGACATCACATTGTTCTAAAATCTTGTTAAACCCCCCATAGGTTTAATTGTGAAATGTTGGAACAAATAGCATGTCATTAAAAATTATAGTTTTCCCTTTTTGACCGTAAATTCAATTTTAGTGTTTTAAAATAATAAAATTATATGGAACGATCAAAATCTGGAAAAAAAATGTTTTATTTTCTTAAAATAAGGGGCCATTGGTTACAGATTTAATTTTGAAATATTGTAACAGATGGCACATCCTTCTAAATTAATTTTTTTCCATTATGGTCTAAAATAAGAATATAGTGTTTTAAAACACTAAAACAAGTATATAATGGTCAAAACCATCCAAATGATGTCATATTGTATTGAAATTAGGGGAAACCTCATAGATTTAATTGTCAACTATAGGAACCAACAACACATCATTTTGAATGATTGTTTTCCTATTGTGGTTGTAAACACGTTTTAATGTTTTAAAACACTAAACGTGTGTAGAATAGTCAAGAACATAGAAAACATTATCATATTGATGTTAATTGATGGAAAAACAACTTAGTGGTATTTAAAATATAGTATTTTTGATATCAGTATATTTAAAAAAAATTACTAATTAAATTTCTAAAACAGAGCATGATTCTTTAATAATAAGGTAGAATATTTACATATCCATTTTCAGTTTCAACTATTGAATCTTATCTTAAATAGTTATATTTCTATTTTAAACATGTTTTTTATTATATATTATTATTCTGATGTTAAAGATTATTTTATTTGATTAAAAAATAAAAAAATTATGTGCATTATACTGAATATATTCTTTGTGTTTTCACTTTCACGTTTCTTTTCTTAAATGTTCTGGTTTTCATTGAACATGGAAGATGCCAACATTATGTATAAGGTTGATGTTTCCATTCCAACACATTCTTCATAAATTAGACATGATGGTTCTTAGGTTTTGTGTTATGTTAAAAAAATTCATTTATTCTATTGTAATTCTGATTTATTATGTGTTGTTTTAATTTTAGTTTAATTTGTTATTACATTTGATGAGAGAATATAGATGGTTTTAGATGATGATATAATGTGGAGAAATATAGATGTAGTGGAGGACCTGACATATATTCATATTGAAACTTGGTTATTTTTTGAAAAAATTTTATATGTATATTTACATATGTATGGGTGGAAATAGATTGAGGATATAATGATTGGATTTTTCTGTATAATTGTTGATGTATGATGGGTTTATCATATATTTATGTTTATTTCATTATATGATATATTTTTTAATATTTATAGTCTGTTAATAATTAAAAAAATTATTTAGCGATGGTTTTATGTTACTAATACTAAATTCATAAAGAAAAAAAATTAGTTATGGTTACAAGTAACCACCACTAATTTGTTCTCCAATAGTTTCATTTATTTTATGTATATTTCCCTCAGATATTTAAAAAACACTTCAAAATTATCCCAAAAAACATAAAAACACTTCTATGATTTAATAAAAACCACCTCTAAATGACTTGTGACATTGAAAAAATCAGGCGGTTTTGTAACTACTTCTAAACAAAAAGGTGGTGGTTTAAACCACCTCTAGATCCTGAAAAAACATCCACTACTTACCCTTTTTTTACTGGCACGAGTGATGGTATCACTCACAAAATTATGAATGGATAAAGAAATGGATGTTATATTTATTTTACGTAATCATTATATTGTCATAATTTTCATATATATCTGTTATTCCCAACACTATAACCATCCATGCAAAGTGTTGATAAAAAACAAATTACACCACTACTTGTAGACGGTAAGTCGTACATACGCATGCATATTGATTTCATTTTTTATAGGATGGATAAATTTTGGGATATTGTTGTATCAAAAACTTTATAACATTTTATTATATATTTGATATTATATTTATTAATTTTGGATGGAAATAGCCAATAAAGAGTAATTATATGAATACTGGATTTTGAAAAAGTCAGTAAAGATGATTACTTATTCCTTGAAAGAGCTCATTTATATCTCTTCTTAAGGGATCTAGGGATGGTCTTTTGGAAGTAACAAAAACATTGTAACATGTATGAGAATATTATCATATAAATTGGAATAATTTTTTTGAAATGGATGGCTCAACGTGGTCTAAAGTGGTGAGGTAATGGGTTTCCTTTTATAATTGAAGTGAGGGGAACTTTCGGAATTTCTCAAAAATATTAAAATATAACAAGACAATTATAGATCCAATGAAATAAAAATAGACCATAAATTCATAGGGGTTTACATATTTTACCATATATTTTCCCCTTTGTACTTATTTAATATTTTTATAATTTTTAAATAACATAATAAAATATTTATTCTATCAGATATCATTATTGTCACATTTTATATTATTCACCACATTTAACATTGAATCATCAAGACTATAATAAAAAGTTGAACAAAATATTATATTATATAGTAAACATATCTATATCATATATAAAATTCATGGATCACAAAAATTATATATATTTATATTTATTTGAATATTTTTAATATCATTAATTTGTTTTTTCTATAAATTAAATAATTACTCCATCAGTGTTGTGAAAAAAATTAAGGTTATTATTTCTTACGTAAAAAATAAAAAATATTTAATCATGATTAATATAAATCTTTTAAATTTAAAAATTCTATTTATATTTTAATATATCTTTTGGATAGCCACATATTAAAAATTTTATCAATGTTAAAAATTATAGTGTAATATCATTGACTTGTCTTTAAATAACTATTATAAAAATTATAATCATATCCAAATGGAATAAAATGGACATATAATAAAACCTTAAATCATTATTAATTACAATGAATCATAAAATTAAATTAAAGAAGATTTTAAGTTATTTTCTAATCCTTATCAATTTTTTACCATTAATTACATGATTTACCCTTTATATTTGCAACAAAAATTATCAAGGATACTATTCATATTGAAAAAATTAAAATTGAATTATTAAATAAATTTGGAACTGATGAATCCAAATATTATTTATATTTTTCAAAATTCAAACACATAAGTGGTATGATTTAATTTATAATTAACCCACAAACTAGAATGAAAACTAGTTTTTCAGAAAATGCCACTTTATGTGTAAAAATTATTCTATCGTAAATTTATCCCTGAAATTGATTCCAATGATATTCATTTGATTATTTAAGGTATAATAAAATGACTTTAACAAAGAATAATTTTAAAAATTAAATGGTGTTTACTTAAAATTGTTGAAATAAAAATGTATTGTTCAATAAACAAAAATATTTTTTACTATTCCATAGATAATGAAGCCTTTCAAAAAAATATACACCATAAGAAAAAAATTATGATGATTTAAAAATTGAATTAAACATTATAAAATAATTTTTTTAAAAGTGTCGCAAATTATTTAGATTTATTTTCTTATAGAGAGAAATAAAAGTTTCTTTTTAAAGAAACATTTACATGATGAATAAAATGAATTCACTAAAAATTATGTGTTTATTTACAAAGCATAACTAAATTTTAATTGAATATGAACATCATATACATTTTATATTATAGTTAGTACTATTAAAATCTTCTAATTTAATAGTTTTTTTATTACAATAAATTTAAAATACTAATATTAAAGAGTATATCATAGTACATTTTAGCTCGGTGTTTCATGTAATGTAAGTCATTGAAAAGAGTTAATATATTTAAAAAAATACATACCGTAACATCTTTGGTTGTTAAAAATAATAATATCAAATAAAAAATTATCCTTATATATCATAACTAATTAAATAATCACATGGAAATTAAAAACTAATATCATAAAAAATAAATACAAAACATTGGACATCATAAACATACTATCAATGCCACATTATAAGAAATCTTACATAAATGGGTAAGGCCTCAGCCAAATATTTATGTTTTTTTGTCTCATGAGTCCAATTGATGCATCAAGGGGATATAACAGTCCCCTCTCATCACTCACTAAGTTCAATGCATTCTTCATACAAAATAATATAAACATAATCATTATAAATATTCACATTGTAAACCTCCAAACAAAATGATAATACATTCCATAATCAATTAACATAATCATAAACCATGCAGAGTTATATAAGGGATGGTATTTAAATAATATATCCATAGAAAAACTAATCAGAAACCATCTGTACGAATAATAAGGAAGTAATAATTCAACAAACTCCATTATATCATAATTAAAATAAAGGTATATTTCATTTATGTATAGAAATATCACAAAAATATCATTTAAAACATTATTTTAAAAAATACATTTTTTAATTTGAAAATACATTTTAAAAAGAAAAAAATTACTTTTTTTTAAAACACATTATTTAAAAATAATCATGAAAACCTATAATTTATTATTCAAATAATTGTGTTGTCATGGTGGAGGAAAATTCCATTCACACCAAGTATATTAAAAACAATTAATCCTTTTGTATTTTCAATAAAAAGTCCAAATGTATGTCGTATGAAATGAAACAAGAAGATTAATTATAAAATATTTTCAAAAAAGTAAGAAATGGGTAAAATAACTTTTAAAATAATTTTATAATAGTAAAAACATTTTTTAAATCAATTTTAGAAAACATGGATTTGAAAGATAAATAATTTTCGTCTAAAAGAGAAATAATGTTATCTTTTATTAAAATAATTTTCATAGTCATTTTAAATACCAAATATATGAAAATGGTAATATTAATTAAAAATTTCATGAATAATCAAATATTAATAAAATATTTTGGGTTTAAAATATAATGATCAAACAGTACCCTTGGATGATACTTAAAACATAAACAATCCAGAATAATGACGAGATTCTGAAATAAACCGTTACCACTTTGGTAACATTTTAATCCTATCCCCATGCATGAAATAACATTAAATCAAACTTTAAATAAAAAAATTTCACAATAAAAAATAACAATGAGTTATGATATAAACCACACAAATTAAATATGGTGAATGTGATATATATTTCATGGAAATAAAAGTGAGACAAAACATGCTTACCTTAGGTCTGAATTCCTTTATGAATGTCATAACCTATTATATAATAAATATAGATTAATTTAAAATATATTAAATAACCATAATATAATATATCCAACTTATATTATATTGTTATAGTCTTTTTTAACCAATTTTTTTACAATTCTTTGATAAAAAACACTTTTTTTCATAATAAATGGTTCATCTTTTATGTTTATTTCGGTTTGATAGTTTTGGTCCTTGTACATTGATCATAGATACATAATATATGTAATTTAAAACATGATATTAATATAATTTATATTCATTTTATAAATATTTATATTCATCCATAAATGTTATATATTTAAAAATGAGTTACACCAATCTTAGAGATAGTAGGTCGTACATACATATAAATGTTGTTTCCAAATTATGTCTGATGGAAAAAAGTTAAATAATAATTCCATCTTATAGAATCATTAATATATATTATAAATAATATATTTTCATTAAATCCACCCTTATTATTATACATGTAAAAATAAAATGAAAAATTAATCAGTTCTCTTCATGGAGGTAGAAATCAATACCTACACACAAGCAACATTGTCATTTTACAATAGATTGCAAGATATGAAGTTATATGTGATATTATAATTTAATAAGTATAATAATTTCATAAATAATATATATATAATTCAACATTATATCCATCAGTGATAGGTGGTAATGGAAAATGAATGAAAAATGTTCGTGAGGTGGTAGATCGTCGTCTATGCGATCTTTGGTTTTGTTTCCCATTTGATGGAGGAGGAGATGGATATATGTTTTGGAATTTACATAATAAAAATTCAAAATATGATAAATACTTGTATTATTATTTTATCATAGATAATGATATTTTCAGAAGTTATAAGATAGAATAAAATTTAAATTCATGGTTAATCATTTTGCTTCTTCATTGGACAACCACTTTAGGTTTATACATAAATGATTCCAAAAATAATTCCCCGATAAATAAAGGGACTATAGGTCATGTTAATGTATTTATGGAATGTATTTTAGAAGTTACTTTAAAATAAAATGTTTTCTTCAATTGTTTATAATATATGAGAAGGTATGTCCTTTTATGTGTTGGAGATATGTCAACCTTGAAATTTGTAAAAATAATTAATTTCACACACATTTTTCATAGAACAAATGGTTTATAAATAGAAAATTACAGAAACATTATTTGTTATAATGGTAAAATTTGTTCATAAAATATAAATTATACATACATTTAGGTAATTTTAACTCTTATCTTTTATGTTTAACCAACGGATAAACCCATTTGAACCTTATCCACAATAATTAGTTTCTATTATTTCTATTACTTATTATGAACAAAAATTAAGTTGAAATTATTACCTAATTTTATTAATTATGATTTTAAATATGGAATCTCTTTTTTGAAATTAAAATCATAGGAAAAATTTATATTAAAATCAAAACCAAAAGCACATTGAAAAAAAAGGTTTTCTAGATAAAATTTTACTTTATGAATAAAATTATTATATATCAAAATTAAACTAGTAATGGATTATAATGAAATAAATTATATTAATGATAATATAATTGAACTATTTTTACATTTAAATCAATTTAAAAAAATAACTCTATAAATTTTTTAAATTAAGATTTAGTTTTCATTAAAAATCACTATTTTTTATTATTCATTTAAAAATTAATCTTTTAGTAAATTTTTATAAAATATGCTCTAAGGTAATTTTGAAATAATCAATTCAAAAATAAAAATTAATTTAATTTTTTAAAAGTGTTAAAAATCAATTTTAAAATAAGTTTACAAAACATAAGTGGATTGATTTTTATAAAAATAATTTCTTTAAGCATAAAAGTAAATTTATTCTTATCCTAATCATAGAAAAAAAACAATATATGGATGATGAAAATTATTTATTAAATAAGTAATATTTAAATTACATTATAATAATTCACCAATAGTGACTAATTTCATTTATTAAGGGAAAAACACAATGTGCGTATAGAACAAGTTTTTCATAAAGGAATTTATTTTACTCTAAAATGATTTTTATTTTTATTTATAATAAATTGATAACTAATGATTTTATTTTCTACATGTGAAGACCAGATAATTTGTATAATTTAGTTAATATTATTTAAAGCCTTTTTCCCAATAACAAATTTCATATTAAATAATAACATTTTAATATTATATTACGTTTTTAAACATGATGTTTTTTTACATATTCTATCAAATAAATTAATGTTATTTAAAGAGTGATATATTATAAAATATAACACCGTTACACAAACAAGGATTTGATTTCTCAGAAAATCACACTATCTCTAGTTCACTATGATTTTAGGATGTTATCTTATATATACACATATCCCTCAAAACATCACTAGAATTATTATATACTAGTCCCTATAATATTAGCTTAATTGGACTAAAGGGCTATTAATACCTATAAAATGAAAATCACCTTTAACTTATTAAACTTTTTTTCATTTCTAACTTTTAATTTATCCTCAACTGAAATCATATTAATTTATAAAGTTATCAAAAACATTCTTTGATGTCATCTAAATTATCCCACACCTAATAGCCTATTAATTACATTACAGAAATAAATTCTTTCATTACAATATATTCAAATAACCTTTTAAGTTAATATTTTTAGAGAATTAGAAAAACTACAACCACTAACAAAACTCAAGAATTTCTTTACTATTGGGGATTTTAAAACTATATAAAAAAACTACTTATTATATAATAATTCTTCAATATATCTAAAAAATTCCTCCCATATATATCCTTATATAATCCTCTTACATATTTATTTTATTCATAACCATGATATATAGAAACATATTAATGGAGTGAGATCATATGCTCAGTAAGGGTAATCATAAATGATAATAATAAAATATCATAATTAGCATAAGATGAGCATAAAATTATAATAAAGATATATAAAAAACATACCCAATAAATCTTAGGTGATAAATCATGTAATAAATCATGACATAAAAATAATATGAATAAAATGAGTTAATTAAATTATATAATCCATGATGTCATAACATAATCATGAGAACCAGATTAGAACTATGGAACATATTTCAAATATGTAATGTGCATTAGTATAGGGAACATAATTTTCATGATCCAAACTACCAGTTCCCAAGATTATGAGAAACTAAAAATTACTCATAATTACCTTATCATATGTGATATAAACATTTAATCAATGAATTTTAGGGCTATAACAAACCCACATATCTCAAATTTATTACATAATCACCCATCCATGGTTTATAACAGAACCATACATCCTTATTTTATAATGGGACCACCAATCTTGGAATATAAAATAACCACCCATTCTTTTTTTACAATGGAACAGATCATCCTAAGATTATAACAGAACCACCCTCACTCTTACATATATATATGCACCAATTATAAATAATTCAATTTTGAAAAAATAAATAACCCATATAATGAAAATGAGTTTCATAAAAATTTTTAAATGAAAATATTTCACTTTTATATATTAAAGAGCCCAAGGAAAATGGGCTTCATTCAAATAATTTTAAAACACCCGTGGAAATAAAAGGGGTTTCAATGACAGCCAGTTACATTATAGGTAAATATCGTCCAATTTAGATAATAAATAATATAGTATTTACACCATATAGATAAAAGATATATGGTTAAGATAATAGTTCTCCCTAATCAATCGATGCACGGTATCTTGGAGAACACCCTTCAATCTGTGGAATCCATAATAAGGTATTCACAAAGTAAATACATTGGATTAAAAACTATATCTATAATAAAAAATTTATCATGAAAGACAAATATAATGATAAAACATATCTTCAAAATAAAAATACATTAAATATTCAATCCCAATAATTAATGTAGAGGTTTGTAAAATAACATATCCATAGTGTAACATAGGAAGCACATAAGTATGTTTACATAGATGAAGAAAATTCCCTAAAAAAGTGTATTTTTAATGGTATCTGATAATTATATTTCATTAATATATTTTATAGTGTTATACGTATTGACTTAAGTACATAATATTTTTTTAATAATTCTAATTTTTGAATGATTTGAATTCTTTTATGAATTTTGATAGAAAACAACGAAATTTAGGAAAAGGAATGAAAAGGGATGAATTTTGGAGCCTAAACATACTTCGCACTACCAACATCACTTGTGGCATAATAGTATATTTTTTGGAATTTTGAAGCTATAAAAGATGGTGAAGAATGATTACATGTCGTGTTATCCAATTACAGGTCATGATTTTTCAAAATTAATTTACTACGCATGACATGTTGTGAAGTTAATATGTGCTATGTAAGACCATTATACATCATGTAAATATATTACACAATGTGAATTTTTTCAGGAAAAGTTTTTGGAGAATAAATATGATTATATTCAAGGTATCCGAATATTTAAAAGTTAAAAAATGCGAGTCCTAGTTACACTTCTTGAAAGGAGTCAATGTTCAAAAATCTTGAATGAGATTCGCAAAAGATTCGTGTACATCTAAAAAACATGAAAGAAAACTCAATTGATGACTAAAAGATGTGTAACCAAATTAACTGTCAGGAAATGTGTCATGAAGAACCCATCTTCATCCTATAAATAGTAGATATTACTAATGTTGCTATAGGCATTCAGATTCTGAGACAATTCCTGAATTAATAAACTCCAACATCATCCCAGAGTTCTTTATTTCTTTTCATTATAAATTTATTCTATTTTCTCCTTACCTCTAAAACTCTCATATCTAGGATTAGTCAGTAATCGTTTCATGTTCTTGGGTGATGTAAATAAAAGGGGGAAGGTTTTTAGGATTCAATTTTTTTATTATTCATGTATTTGGTTTTCTTGACTTCATCAATCAATTGTCAATCCTTTTATTTTTATTTCAACAAGATCATTGATATTTGAAAATTAAATCAACCTTAAAATTTGTGTAACTAACAACCCTAAAGAAGTAATGACCATTGTAAACTTTAGGAGGAATAATTTTTATAAAATCTTTTGAGAAAAACGTTATTTGGAATCACCTAAAATTAGTGGGCCAATGGAATTTGGTTATTTCCACATTAAGGAGGGGAATCCATGACCATTGTATCCTTCCTGTCTTGACTCTGAAAATATTCATGAATCAATAAACCTACTTAATAAAATTTAATTTCACATAAACCTTGATATTTCAAAACCATGGAATGGTTTAAATGTTTTTCTCAAAACCAATCAGTCGATATTTTTTCCATCATCATTTGATTTCTTAAATCGAATAAAAACCATTGTTCTCCCACCTCTTTTGTAATATTAATAAAATTAAATCTTTTAAAACCCTAATCAAACTAATTATTCATCTATGTATGTAAAATCTTGATCATTATAAGTCATACATTATAATTAATTGAGTATCATAGTTTGAGTTTTATAAATTTTTTTTTCTATAGATTCATTGGATTTGTATATTCCAATAATTATAAGAAAATAAATGATATAAAATTCTAGGGATTTTAAATAAATAGAACAAGATACAAATGAATCATGGTGCATAGCATGTAACATGTCTCAAAGAATCGTAATTGAGACCAAGAAATCACTTAATTTGTTTCCGTAATTAGTTGAATGCTCTCTAAAATCCTATATAAGAAATATAAATATATTAATAACTAATTTTATATCCTTTTTCTTATATATTACCTTTTATAAACATAATTTATAATTATTCTTTTCATTTATATTAGTAGGTTTGTACGTATTTAAATGTTGGGTGTGGGTAATCTTGGTCGTTTTGATAAGGTTTCATAATAACAAAGATGTTATTCATTTTTCTCAAAAATTTTAATTATAAAAATACAATTAATTTTACAATAACGGATTAATTATAATAATTTATGAACTATAAAATTCTTTTAATTATAACTTTAGTCTCTACCATAGAAGATGAAATCAACAACAAACATTTTTTGGTTAATTTTAAACAATGAAGGGGTTTTTTTAATTAATGAGTTAGATATTGACGTATCCCATAAAAAATGATAATAATTATTTAAATAAATATATATCATATTAAATCATTAATAAATTTATCATAATTATCTATGATATAATTTCATATCATTCTGTAAGAAGGGGGTCAAACCGGTCCCAATAGGAATATGCCATGATTAATGTATAATTACGAGGTGATAACGTTGAAATATCATTAAACTAATCATTTAAGGATATAATTTATTATATTTTATTATGATAAATTATAATTATAATGGAATTATAATAATAAGTAATTCATATCAAAATATTACATAATTTTAATTAATAACTTTCCTCTTGTATACATATTTTAAATGATTGAATTAACAAGAATCCTATATTGATCATATCCTTAATAAGAACTGAAATTTTCTAGAATATGAACTTAATAATATCATAAACCTCATATTTTTCTTTTAATCCCATTATTAGGGCTATCCGTGTAATTTAGAGATGAAAATAAAAGCAGGAATCAATTGTTCCATGGTTGTGGTACTCCATTCATACACATAGTAGATGATTTCATTTTTCATAGATTGAGTGAAATTAGTAATATGGTTTATTGATTTAAAATAATAAAAATGATATAAATATCATAATTATTTATTATATTCCCCTTTTATACCATCCCATTAATATGGTGATGGAAAATGAAACACATTGCATTTTGGAGGCGGTTGTCCACCCAAAATATGAATTATAGTTTCATTTTTCTTAATAAAAAAGGGGTGGTTAATTATTGTACCATATTTATAATAAAATACCATCATAATAACAATAATGATGTTATAAAAAATATATATAAAAATAATATTTCATTAATAAGAAGATCATATGGTTAAATTGAAAATTGAATGAGATGTTAGGAACATATACCTCACTTATTGGATTATCTCTTATGAATGGAACTCGGCCTTTGAGGGATGGTCTTTTGAGAATAAAATTACCTCCTTATGGTATATAAAAGTTTATAGGAGATGTTTTTGATGATTTGGAGCTGAAAGTAAGGGTTTTTTGAGGTTAATTAAATAGAGTAGGGGCCCTTTTATTTGTGAAATTGAGTTTAATTTTTTAGATGTTCATTAATTTTTAATAATGATAATTCACTCTCAATAAAGTGGATAAATAATTTATAAGTAATATATATAATAAGTGGTAGGTAACATCAATAGGTACACCTCCCAATTAGAAACTTCTTTCAAACATGTTTGGCCCTTTACCTCTAATGTTACTCACTTTTATCATTTTATTTTTCACCACAGTAACTAGTTTTTACCAAAGAATCTTATCCTTTATGCCCAACTTATGGTCATTATTGTACAATTTAGACCTATAGATTCAAAATTTGAAACCCATTTAATTATATTAAATTTTTATAGTTTGTAAAAAATAATTTTGAATTAATAAATGTATACTATATTAAAAACAATTTTTGGAAAATTGTAACTGAAATTTAAAAATGAAAAATATGGTTTTGTAAATTAAAGATTTTTTTTAAATTATAAATTAAATTCTAAAATAAATATCTGGCCTTAGGAAAATATTTCCATAATTTTTAATTCATAAATATAAACTAATAATTCCACAAATGACATCTTATTTGTAAAAATGGTGTTTCCCACAATTCAACTAAAAAAATATTTTTATAAAATCACAAAAAATAATATTAAAATAATATTGAAATATTTTTATAATAAAAATTATGTTATTTTTATAAAATTTAAATTCTAAAATTTATAAATTACCTTAGAAAAGGAAATAAAATATATTAAGAAAATATATTTTATTAAAAAATAACCCTTTGATATATAGGTGTTTTTAATATAATTCCATATATATTTATAAATAATTTAATACTGAAATTTTGGATTATAAATATAAATATTACCTATTAAGATAAACTTTTCACTATGATCAATTTAATTTATTTTGTTTAAATATAATACCTATTTTTAACATGGTTCTTTGTAAGGTATTGTTTTTTTAATATTTATCAATAAAAAAATATTAAAAGTATTTTAAATGATTATTATGTTGTTATTTATTAATTATTATATTATTTATGTAATTTTAATATTACATGGTTTTTTAGTCAGGTGTTGTGTACATTTTGAGTTTTGTGTGATAGAATCTATCATAAATAGTATCAATTTATACGATCCAAAATATCTTGTCGTTGTTTCATTTGTGCATGTCACAATGACTATGATAACTAAGAGAAAGCTAATATTTACCTAGTATAAAATATAAGTATTATTTACCTCCCCTATGAATGTTTTCTTAGCTAGGGAATAATTTCACATGTTATGTGGACCTCCCCTTTTGGATTTTTCTCAGCCATAGAATAAGATCACGGGTAACATAGACCTATTATATGAGAGTATTCTTAGTCATGGAATAATCCCAAAAGTAAGATGGGTCTCCTATATGGTATTTTTCTCTTCCAATATCTATGATCAACCTATGGTCCTTTTCCATACATAATAAAAGACTTCCCCCAAGGGTGTTTTATAATACATGTTTATAAACACAACCTCTTAAGAAATTATCCAAATCATATACTAGATAAATAATCATAAAAAATGTTTGGACAAAAGTAAAATCAACCATTATCACTAAGAAATCTGATTGGGTCCCTTATGACAATACATAAACAGTGGTCCCATATTAGATCCCTCAATATCATTCCAAGCCACTTAAGTCATAACACGTCTCATGGAGGATACCATACTCCTCGGCTATTTCATAAACAACATGCAGCCTCATAGGCCACTTAGGTACACTATAATGGAAATAGTTTATCAATATAGCACATGACCCTTCTTCATATCTATGTTAATCCCTCGTTAGTCCATATTCCTTTCCTAATTTAATTATCCAAATAGATCTAAGGTGTCTCAAAGGTCCACAATTTTCCTATTCAGAAAACATAACTCGAACCATTCTACCCTTCACCATGGTGGAGGTCAAGGGATCATACCTCAGTCCGACAAGTCCCAATCTAAATATTCATGCCCCTCAAGAATTCCAAATGTCAAAGTCATACCCAAATATATCATAGCTTATACCATCGGTGTTTGAGGAAATAAATGTTGTGCATAAGCCTCAATGTGGAACTCGAACACTATACTTTCCAACTTAAGGAGTTCTATATTTACTGAGATAATTTAATTTAAATTAAAAAAAACTAAATTAATGGGGAAAATTTTTTCTAGTTAATTAAAAGGTTTAACACTCTAAGTGGCATGATATCCCCTCAAATGAATTATAAATAACATGCAACAAGACATAGTGTGAGTACCAGAAACCCCTACCTCATTAGAATCCATTCATATTATTAGATAGGTTAAAAGATCTTCCAAGGCCATTCATGACTCATCTAAGCACCATCTAAGCATGAATAACCACCTGAGTCCCTACCTCAAACCAAATAACATAAATAATTTATTATTCAATTTATAATATTTTAAAAAATTAATTTAAATGAGGCATAATCATTGATTCACTCTTAAATGGACCTATCACATTGGAATAAAGACCAAAAGCCTGTGGAAAATCCATCAAGTTCTCTTAGTACTAACAAGGCCCAAATAACTAGATTTCACCACCAAATGAATACAAAAATATATGAATTTAGTGAAAAACATAGTAAAATAACTCTATTGACAAAGCTCATTGAAACACTAGGAAACAACATGAAGATGTCGTCTCATGATGTACCCTATGGGGGAGAAGTGAAATCCACATGATACTCAGCTAATTAAACATTAATTTTATGGAATTTGTATCGATTCCCTAACTAGATAATGAAAAAAATCAATATTAGTGTAGTATGATAAAATCATAGATAAAAAAATGTATATGCTTACCTTAAATCAAAATAAAAATGAAATGAAATTCATCTACGATCATGTGAGAAGGATGAAAAAGAGGGGAGGGATGATCTAGAACATATGCACCAATATTGGGGAAGAGTAGGGGCTTACCCCTATAAAATTTGGATGGGGAAAATAGTAATTTTTCCCGCATTTATGTCTTCTTGAAAAAAGGTTTCACCAGAAGGCTATCTGGTAGATGAAAATTGAATCCACCTTGCAGCCTAGCCAACTTAGTCTACCTCTAATGTTTCCTTGATCCTCACCAACACTAGTTTTACCTTCTTCCAAATCTAAAAAACATGTTAAATTCACTCATACAATTGTAATTCTATTTTAAATCCTGGTACAAAATCCATCATGTCCGCTATTTGAAAATTTAAAATTCTTTCAAGAATTTTCAACCTGTACAGACACAGGATCAGACACCTTTATTCTTGTATTAGTGATTCCTAACATTTATGCATATACATTCTCAATATGATCATTGGTTGAATGAGATTTCTTTTTGAATTTAATTTAGGATTTAAATTTGGTTGTTATTCAATGCATCATGTCAGTTAGAAGATAATTAATTTGGTTAGTTCATTATATATGATCAAAACTAGTCATTTGACATTTTATATATTAGATATGAGTTTCAAAATACATTTACTTGATATTATTTTCAAAATATGACAGTATATCAACAGTATTGAGTCATAAAAATAAAAAATAATGAAAAAAAGAAATGAAAAATATGAAGAAATAAAACTCTTTTCATTACAATTTAAAAACCAAAGGAAAGTAAAGATGCACACAATAACAAATAATAAAAAAAGGATGAAAACCCTTGACATATTATTAAAAATTAAAACAAATTCTTTACCTTATAATAAAATAAAATTTCATATATAAATCAAGAAAAGGATTTTTTAGGAAAATCATCAAAAATTAAAAAAAATTAAAAAATTTAAGTGGAGAAAAATTTGAGGATTTTTGAATTAGAAATTGATATAGTCACACAAAAAATAATCACCTCGATTAGTACCCAATAATAAAACTCAAATAAGAAATCCATGTATGCCATGATAAATAAATTAAAATTTAATACAGCGTTATATTTAACCTTGAATATACATAAATAAAATCTCAAAAAATGATAAATTCAAATATTTAAGAATGTAATAATGGATTAAGAGTAAAAAATGATTAATTAGTGGATTTAATATAGATTAAAAAATATTTATAGATAAAAAAATTAAATTATATATAATTCTGAATTTACATTATTTTTTATGATTTATTATTAAAAATTATAAACAATTAGTTTTATTTTGTAGATTATTTTTTAAAATGTGTGTTCTGAACTTTGACCACTGCTATAATAAGACCCTTATGAAATCATTTTTTTATATATGAACATTATTTTTTATCAATTTTTAATATGGTAAACATTGTAAGAAATTTTTTAACATCAATTACATAAACATAAATCAAAATCCTTATTTTAAGAAACAACTATGAAATTTTAAATTAGTTATTTCAAAAACCAACATTGAATATTAAGTAAAAAATTCCAATGAGATTATAATTTGGGTTGGGTAAATCAATAATCCATTTTTTGTTTATTAATTCCTCATTTACCTCATCATATGTGTTCAATTAAATCATTGATCCATACTTCTTATGTTTCATGTCCTAACTCTAACTAAGAAATAATTTAAAGGAACAAAAAAGTTTTTTAAAATTTTATGCAAGGAAATCCTACTCCTTTCTTGATTTGGGTTGTGTTATGAATCCTAGTTTATACACAATAATTTTTCAAAATTATAGATACAACCCATGTTCTAAAAATTTTATGAGGGAGTCTCCCAGAGTTCCTTGTCCAACGTTATCGAGTGGATACCTCCCAATGGTTTATTTTTAATGGATCTAATAACTTTATTCTAACTATCAAAATGATTATCCTTTTATATTACCCTAGAAATTTCTTTAAACATTATTCCTCTAGTGTCCATGTGGTCATCTAGACTCTTGTGAAAACATATTCAACCTACTTTTTTCTACTAGGGTAGTGGTGGTTCTCATTGTTCTCCTTCAAGTCCCTGAATCTGATTATTTCGAAGGGTCACATAGGATTTCTAACTTTTATTATTGATAGTGTAACATAATATGTATAAATAAGTGGGATTATTTTTCACTTTCTCCTCAAATTTATCATTATAGCAGTAGAAATGGATTGCTTATATTTTTCTATTCCTTTAAAACCCAACAGATAATCTATTAGCACTATTTGTGGATCTCGTGTTTATTTCTCACTATAACATGTATTGTATCTTTCTTCAATTTAAGTTGATTTATTTTCTTCTCTTAGATAACTTAGTTGATTTTATTCTAATAGCCCACCACATCACATAAATTGTATCAGGAAACTCTTTATGCTTTTGGTAAAGGCAACTTAACCTTTTTTCTTAGGTATTATAATATTTTCAAAAATGGACATATCTATATGATATATTAAATTAAAATAAATCACCTCAACACTTGTGTCTTTCTCTGATAATCTCCTTGTGTATTTTTCTTAACAGAATTCCCATTTGTACTGATAGATTTTTCCTATCTTTATTTCTTCTCTTTTTCATCAAATTTTTCTCACCTGAAAATGTCTTCAAGATTTCCAATAGTATCCTCAAATCTTCCTCTTTTAAAAATATTTCACAAAATTATAAAATATACAGTAGTCAACATCTTGTGGGATAGGGCTTTCTCTTTAGGCCAAAAATTCATTGAAAATCACAAATCAAGATCCAACATCTATTTTGAATATCAGATAAATTCTCTAATTTCTCTTCTCAAATCATATATTGAATAATATCATAGTTTTATTATTTTTTTTAATCTTGAAGGTGTAAAATTATCATAGAATTATTTAATTATTTATTTTTACCTCCAAAGGTTGATTTTTAAATATTCTAATTTAAAAATAACTAAATAAAATAGAATTCACCTTTTTATATTCTAATTTAATATTAATCTTCTCAATATTATATTATTTATTTACAAAGACTCTATATTTTTTGGACATGAAAGAATAGAACATAGATCATTAAATATTCATAATAGATTACAAAATCTGAAAACTTCATTTTTCAATCTGTAGAAAACCCAAAAGAAAATTATGTATTTATGTTTACACAAATAGATATCATTCACACACATAGAAGATTATGTTTTTTATAAAGGTAATAATTATTAGGTATACTTATTTATCCTTATGTGGATTATGAAACAACGCATAATACTTATATAGGTTAGGGATAATTATTATGAAAATTACACTTCATGCATACATGGTACTAAATTATGCTTATGTTGCAAAATGATAATGCTTACAAATATGAAACATTACCATTTCTTACTTGACTATATTGGATGATTCTTACGCAAATCAGAATATAATCCTTATGATGTAGTGGAGATTTTTTTTTTATTCTGTAAATAAATGATCCTTACAATTCATTTAATTCCCTAATGTTTTATTGTATATCTTTCATTTTAATAAATATAATGTTTTTATGGCTTGCATCAAATTCAGCATCAGAGTAGAAAATTATATGATAAATAAAAATAAAATCAAAAAATTTGTTTTTATAGATGTTAAATTAGTGAGTATAGAAGGAAATATCTATATTATGAAATTTATGAAGAAAAAAGAGTAAAATTGCACCAGGTAGCGAAAGTCTCCCTTATAAATCTCATTTGTAAAATCTTGAAAAATAGGTAGATTCAATAGGGGTTTACCTATACCAAGCCCAAGATGAACTCTAACAGTTTTGTTATGAGTGAAATTTTCTATAAGATAAATTCAAATGTGCCAAAAAAATTCTATAAGGTCCATCATAGCAGAATCAACACCGGATGCTTCAACTAGAGCTTACCTTATTCTTATATCTTATGTGGGGAACTTGATGTGTTGTGTAACTAAAAATTAGGGAGATATAAACATGTAATTATTAACATATTCTTTTATTTATCAAATTATTTTATGCATTTATCATTAATTATTTTAATAAAAAAGAATCTTTATTTACTAACGCATTGATAAAACCAATAAGATCATTTTATTGTTAAAAATGTCTTTATTTTCAAAAAATTATCTTTTTAAGTGATTATTTTAATTAAAAAATATATATATAAATATATTTTTTATATGAATAATATATTGACACTAATTATTAATTGGTAAGAAATAAAAATTAGAATAATTAAAAAATTAAAAAGTTATTTTCCCCTGAAAATATTTTTCAATATATTTCATTATTATTATTTATAAAGTGTAATTATAAAATTTTATAATTTAAATATGTATAAATTAAAATAATTTTTATATTTATAATAAAAATAATTTCTTATGATTATTTATTTTTGTTTTTTTAGAATAGCTAATATTTGGGTGAATGGTAAAAATATAGCTTTTTCTAAAATAGTGTAATTTATGAACTTATCTACAACTAAGTATAACGTTAAAAACTTATAAAACTTATTTCAAGATCAAAAATGTATTTATATAGTGAAATTATTAATTTTAATGTACTAGGTTGAATTTTGAAAACCCATGATTAACATTTTGACAACTATGCAATATTTTTCTCAAAAAATGTTTTTATTTTTTCTTTTCAAATTATGTTTCCAAAAAAGTGAAATTAGGTTATGAGTTTATTTAAAATTAACCTAAATATTATTTATTTATTAATAAAAAATAATTTCATTTTAAATAAACCGTGTTTTTAATTTTATCATAAATATTAAATTCATACCTAAAAATACAATTTTCTAAAAAATGTGTCTTTTCACACTACATGTACAAAATTTACAAATAGTGTTTCTTACACATAAAAATATTATTTAATAAAATATATTTTATATTTTTAGTTACTAGGTCCACATTATTTAGTATGTTACATTTATTTTTTATAATTAAAATTATATTTCATCTGTGTAAATTAATTACCATAGTAAAAACCAAAAATGGTAAAAGTGAAAATACTAAGAGTAAAAGACTAAAAAACATGTTAAAAATGTTTTTAAATGTTTTTTTTATTTTTAGACCTTAAAATCACCCATAACTATGTTTTCCATTATTATATCCATTTTTCCTTTGAATAATGACTTTACCATTTATATATTACAAAAATGACACTCCCTCGACATATAAAATCAGCCTCCACCACCCCACTTATACTAACAACCAAAGCCAATTAGCTTAAAAAAGAATACTCAAATCCTTCACCAACATTAATATCCACTCCCTAGTGGGTCTAATATTCCAAAAATAAAAACATTAATATCTTTAATCCTTTTTAAAAAAAGTATTTTTCTAAAGAATAAGTTAAAATTTTCCAATTACTCCCTTTTCATTTCAATTATATTTTTATTATTCAAAATATTTAAGATATATTTTATCCATTTAATTATATTAAAATTTATATCATTTATATACTAAAATGTTATTATAATATTGTTATAATCATCAACTAACCATTCAATTTGAAATAGAAAAATGAAAATTATGTTATGTGTGTACTACCACCTCCATAAGTGACTTGATTTCTTTTCAATAACTACCTTGCCTGAATGATTGTAAAATTTTTATTTAATTAATTATAATTATATTTATAAAATAATTAATATTCTTAAATTATAAACTATTACCTACCTTATTCATCTTTCATGTAAAATGAATATGTCGCTTGTGTGTACGTGTGGACTACCACCTCTATGAGAGTGACATTATTCTTTTTTCACTCTATTTTATTATTATGTAATCAAATATATTAAAATATGGTTATACTATTTAATAAAATATAAATAATGTCATTAAACACATTTTATAATGATCTTATTCCAAAATAGTCCCTTTCATAAGCATATTCACCCTAATATTATAGTTTGTTCTTCTTTAGGCCAGTTTAACCACATAAATGAATAACACTATAAATTTATATCATCGATGATTTTGAAAACATAAATACAAGTATAATTAGAAATTAAATATCAAATGAGGTTTTTTATGGTTATAAAATGTTTATATGAATTTTTTTTCATTATTAATATATCAATATTGTGCGAAATAATGTACCCAAAATAAGTTTTTCACTGATTCTATATTCATGAATTAAAACTAAAAATCATATAAAAAGAAATTATAATATTATAAATAATTATATAAAATCTATTATAGTACCAATAAGGAGCTAATTATTATTATATTTGAATTTAAAAAAATAAGTCACACCTCTATTCAAAACTAGTACAAAATGAACACTCAAAACTAACAACATCGGATAATGAAAAATAATAATATTAACTATCATATTTCCAATAAATTAATATAATTGAAGTTTATAATAATTCATCAATATGACTGAGTTTTTTAATTAAGTGATTTGGATTGTTATTTTTATTATTAAATGGATTCAAATGCTATTTTGGATGTCTATAATTAAGGTAAGGGTGTTTCCTCTCCAATTCTATTCTTTGTGATGTGTTTTGGTTATACATGTAATTTCATTTATGTGGTGTTTATATTTAAAATTGGATATATAATATCCTGAATTATCTTTTCTTAATGTTATTTTTAGGTTTGTTTTCATTCCCTCTATTTTATGTAGTTTTTATTAAAACATTTCTTATGGTGTAATTAATAATGATAACTCGAAACTTCTTTCATACAGTTATTATATTTATTCTTAAAATTCATTATTATATTCTTGGGTTATTCAACCATAAAACTATATTATACGTTATCGTATCTTCCCCTTTGTTGAAAAATGCATTTTTTATTTAAATATCCTTTCATGTTGTATTTCTTTCCCAAAATATGATGCCATTATTAAGAATAATTATTATTCTCTTTAATAATGATACTTCTTCAATGTTCATATTTTTTCCTTCCCGAAAATGTCTTCTTTTATATTTATAATCATAATTATGTGTTCTACCATTTTACAATCTTCTTTCTCCTCTCCTATTTTAAAATATATGGTTTATTTACCATTTTTATTATGTGGGTTTCAAGAAATATATTTTAAAATATTATATGGTGTTCCTTATATGTTAGTTTGTTTTTTATTCCATCCAAATTTTCCTTTATATATCCCTTATTTCTTTTCCAACGATCCACTATTTATGTTTATTTTTAAATTTAAAATGTTTTAAAAGTTTTCAATTCTCTCTTTTGAAAATGAATTTTGAAAATGACTCATAACTGTTTCTTAAATGACAATATTAAAAACATTTTTCAAAAAAACCTTGTTATAATATTACTTCCATTTTCCACTTTATCTAAAATAAATTTATTTCCTTGGAAAATATTTTTTATGAAACACCCTATAAATTATGTTATAGTATTTTGGTGTACTAAACTTATATAAATCCAATACTACTTTTTTTACCTAATCATCCAACATTTATGACATTATTTTCTTCTAATGAATTTCCTCTATGAACAATAAATATTTACATCCTTTATTGAAACTATTCACCAAGATGTTACACATCAATTTATTATTGATGTTATTGTCAAAATCATGTTCCTTTTTATTTATATGGTTTAAATACCTCATAACTCATCATGATAATTTTATGGAATTTACCAAGAAAGTTATTAATATATTTTAATTTCCATTTATTTTCCATGGGGTTTTCATGTTATGATTATTGGTAGAATTAAAATTTATTTTCTTATATTAATCAATTTAAAATGGATATAAACCCATTTTATTTCCCTGACTTTTTTGTTTTATGTTGAATGATTGATTTCAATTTTCATAGGTAAGTATGGATGAATGATGGGTGTGGTCATATATCACCCACTATTGTCTTGTTGACAATTTTATATCTCATGAGACTTGTACATATAGGTATAATTTAGTTTCATCCAATTGTGTGTGGAAGTGTAAAACTATAAATGGGTTTTTATGTAAATGTTTATACCACATATTTATGTTATGCTATCATATCTCAAGTTTATAGACTAAATTTTCCACACTCCTTTGATTAATGTATTATTCTATGTTAAGATTTATGAAATAAATCTTGATTTTAGATATAGAATTTTCTAGGTATAATTTTTGTATGTCATGTCCAGGTACTGAGATTAAACACAAATAATAATTTTATGTTCATTTAAGATCTTAAATTGTTATGGATTATGTTTTATCTTACTAGGTATTTAGGTTCACAACTTTTCTTATGTTTTTTTACATTGGTTTTAAATGTGAGTTTAATTTATACGAAGTCTAAAAGAGAATATAATGTGCTTCGATTATGGTGATGTGTTCATAAGTATTGTAATATAATTTGATTATATAGCTCATCCTCAAATACAATAAACTCTTAATTACTAATATTGTGTTTATATTGTCATATGTAATGTTTATCTTATTGAAATGATGAAAAATTGAGAAATGTTTATCTTAGGATTCACCACATTGTATCAAAGATAATTTTAAAAGAAATAATTTTTAAAACTTAACACAAGTTTACAAGCATGTGGCCCCTCATTTCATACCGACTTGATCATTATGGTTGTGAAATTTTTCAAATTCACTAATAAATAATAATTTAATAAATTCTAATATCATTTATATGCCAAAATATATTCATTTATACCATCTCCACTCTTCTCAAAACTTCATCCAAGAGTTATACAACTAAATATTCAGTATAATTTACCTTTAGTACACCATGGATGATATTTAATAATTATTAATAACATTTAAAAGAATAAAATCACCCCTATATCTATATTCATTAAAACTTCTTCAATATGTTATAGATATCACAATCACACTTTAATATTTTCCTTTTCCATTGACATTATCTAAAAAATCATATGATATAAATTGATGCTACATGAATCCCTCTAGATAAGTTCTCTAATATGTATCCAACAGTTCCCTTTTCCAGTTATGATAGTCACGCCACATTATTTCCTTCAAAATTTACATACACATTTCAATAGATTCAGTCAACTTAGAATCATTTATTTCAAAAATTAAATAAAATCCAACACATGGGACATTCAAAATATTATATATTTTTAAAAAAAATATTTTAACACACATAATTTTAATTGGAACAAGAAATAATAAATAAGAATTTGAAAATTTATAGAACTATTAATATATGAAAATAAAACTTGATGATTTATCTTCTTTTCTTTACTTGTAGTGGTTCCCTCAAAATATAAAAACATATATTGATTGTCAACGTTTTCATTTTGATTTAAAGATAAAAAAAGAGATATTTTTAATGTATTTCAATAAATCTCAAAGAGAATTGAGAAAGTTTATTTTTGATAACAATGGTATAACTTATATGGAATATAGATCATTTATACTCAATATAAATAATTCATCTTATCTAAAAAATATGTCAATAATGTAAAAAAATATTTACCAAATTAATAATTGAGGAATTGTAAATAGAAAGTTTTATGGGTCATATCTATGTACTAGATGATTCATAATTAAATAAAAAATCATTCTCATATTGACTAGGAGTGGAATTAATAAGATATAATAAGAAAATCAAAATTCAAAATGAATACCTCACCGACCATGATTTTAATATTTAATAGAGTTGAATTTTATTTAGTTTCATCAGTGATAAATAGTAGGCTCCTAACCACAATAGTATCCACTAGGAACGGGAATCACTAAATTCTTTGGTTTTAACTCTTTTCTCTAAGTTGTATGCTAGCACCTCCTCCACAAATTAAAATAGATAATCGATCATGAGAGTGTTTTAGATAGAAGATAATAATCTCATGAATAAAAAATTAAGTGATTAAACTACTTTATATGGTCACATATATCAAATGTAAACTCTTATTTGAGTGTATAACATTCTAATCATTATAAAATTGGTAAACTATTTGGACCCATATTTATTTTTTAAACTAAACATTAAATATATTTTTATTTTCAAATTTTTTATATAGATCAACAAATGAAGTGTTTAGATTTTTAGAGAACTTGAAAATATAATTATAAGTGTTGGTTTAATGTTATATCATACTCTCCTCATATTCACTATATTTCTTATTAATACATCATGACCAAACATCAACCATAGCATGGTAAACATCACCATATCATGGTATATTGAAAAATTATCTATAACTTGGTAAAACTCACCACATCATGGTCTATAATTTCATTAAATTTTTTTAAAAAAAATCTACAATTTAAACTAAGTAATTATAGAATTTATAAAAAAATTCACAAATCTTTGTGAATCCATCTACACTCATTTGGACATGTATATCATTATCTTCTTAAAATTTTGGAAAAATCCTTATACCAAAGTCACTACATAGTACATGACCTTATGTAGGACCCTAAAATCCTTTTTAGTATAAAAATAATGATGAATTCTTTAATACATATTTATAAGTAAAGATCATCCTCTATCAAAATTTCATTTTTACTCATTCTACAAAGGGGTCTGACAAGATTCTAATCAAACACACTTGTATATTCAAAAAAACTATTCCATGAGATTTATAGCTATACATTATATACATGGTTTTATAATCCCTTTATCAAATACATAAATCTACCAATATACATCGAATAAGTCTATTTAGTATATTACAACTCATACTTTAATGATTATCTAAAATAAATAGACCAGTTTCAATGAATATGCCACTTGTAATTCATCTAATTATTTGAGCATATCACATGTCAATCAATTAAGAATTACCATAAATATCATTATAATAATTAAAGCATAGGACCAAATTATATACTTTTCATAAAATAGGGTAGATATCATCATTGTTAAACTCAATTAATAACATATTCCACAACAACAAAAACCACCCATGATTTTCTTAGCCTCAAGTCTAGCATTGGAAAGGTATAAAAGTAGGAAGGTTCGCATGATAATTATATTGTAAACCTTAGGTAATGATGACTTATATTAATAATATATCTCTAGGTATATCAATGATCATATTATATTACATGTGAATAATTTCATGGTTCAACCTAGATAATAAGTATCCACTTATTATCTCAACAGTCTGTTATTTATTATATATAATATTCTACCAATTTCAATCTCAACGTATTATCACAATAAATAATACTTTTATTATGATCATCAATTAAGAATAAATAAAATGCATACAATAATTTAATTTTATATGTACTGCACATGAATTAATGATATATGGTGGTTGAAAATATTAAAAATCTATGATACATTTAATGATCGTTATACCCAATCTCTCATATGTTGAATACCCATAGATTCAACATGACTATCATATTTTTAATATGTTAATGGTTTTTTCAAAATATCTAAAATATTTTCCAATATATAAAGTGAATACATCTTAAAATCACACATATCAATTATTTTTCATATAATATAGTATTTTTAAAGGTTATTTTTGGTCCTTTGGTGATACGGGGTTTAATTATCCTAAGAAATAGCTCCATTATTTCAATGGTAATGATTAATTTCTACCTCAATGTTAGGAACCACCCAATGTTTATTAATGAATTTATTTATTCAAATTGATTATTCTCTAGAATTTAATGTAGTGATGTATATTTTTTTCTTTTGTTGAGTATGTCATGGTGACATGTTTGGGACTCTTCCAATGGATAGATCCCCTATTATGGAAAATCCGGAACAATATTCAGATCCAATATAATCCTTGTATATTTAGAAACTAACATCAGTGTTAAATGATAATGTGTGATTATCCTAACCTCTAAAGACCAATAATATATCGTTATATATTCTCATATATATAATGACAATCTCGATAATAATCTAGTGAATCTATAATGGTCTAGTACATAACATGGAATACGTGATATATCCTATGGTGGAAGCATAAATAACATTTTTCATTTTCCTAAAATGTTAAAAGGATCTTTTATCATCATATTATCTGGGATATAAAACACTATTAAAGGCCCCATTAAGTGATTAATTTAGAAAACAACATATCACCTTACCAAAATATATGTTTTCACTCGGTCTATGATGCATCTTTGATCTTTCTCCATAAATATCCATACCTTTTATGTAGCATACTTTACCCTTGAATTTTATGAAGAAAAACGTTACCAGCAACAGATGTATAGAACCTGATGTTGGTATATTAGTTTTTAAAAGTAATATATCATCCACATAAAATATCATAAATACCAAAACACTCCATCTAATTCACTTTTATATAAAATAATCATTTGTGTTCTTGATGAATCCAAAGTCTTCGAATTCATCAAGAAATTGAATGTTACAATTCAGAGATGCTTTCTTCAAATCAAATATGTATTATTGCTTCTTGAAAACTGTATAATGATCATTTTCAACATAAAAACATTCATGTAGTATTATATACATGTTATTGACCAAATTACCATTAAGGAAAGTAGTTTTTATATCTGTTTGATATATCTTCTAATCATAATGAGATAATATTATATAAAATATCTAAATAGACATTATCATTATAATTAAGGAAATAGTTTATTTATATTCAATACTATGAATTTTTTTATAAACATATTCCACTAAGTGATCCTTGTAGGTGTAAAACTGTCAATACATGATAGTTTTATTGTGTCAAACACACTTATACAAACTTTTTCTCACACCTTTAGGTTCATCCACCTAGTTATAAATGTGATTAGTGTAAATAGAGTCCATCTTAGATTTTATATCCTTTAATAATATCTCAAAAATATAACACCTAATGGATTCTCATTTCCAAATTGGTTTATCATATATGGTTATTAATTCATCATCATTTTCTACTCTACATCTTTACCTCTAAGGATCCCGAAGAATTGTACCAAACCATTAATCTTATTGTCTAAATAGATTTATTTTTTTATAATCCTTTTTATGGAACCATCCCACACTATATCTTATGACCACCTTGAATTTATTCTTTTTGAACATATCTAAGTTCAAACTTCAAACCATAGAAACCTTGATTTATATGACCCTTCTTAATGAAGACAAAAAATTAAGCCACAAGACATTTCTTTATCATGATCATAGAAGTAATACCCCTTAATTTCCATTAAAGAATCAATAAATAATAATTTTATATATTTGAGGATATTTTTTTAGAAACCAACTGAATCATTTTAGCATGACATCGAAAAATATCTATAAAATTCAAATTATGATTCCTGCCAATCTATATTTCATATTGTTGAGCAAGTGTTGTTTTCAAAAATACATAATATTTTTATTTAAAGGGGGATTTTATATTAATACTCTATCTCTTTATGATAATTTTGATGCTCACAAATACCCATAATTATTTTATAATGATTTTATTTGTTAAGAATGTTTCAGGAATTTAACATTTTATTTTACTCTTTAAATTACGGGAATTTATTATTAAAGTATTCGTATTTTAACGTGTTCTGGAAACACTGTTCCGGAGTTACTTATTCGGAATCTACTTGAGTGTGTTTTGGAAACATTGTTTATACCCTACGTGGATAAACGTAGCATAAGGATAGAAACCGTGTACACTTTTTTAGATAAGGAAAAAGTATGGTTAAACGACCATACGTTATCAAAAAAGTATGAAAGAAGAACCCTACATTTGGGATATCGGAAAAGTATTGTAGGAGAACCGTACATAAATATAAAACGTAACGTTTTTTTATAAAAACTATGGTTTATCAACCTTACTTTTGTAAACAACCATACATTCTTGGAAAAGTATGGATCAAGTAAAAGTATTGATATTTTATCGTATGTTTGAAATTTGAAGAGAAAAGTATGGATGATCAACCCTATGTTTGGAATGAACCTTACCTTTGTTGTCAAGTATACATTTTCAACCTTACGTTGTCAACCTTACATTGGGATCCATACGTTTGAAGACTATGTCATCAACCTTATGTTTAGAGGATGTATATAGCTTAACCTAAACTTACATTTAGCGTTGTATAATTTAACGTCGCTATTTTTATGCAGTGATCAATAAGCTGATTATTAGGTGGATTTCAATCTAGATTTAAAGGTAATTTTAAAGTACGATTTTGACTAATTCAAAACTGTTTCATCAATGATTTGATAATCGAATTAAAAGGATCTTTTTATGCCGAGTCTTCAGGGAAGTTACCACTGCTCTATAAATTCAAATGTCTGAATATCATGAGTAAAAAGGTGACTCTTGTGGATCTAATTTTACAAGAGAAATTCTTATCATTCTTTTATTTATATGGGATTTTTTAAACTGCATCGATGATTATTGATCATGTGTGATCTTTTGATTATTCTAAAAAAGGAGAAAAATAGAGACTACTAAAACACACCAATCTGCTGGTTCAAAAAGAGCATCAAAGCTCTGTTTGTTAAAAGAGGAAGGAATGAGATAGGCGATTGACTTGTTCTACAATAAATATCTACTTTGAATTTTCTACTGCTGAAGTTGTGAATTATATTTCAATATCTACTACAATAGGATCGAGTCAGTACGTTTCATATGTGAAGATTATTATTTCTGAAGGTGACGATATATCTACTGTCAATTACATGTTGTTGCAATTGTGAAGAACATATGGAAAGTATTTTCAAAATACGAAATTCTTTTCTTTCTATTCTTGAGTGATCGGCTTCTCGTACTAAGTTGTGTAGGATCTATAAGTGAACCAGAAGGCTTTGTTTTCCCTTGGATTGTAAAGGTGTCAACTACCTGTACTCATTTGGGAACCGGTCTGTTGAAACAAGGACCAGATATTAAAAATCACCAAGCTTGTGGAGTAGAGCATTGGTGGAGTGGACTAGGGGCCTTCTGTTCCCCAAAACACAATACATCTTCTTTTTCTACTATTTAAATTTTCGCTGCATCATTTAATATGATTAAAGTTAAATGGCAGAACACAATCTCACAACGTTTTTTAAAAAGACACAATTTACCCCCCTCTTCTGTATATTTGGTGTAATCTGATCCAACAATTGGTATCAAAGGTTGAGCTTTCTAAAAAAGCTTTAATAGGATAAAAGTGATTATACATAGAGCAAGATGACTGATACAAGAGAGGGAATGTCTATGGTCAAACCACCGTACATCAATGCAGAAAACTATGGATGCTGGACGTCATGAATGATCATCTATCTGAAAAATCTTGGATACAGAGTCTATTCTATGATTCTAACACCATATGAAATACCAAAAAAACATGAAACATGGAGTGCAGCAACTAAAGCATAATATGATATTAATTTGAAGGCAATGAATGAAATTATATGTGTTCTAGGACGTGATGAGTTTAACAGAGTATCTCAATGCCCAACTACATATGAAATTTGGAAAACTCTTTCTGTTTCTTACTAAGGAACTAAAAATATCATGGAAATGTGATATGAAACTACAATGCTTAAATTTTATACGTTCATAATGGCTGAAGGTGAGTGTATTACTCAAATGAATGGAAGACTGACAGAGATTGTCTATAACATAACTGCCTTGGGAGATCCCATTAAGCAAGTTGATCATGCCTTAAATGTTTAGAGAGTACTGCCTACAAAATGGAATGGAATCACTGCAGCAATCAGACAGTTGACACGTGTCAAAGATTTAACAATTATAGAATTTATTGGAACATTAATTATGTAAGAATCTGATATGGAAGATGAAGCTAATAAACATAAAGTGCTTATAAAAAGAGAAGATATTGCCTTGAAATCATCATCACAGAGAAAAAATAGAAAGATGAAGAAAAATGAAAAGGACAAGTCAGAGAGTTCTGAGTTATCTAATTCTGATGATGTATTGGATCAGCTAGCCCGAAGATTCACAAAATTTTATAGAAAGAAAAGAGGCTTCAAAATATCCTTTAAGAAAGATGATAAGGAAGTAAGATGCTATAAATGGAAGAAAATTGGGCATATTAGACTTCACTATCCTCAATCAAAATAAGACAAGAGAAAGAAATTTTTCAAAATAAATGACTATGAGTATAAGGACAATAAAGACATTAAAGCTACTTATAGTGTATCTAAAGACACCATTAGTACTTTTCAATTAGACTCAGAGAAGGAGGAAGAAAATATGTAAGCCAACATGTGTTTTATGGAAGAAACATATGAGGTACAATATTATTAGTCTTCTGATTTAAGTTCTGAATCTAATTACTCTAATGAAAAACTTGCAGCCTACTGCAATATGCTTGAAGAAAAATATGAATCTCTATTTAAGTAGCATAAGTCTTTAAATAATGTTCATAAGGTTGTTTCTAATGAAAGAGATACAATTCTGAAACAATATAAGGAGTTAACTGAAAAATTTGATTCGATTAATTCTAAAAATAAAAATTATGAATCAAAGATAAAATCCCTACAAACTGAAGTAGAAACTTATAAAACTGTAGCCCTTGTTTTTACTAAAGGATAAAATCCTTTAAATTAAATCCTTTGTAAAAATTTCATTAAAAAGGAATTATTTGGAATTGGTAGTAAAGGTGGAAACCCCAAGCTGTACAAAAACTATTTTCTTTCAAGTGCAAAAAAGACTAAATTGTAATAATTGTGGAATAAGGGGACATATTTATAAAAACTATTTCTTAAGACAACCCCAAATAAGTGGAATTAAGAATGATTTTGTATCAAATGATCTATTTGACTAATGTGAAATTAGAAAAACAAAGAAAGTATGGATTCCTAGATCCTTCCTAACTAACACTACTGGACCCACCAAAATATGAGTACCAAAGCAATCTGTGTAAATGTCTTTGTAGGGAGTTGTTCACAATATAAAAAATGACATATGGTATAGGTAAAATGGCTGATCAAGTCATATGAGTGGAAACTTATTTAATTTCTCTACACTCACTCAAAAATATGGTGGACTTGTCACTTTTCATGACAATTCCTAAGGAAAACTCATTGGTATTGGAACAGTTGGAGATCCAAAAGCTGTCTCAATTAATAAATTACTTTATGTACTAGGATTGAAACATAATCTTATAAGTATCTCTCAACTATGTGATGATGGTTATGATGTTTATTTTTCTAACAATTGTTGTTTTGTTTCCAAAAATAAATTGATTATATTTAGAGCACCAAGAACTGATAATGTGTATACCCTGGATTTAAATTCCTTGTGTAGACAACAAGTAAATTCCTTGACTGCTAAAATAAATGAATCCTGGATAAGGCACAGGAGACTTGGACATTGTAATATATATTCTTTAAATAAGTAAACTAAGAAACATTTAGTTTCTGATTTTCCTAGTCTCAAATTTGAAAGTGACATATTCTGTGATGCATGTCAACATGGCAAGAAACACAAATCATCCATCAAATATGTTAACAAAATTACTACATATAAACCTCTAGAACATATTCATATGGATTTTTTTAGACCTTCAAGAGTTGTAAGCTTGGCTGGTAAATTATATGTATTTTTTTAGTTGATGACTATTCTAGATTTACATGGATTTTCTTTTTAAAATTTAAAAATGAAGATTTTACTTTATTTGAAAGTTTTGGTAAAGTTTTTCAAAATGAAAAAGGTTTTAAAATAATTTCATTAAGAAGTGATTATGGTGGAGAAATTGTGAATCAATAATTTAAATCCTTCTACTCAAATATGGGTATTAAACACACCTACTCTACACCAAGAACACCTCATCAAAATGGAATTGTTGAAAGAAGAAATAGGAATATTCATGAAATGGCTAGGACTATGCTAAATGAATATAGCCTTCCTACCTACTTTTGGGAAGAAGTTGTAAGCATAACCTACTATATAATGAATAGAGTTTTAATTAGAGCTCTTTTAAAAAAGACACCCTATGAACTTTGGAATAACAGAAATCCTAAAGTTAACTGTTTTAATGTTTTTGGATGCAAGGTTTACATCTTAAACACCAAGAATAGTCTTGTTGTGTTCAATCCAAATTCTGATGAAGTAATTTTATTAGGATATTCAGATACTTCCAAATCTTATAGAATCTATAATAAGAAGTCATGGATTTTTGAAGAATCTTTTCATGTGAAATTTGATGAATCTGATCCCTTTGAGAAAAGGACAGATCAAATGGATGAATCTGACTCTAATGATAACATGAGGCATGAGAACATGAAAATTTATTTTGAAAAAGATAAAAATAAAATTCAGTCCAGTTCTGAAGAACATGATGCAAAAGAACCTAGAAGTGTGTTGCCTAGGAAGACTAGATCCCTAAAGAATCACCCTTTAGAAACTATAATAGGTGACTTTGAAAGAGGAATAAAAACTAGAAGAAATATAAAAATTTTCTAGAATTATTGAACTTTCTATCGCAATTAGAACCCAAGACTATAGAAAAGGGTTTAGATGATGAAAGTTGTATGATAGTAATGTAAGAAGAATTAAACAAGTTCAAAAGAGATGAAGTCTGGGAATTTGTTGAAAGACCATAAAAATATCCAGTAATAGGAGCGAAATGGATCTTTAGAAATAAGTAAGATGATCAAGGAATAATAACTAGAAATAAAGTTAGACTTGTATCTAAAGGATATAATCAGGAAGAAGGTATAGATTATGATGAGACCTTTGCACCTGTAGCTAGACTAGAAGCCATTAGAATCCTATTAGCCTATGCATCTCATATAAACATTAAATTATTTCAGATGGATGTTAAGTCAACCTTTTTAAATGGTTATTTAATGGAGAAAGTTTATGTTGAGAAACCTCATGGTTTTGAAAATTCTAAAAAACCAAATTCTGTTTTTAAACATACTAAAGCACTCTATGGCGTTAAACAGGAACCTAGAGCTTTCTATGAAAGATTATGGTCTTTTCTTTTGAAAAATGATTTTACTGTTGGAATGGAAGATCCAACGCTGTTTAAGAAAACTGTGAATTCTAATATTTTATTGGTTCAAAATTATGTTGATGATGTAATTTTTGGATTAACTAATAAAACCCTTTTTCATGAGTTTTCAAAGTTAATGAAAAAAGAAATTAAAATGAGTATGATGGGAGAACTAAATTTCTTTTTAAGACTTCAAATTTATCAAAAAAATGGAAATGTTTTGAATCAAAGAAAATACATTACTTATTTGTGGAAGAAATTTGGACTTGAAAACAGTAAGACATATACAACTCCTATATGTACTAATATAAAACTTTATTTGGATGAAACTGGAAAATTAGTTGACAACAAGTTATATAGAGGTATGATTGGAAGTTTATTATATCTTACTGCTAGCAGGCTAGATATAATGTATTAGGTATGTCTTTGTGCAAGATTTCAATCAAATCCTAACAAATCTCATCTAACTGCTGTTAAAAGAATTTTTATATATTTTAAAGGAACTGTTTTTCAATCTCTTCTTTATCCCAAAACTTTTGATTTCAATTTGATTTCATATTCAGATGTAGAATTTGGGAGTTGTAGATTATATTGGAAAAGAACTTCATGAACTTATCACTTTTTAGGAAAATCTTTACTGTCATGGTCAAATAAGAAACAACATTCAGTTTCCTAGTCAACAGCTGAGGTAGAATATGTTTCTGCTATCAATTTTTGTGCACAGGTGTTGTGGATGAAAAACACTCTTATGGACTTTGTACTCAATTTTAATAATACTCCTATTTTATGTGATAATACTAGTGCTATAAATATTTCAAAAAATCCTATTAATCATTCTAGAACTAAGCATATTGATATCAGACGTCATTTTCTAAGAGATCATTTTCTTAAAAAAGGTATATCTTCATAATTTTTAAGTACTAAAATTAAATTAGCTGATATTTTTACTAAACCATTTCCCACTACAAGGTTTTATTTTATTAAGGGGGAAATAGGTTTATTTGATTTAAAAAAAATTATTTTACAATGGTAGTTCTTTATTTTAATTCTACTTAAAATAATTTAGCTATTTTGTTTTTCAAAAAGAATAAGTTTATTTTCCCCAAATAATCTATTTTATTTATTTCAAAATATATGTCATGATTATTAAAAACATGGGAATAAAAGTTTTTATAAACCCTTTTGACTTCTAAACTGTTTCATTTCTATCGAAACCTTTTCAAACCCGCAAACCGCAACTCTGCTCGTGAACCCTAATCATCAAACCTCTAAAACCCTACCCTTCAAACCCTCAGAGATAATCACATATATGGTAAGTAATGAAAGAGCCAATGAAGCCGATACAATAAATTCCAAGATATAATGCTCCAAAGGAAGAAAAATCTTATAGGGAAAGGTAATCGATCACGACTGGTTATTTCAGACAAATCTACTGTTGAAACACGCACTGTCAATTTAAAACCTTGAACAGACGTTCAACAGTGAAAATATGAAATTTCTATATAAGGTAGAACATAGATACTTCATTAAATCTGTACAGTTTAGTGTGGGAGATACTGAGGAATGTATGATAGCTAATATAGAGGATAAGGATTTTTCAATCTCATCAATAGAAATTGGTCATATTCTCAACTGCCCTCATGAGGGAGTTTTTTATTTAGATTGGAAAAATATTGGAGATTCTGTGCATAAATCAGAGGATATAATGTCATTTATTTTTGGTATTAAGACTATAAAGAAAATTTTTATCAAGGATTTGGAGCCTGATCAAGAAATTTTGGTCACATTTGTGCAAACTGGGATTACACCGAGGATGTCTGAGATGGAAAATATATTATATCCTTATATGTATATAATGTATCTTTTTATCAGTGATTTCGAACTCAATTATCCTCGGTATATGGTTTGATACCTAATTTTTTGTTGTCAGAGTGATCCTCAAATGAACTTTCATTCTTTTGGTTGATTCATTTCCAAGCTGTTGCTTAAGAAGGACATGGTGAGACTAGTGGATGCCAGAGTACACTGTCATCAAAGTAATTTGTTTAATGCTGGAACTTTTAAGAAGATTGGATATTTCGGGAGTACTATCAATGGAAAACTTTTGCTGGTAGGAGCAGATGATGAATTGGAAAGTGATAAAGCTCAATCTAGAAAGTCCAAGGAGGGACAACCTGAATAGAGAGTCTGCACTGCGGTAAGGAGGATCAGATTTGATGTGGTAGAATCTGAGGAAGAAAGATGTTAGTAGAGACTTCAAACTCAGAGGAAAAGACCTGTGACTGAGGAACATACTTCCCCTGATTTAACTACAAGATATTTACTCTCTTACAGCTTTGTTAAGGAAAAGGTTGTTGAACAACCTCAAGAACGGAATGTCACTGTTACAGGTCCTGATCATGAAAGGATTTTAGTTGAAAGATCAGAACAACAGGCCGTAGTTGATGTTGCTATTGAAATTCAATAAGAAAATGAGGCAGAGCCTGGTGAGGAAGTGGCCAGACCTCAGGAAACATTAGAGAATATTATTTTAGATATTTCATTAGATGAAAAAATTTCAAATATTCATGATGAGAATTATTATGAACCTCACACAGAAGTTCTTAAAGTGGATTTTTCTATGGAAGAGTCCGGAAATGACTCCAGGGAAAAATCTATGGACCAACCTACTCAGTACAAGGAGAAAGAAAAATATGATGTTGAATCATTTCCTTTAGTAATTCTACATCACACAGAACCTGAGAATTCGAATCAAGCACCGACTGCATCTAATTCAAGGAATAGGGAATCTGAAGAGTTGTATAAAAAGTTATCTCAACTGCAATGTGAGAATGATTCTCTATGAAGCATCTTAGCATCCGAATTGTTGAAATTTCAAATGCTTAAGGATAGTACTATTTCAAGATAAGAAGTTGAAATTTTTAAAGAATATATGCTAAATACTTTTGGAAAATTTAAATCTAAAATGGTTATGAAGTCAGATTTCTCAGATCTTAAGTTGTTTCTGGAGACACAATTTGTATCAATTAGGAATAGTGCTGCTAGTGGATTAGGAACTTCTCCTGATTTAATCAGGATATTTCAAGCCATCACATCTGCAATGAGAAATATAAATGATAGGTTATAAGATCTATAGTGTAATCATGCTCCATTATATGTTCTCTTAGATAATCAGAATTTCTTAGTTGATTAGTTAACATCTAGTAAACTAGGAATCCGTTCTGTCTTGGAAAAATTCACAGAGAAGCTCTCTTTGTTTCTGGAGAAAGAATAAAGGCTCCACGAGTTTTTCTAGAGTCAATATCATTGAAGATATTCATATGACTCAAGAGGCCAGAGATCTTATTATTATGCTTGGTGATGGATTAATTAAAAGGATGAGATAAGAGTTAGCATAAATCAAGTCTACAGTTCAGTGAAGATAAACCCTACCCATTCACTACAAACCTTGATTCCTGTGTTTATCATCCTTGTATCTATTTTTGACTTTTAATGAAAATCTGTTTCTTTCTTTCAATTTGTTTTACTATCTTTATTTTCATATTCTAGTACTCCAGATTTAATTATTAATAAACATTTAATAAAAGCAATTACCTATAGTTTAGTGCAACATTAAAAGTGTTAAAATCCATGATTTATCATTCTTTTTTATATCACAAAAAGGGGGAGAAATTTGGATAAACACCACATTTTATTTTAAAAAACCTTATTTAAATGATTTCCTGTATATTAAAAAAAATTGGAATTATAAAGATTTATACTTATACAGAAAACTATTTTATTTTATTTACAGTCGTTTATTATTCAGGGAAATTTTTTATTACTTTTTATTCAGACAGAGAAATTTAGATAAAACTAGAATCTTTTATTTTATTCTTAATTTTTATTTTAAAAGAAAAATTATTTTATTTTCATGATGGGAGAGAAATTTTAATTTATTTAAATTATTTTGTTAAAATTAAATATTTTTTTATCCTTTCAAAATTATAAAACTTTATGTAACTAATTCTGAATGTTAATTTCATTTAATTAGTCTTATTATTTTATGGTTTTTGTGATCATAAAAACGGGGGAGATTGTTGAGAAAGTTTTGTTTTCAACAATACATAATATTTTTATTTAAAGGGGGAGTTTATATTAATACTCTATATATTTATGATAATTTTGATTCTCACAAATACCCTTAATTATTTTCTAATGATTTTATTTGTTAAGCATTTTTTAGGAATTTATCATTTTATTTTACCCTTGAAATTATGGGAATTTATTATTAATGTATTCTAATTTTAGTGTGTTATGGAAACACTGTTCATGCGCTAATTATTCAGAATCTGCTTGAGCATGTTCGGGAAACACTATTCATACCCTATGTGGATAAACATAGCATAAGGATAGAAACTGTGTATACTTTTTTGAGATAAGTAAAAATTATTGTTAAACAACCATACGTTATCGGAAACGTATGAAATAATAAACCTAAGTTAGGAAAGAACCATGCGTTTGGGATATCAGAAAAGTATGGAAGGAGAACCGTATGTAAATATTAAACGTTACATTTGTTTCTCAAAATTATGGTTCATCAACCTCTCTTTTGTAAACAACCATGTGTTATTGGAAAAGTATAGGTCACGTAAAAGTATGGATCTTTTATCATACGTTTGAAAGTTTAAGAGAAAAGTATGGATGATCAATCCTACGTTTGGAATGAACCTTATGTTTGTTTTCAAGTTTTAGTTGTCAACCTTATGTTGTCAACCTTATGTTGTGAACCTTATGTTTGAAGACTATGTCATCAACCTTACGTTCAGAGGATGCATACTGTTCAACTTAAACATACATTTGGTGTCAAAGAATTCAAAGTCGATATTTTTATACAACGGTCAATACGCTGATTATTAAACGGATTTCAAGCCAGATTTAACATTGATTTTAAAGTAAGATTTTTATTAATTCAAAATTTTTTCATCAATGATTTGATAATCAAATTAATAGGAGCTTTTTATGCCGAGTCTTCTGGGAAGTTACGACTGCTCTGTAAATTCAAATGTTTGAATATCGCGTGTAAGGCAACTTTTGTGGATCTAATTTTATAGGAGAAATTATTATCGTTATTTTATTTATATGGGATTTTTTAAAACTACACCTATGATTATTGAATGTGTGTGATCTTTCGATTATTTTTAAAAAGCAGAAAAATAGAGACTACTGAAACACACTGATCTGCTGGTTCAAAAGGATCATCAAAGCTCTGTTTGTTAAAAGAGGAAGGAACACGACAGAAGATTCACTTGTTCTAAATCGAAGATCTACTATTAATTTTCTACTGATGAAGTTGTGAATTATATTTCTATATCTACTTCAATAGGATAAACTTAGAACGTTTCATATATGAGGATTATTATTTCTGAAGGCGACGATCTATCTACTGTCAATTTCATACTTTTGCAATTGTGAAGAAAATCTAGAAAGTATTTTCCAAAAACGAAAATCTTTTATTTCTATTCTTGAGTGATCGTCTTCTCGTACTAAGCTGTGTAGGTTCTATAAGTGAACCAAAAGTCTCTGTTTTTCCTTGGATTGAAAAGGTGTCAACTGCCTGTATTCTATTGTGAACTGGTCTATTGAAACGAGAACCAGATAGTGAAAATCACCAAGCTCGTGTAGTAGATAATTGGTGGAGTGGACTAGGGGTATTCTGTTCCTCGTATCACTATACATCTCGTGTTTCTACTATTTAAATTTCTGATGCATCATTTCATCTGATTAAAGTTAAAAGGAAGAACACAATCTCACAATTTTTTTTTGAAAAGATACAATTCAGCCCCCGATTGTGTATATTTGGTGTAATCCGATTTAACACATATGTTTTATTTATAACTAATTTAGATACAATTTCATTATGTAGTAATACACCAGTTACTATACTATATCATGATAATAAAATTATATGGTCCCCCTGACTCTTCATTAACAAAACCATATAAAAAAGGGTAGGATTTTTCCTCCCAAAAACACTATTTCATTATGGTGTTCTAGGAGGAGTGAGTTGTGAAATAAATCAATAATATCTCAGATGATTAATAAATTTATTTCCCATGTATTAGCCACCTTGATCTCATTAGGGAATTTTGATTCTTTTATTGATATGATTATATACTTCACTTATAAATACCTTACACTTTTCAATGTTTTTAAAATAGTTTCACATGTCAGTCTCATAAACATACTGACTAAAATAATTAGTGAAGGTTACAAAGTACATCTACCCAAAAAATTATTGAGTACTCATTGATGTATATATATCACTATATATAATATCCAATAGTCCAGTAGCCTTGTATCCTTTTCAAATAAATGGTGATTTGGACATTTCTCCTAATAAAAATTATTCACATCTATCAAATTATTCTTAATAAAATGATTCTAATAATTTATATCTTTTTATTCTTTGGATTGTTTTCTCATTTATAAGTCTATGGAGATAATTCTAAATATAAGTGTCATTAGAAACATCCTTGATCATCTTATATTGAATTTTATTGATAGTATTATCTATATCTATAATATATAAATCAGTCACCATTTTCCAAATTCCATAAAACATGTCATTCACATAGATGAAAATATATCCACTCTTATTTTTTATAATTAGAGAATAACCTTTCATGTTAAAACATGATATAGAAATCAACTTTTCATTTATAGTCAGATCATAGAAACTGTTTTCTAATTTTAGAACTAATCCACTATATATTCTTATATTATAACTGTCAATATAAAATGTAGTATCAATTTTCTCATTTCTATCATGTACATAGACTCTAAATTTCTAAAATTATCTGTTATTTGTGAGTTTTTGGTTATCAAAAAAAATGTGTGTTGTACATCTGTTATCCAATACACATGATTATGAATATCAGAAATCAATTTCTTCAAAATTATCAATCAGATGATATGAATTCTTCTCTTTGTGAACACTTCTTAACATTATATACTAATCTTGGATTGTAATATATGTCAATACTATAAGAAGAATAAAAATATTAATCATGATTCAAGTGATAATCAACAAAAAAAATACATTTCAATAGATGAGTGTCAAAAAAATTATCTTTTATTGAAAATATTTTAATTAAATTACTCACCCTAAAAATTATGAACCTAAAAATTAGATATATTTAGTGAGATAGGATCCATATTTCACTATGTAATGACCCAAATTTGTCATGATCCTCAAAAATTAATTAATTTAGTCATTTAATTACACTAATCATATCACATGTGAATCTTGGATGGTTGAGTGAACATTATTTTGACCAAATACATAATATGGATAAAACTAATCTCTATTCGTCAGGTATACTAACTCTTAGGGTTTCTAAGAAAAGTATCCCCCAAAGATCACAATGTTATATGGTAACCTAACTCTTGGGGTTATCCACATCCACCATGTCTTGCACCATATAATACATGGGTACCATGATTTGGAATGAACCTTACAAGTTGGAATGTCATAGTCATGACACGTGTTTGGTTCAAATGGATTCTCACACTTAGTATTTGTTGGTTTTTCTTGGACTATCCAATATAAAGCATTCATAAAAAAATTAGATTTTTAAAAATTATATATTATTAAATGTTTTTTATCTCGTGTTTTATTCTTATATATATACATGATTCTATTTATTCAGTTTTGTAATCTCTATTCCCTCCCACAAATTAATATGTTCATACCATATTTATGTTTAACTCTTTACACAATTCATTTTTTGTGTAATTAACTGAAAAAATAAAATCAAAATATATTCACACATATCTAATTGTGTCACATGAATAAGGTACATGAAACAAGGTAATAGAATGTTTAAAATGAAATTAAATCTAGAACCTCTATTAGAGTGAGCATGAAGTGACAGGTTGTCAACCCCTATTTTTCTACACAAATAATAAGCCTCCAAGAATGTGAGTAGTCTTTTACAATGTTTTTCTACCCTTTTTTCATTACTCAATAAATATTTAGATGTAATCATTAAATTAACAACTAATATGTGTAAACTATAAATATTTATTAAATTAAAAATCATGACTCAATAAAAAATAGAATTTAATGTCAAAAAAATTAAATCTTACATTGTCATACCCATCATGTAACTTATATTTGTATGGTATGACAATTGATAAGAAAAATTTTAAACAATTGAATACAATTAAAAAAATATCCACATCCTATAAAAAATTTATATGCATGATTATTTTCATTTGAAAAACATAAATAAATTTACATTATATATATTTAATTATCTATATCAATACTTTAAATATTAATAATAATCAAAACCACTTTTGTAAAATCTAAATCCATAAAGGTCCCACACTAGTGATGTTTTTATAGAAAAAGATATTATCGAAAAAATTGGATCAAATATTACAACCAAAGACATGGTAAAATTTTTCAAACCATTTTTGGACATTGATGGACTCTCCTCTAACTATAACATAATGAAATTTCATAAGTTGTTTTGGTTTTACAGTATCACCAATGACCTTGAAATTGACCAAATCATTTTGTATTATATTTTGAACTGTAAGACATGGCCCAAGGTAAATTCACATGCCTTTTTAATGGAACATGTCATTTTGGTTCATTGGTATCACCAATTACCTAAATCAGTCTTCAATATTCACTACAACATAGTTTTTCATTATGGTCGATCTTACCATAATATAGTGGTTAGATGACCATGTCATGGGGAAGATTAAAAAAATAATCTACTTTATAGTTTCTATGAAAATGAGCATTCAGTACTAACCACAATATTTTCCATATAAATTTATATAGAACACTATATTGTGATTGGATAACCATTTCATTTTTTGACAAAAAACATAGTGGGTGATAACATAGTTTTTTTAACATGTCATAGTGTTGGATTAACACCCAAAGAAAAATTCAGATACAAATTTAATCCCATCAATTAATCACTAAAACTAGACTTGATACGAGTCATGGGTTTTGTTACACATCTTTATACCCAAAATTTGCAGAAGAAATCCTCAAATATATGGCTAGATTGAATGAGAAAGGAGTTGAAATGAATAAAAACCCATAAAAATGAATACATCGCATACAATACTTCAAATATTCTATATAACTGAGCTTGATCGAGTTCCCATAGAATCAAATAAAATTTTCCTACTTCCAATGAATCCATCAGCTATTGGAATCACAAAATGCTTCCATAATACCTCTTTTGTATGAAGATTCTATAGGAACCTTCTTCTCAATGGAAAATGAAGAATAGATCTTGATAGAGTATTGGATATATGAGAATATTCATCAGTGTCTATCATGAATTGATTGAACTCCTTTATATAGTAAAAATATATCAAATGAGAATGTCTATTGGAATAAATAATGTTCTAGACATTTTAAAATGACCATAATATTTAACTCTCACATCATTGATTAAAATAATGTTAAAACCCTTTTAATGTTTGAATTTAATTTTCAAATCACCACATGAAGTTATGAAATCCATAGAATACATCATAATTTAATTTTAATATTTTGATGAATGGTATCTCATACTATTCTCAGATTCACCATTATGTGGTGTAATACACCATGACCTGACATCAACCATGGGGTGGAGACCATCGCCAAAAAATGGTCCATGTACACATAAACCATTATTCAGAAATGATCATCATGTTATGGTATATCATTTAGAATTTTTTTTATAACATAATTACAATGGGGAAATGAATTACTATCTCTATGAAGATGGTTAAACTTACTTTTCACAAAGTTTGTGGAATAATAAAGATTATTCGATCATTCTATAAGAAGGTGTAGTGGTGGTAGTGGGATGAGTATAAAAGGAAAGAGGTAGACAAAAATCGAGAGGGTTATAAAATAGTACATCATGAAAAAATATTAGGAAATATATAATAGTGTCTTAAAAAATTTAAAAACCATTAACATCGGTTTGTTATTAAATGATTTAGAAACTATATATGTCAATGTTTTAATAATGGTTATATAACATTAAATTCCCAATGAATTACACAGTTATTCACTAGTGCAAGGTGGTAGCCTTTACCATTATTAATTCTTCTTTAACTAGAACATAATAATTAACTATTATATATAAATCTTTGTTGAAACCTGATCTGGTGAATATTTTTATTATGAAAAAATTTCAATATAATATAAATAATTATTTATTCTTCTTGATTCCAACTGTTTTAGATAATTTTACTGTAATTTAAATTATATTTTTAATTATTACAATATAATATATAATAATATTTAAATTTATATTATATTTAAAATCATCTTGTAATTAAAATTAATTATTAGAATAAAATAATTATATAGATTTACTTATATTTTTTATGAATATAATTTTATTTATTATATTTATAATTACACGTATATGTATTTGTATACATATATATATTTACATCTTTTATAATTATAAATACAGCTATATTTATTATAAAAATATATATATAGTTATCTATTTTTTAATAAACCTTTGAAAATAAATATACTCAAAATTTAATTATATCAATAATTTATTAATCGGAAAAAACTAGTTAAAAAACCTAAATATATTGGTAATAAAGATATTTTTATTTATTAGCTTCCCTGAGGTAGTGTGTCATCCGATCAATCACCAGGTCAGTGTAGAAGTAAATGCATCTCGGTTGCCTTTCAATTTTTTTGGATTACTATTGGAGATGAATACAGGTGCAAGAAAAGGTTGATTTATGAGAATTGGAATGACTTTTGTTCATCATGAAACTGCCTGGGTCACTCTCCAGAAGTTTTCTGAAGAAGATTTTGAACCCAGGTGGTGGAGACTGATCGTCAGGATTCTCAAGTCTCAACAAGGATGGAGGAATTTTCAAATGGTAAAACACCTATGGTCTATAGGGGAGTTGTTCCAGAACAGATGGAACTTTTTTCAGATGGATGTGGGGGGGGCTCCACTCACTGTGTCCTTTAGAGCAGGAAGGCATGGAGGGTGTTCGCAAGGTGTCTGAGGTGAGTGTTCACGGTCCTGTTATGAAGGAAGCTACAGTGACCCAAGATAAACCAATGGTGTACAAAGTGTTTAGAATCTTGAGTCGGGATTTGGATATCCCTTCAAGGTTGTGTTTATTAAATGATAAAGATTCGAATCATGTGGAGGATCAGGTGGAATATCATAGAAATGGAGCTGCGAAGGAAATGGTGAAACTGGCAGAAAGAGGGGGTTATTCCTGCCTCGAATGTGGATAGCCCAGTCAGAACTAATGAAGTTGGGGAACCTGCCCATCTGACCAGGCCTTTGCTTCAACTGGGTAGCATGTTCGATGGTCTCTTAGAAGTAGGACTGAACACTGATCATGCAGAAGCTGGAGATGTTGATGGGGTCTACCAAGAGAACAACATTTATTAATATTGGGGTCACGAGGAGGCCTCTATGGGTGTGGAAGAGCCTCCTGGCCTTGATACCAACATACTACAAGAAAATCAGATGAACTAAGGATAGCGGTTGAGGGTGAGGGAAAAGAGACAATTAAAGAAAATGGAGTTGCAGTTAGGTGTCTTTCTGGGATTGAATGCAACACACCTGTCTAGATGAGGGGGAATGACAAGGGTTTCAAGGAACCTGTTTCAGAGAATTTCTTTGACAAGTGGGGGTATATTTTTGGGGGTGATAAAAAAAATCTAAGTGTCTTGGCCAACTGGTCCTATAGTGATATTGTAAAAGGTGGGGAAAAGAGGATGATTGAGGATGAAGGAATGTTCCTCGTTACCCCAAGAAAAAACAATGAAATATTATTCATACCTACCACGACCATTGATTACCATAGCTTCATCTTAGAGGGATCACGGAGTGATCCTTACTTTAAAAAAAGATAGCTTTTCCAAGTAATCTTGTCCAGGGCAGCTCTCACTAGATTAAATGAGGATTTGGGACCATGCTGATAATCTCTTGAGGCAGTATATGACAGCTTCTAAATGGGAATCAGCCACTATGGAGGAGGACACCTATATTGGGTGTGGTGAGGAGTATGGATATTATGATTGTTAGTGGTTGTGATGTTTTGTTCTTGTCATTTTTTTGTTCTCTTGTTTTATGGTTGGTGTCGGTGGTTATCTTTTTCAATTTATCACTTACGCTCAAAGTGACTCTTGGTTTCTCACTTTTCCTAAAAGTATTTGAAAATAAAAAATTAATTTTCAGTCATTATATTCATTATATTCATTATATTTAAATATTTTTATTTTTATAAATATATAAATATAGTTATTATCAATATAACTAATAATATAGTTATATTATTATATAAATATAAATAAAACATATCTAAAATTATATTATACTTATACTTTTTTATTAGAAATAAAATAATTATATAACTATAGTTATATTTATTATAGATATAATTTTAATTATTATATTAAAATATATGAGGTGGTCCATGGGATCTGCCCAAAACAATTAAATGTGGCATAAGCCATAGTTTGGTGGTATTCATAATTAGAATTTACATCCAGGAGACCAGAGATTGATTCCTAATAGCCCCTTTACGGGGATTTCTGGGTGATAATGTGGGCATGTGATGATGTGGGTTGACACATGCACAATGAAAAAAGAAGGATGACATAGTAATTTGTTCAAACCTAGTTTCATGTTAGTGAAACATATGGCCTTTAGGATTTAAATTTTTCTATAGAGTCAGGTAACGGAAATTACAGCCAACTAGACCTTAGGATGAAAAATTACAATGAGTTATCTTGGTTGTGGGCCTATCATAAGGGATCTTGGCCTTTTAATCCTGTCATGTGTGTGTGTGAGTTTCCATTTCTTATAACCCCATGAACATGAATAAATAAATATTAAAATATTTTTATTCTTTAGTTATATTTATAATTATATAAATATACTCTTATTTATTATAATAATAAATATTTTAATGGGTATTATTTAAATGTGAATATATATATATTAGTATTTATTAATGTTATAAATATAATAACATATAATGAAACATTATATGTATGTTTTTTCTATATTAAGATAAAACATTAATTATATAATTAAAAATATAAGTATAAGAATAGTTATACTTATAATATACTTAGCAGTATTGTAAAACAATAGCAGTGCTTGTACTATGGAAAGTATTGTATCGGGGTACTGTCGTAGTGGTGCTATTTAGCAGAAATGGGATATATTCCCTGGAATTAAGGCCATAGGGCCTCCATGATATAAAAAATTGTTGGGCCTTTGTGTTGGAACTAAATTGTATTTAAACAAATTGAGTGCAAGGTAGTTCATGGGTAGTTAACTATGAAGTGGATAGACATAGGATAACCTCACACCAAGAAGCAGGATGCATAAGAAACTTTTAGGGAAGAGGTCGGTGTGAGTGGATGATAGGTTGGTGTTTAGACCAATTATAGATATATTTTTGACTTATATCATTATATTATGTTTTCATTCCACTAATCCTTTATGCCCTAGGGCATTTGGGGATTGAAAGGGTTCACTCTCAAAACATAAAATAGGGTTTATCAAGAAATTAAATTAAAATAAAAGTAGAGGAAGGGTAATTATATTTATATTAAATATCAAAAAATTAATAAATTAAGGAATAATTAAAATTATATTATGCTTGTAATTTATTATTTCAAAAATAATAATTATATAAATATTATTATATTTATTCCAAATATAACTCTATACATAAATATAACTATATATTATTATAAATAAAAGATATTTACAATATGATAAATATAATAAATATAATTTTGTTTTTATTTATATAGTTTTATCAAATAAAAAATTACAAATATTATGTATTTTTAAATCAACTATATTTAAAATTATAGTAAATTAAAATATATTTATATTGAAAATTATATTATATTTATAATTAATTAGGGGATAAATAATTTCTTGCATAAACATAATTATATTTTTTATTAATAATTTTTTGGTGAAAATATAGGTGTCTACTTTGAACTAGTTTGTTATGTTGGATGACTCATCTAGTCATGAAAAGATTAAACCAAATGGAAAGCAACTGGAGAATGGATTGGGACTGAATGTAGGTGGAATATCAATTTCAATGGGTAAAGTTGAACAAAATAACTCTTAGACATCTGATAAAACTTGAAGAAGATGTTTTCATCTATGTGGTCTTGGTCGTTAAATTTCCCAACATTATATGAGTACTCACTCTCAAGATATTGATTTTGATTTTTAATATTGATAGTTTTGGATGTGTTTTTCGTATTTTCTTTCTTAGGTATGTTTCTATCATATCTGGCCCCAAAACCCCTATTGCCTTTTTTCAATTTATATTAATTAGCGATATAGATACTTTATACTTTATCTAATTATTTTTTTATTAATAAATATGTTTTTTGTTTCATTTTGTTACTTTAAAATAAATTTATATTTACAATTTTATAAATATATTTATATTCTTCCAAATTTTATTTAAAATTAAATTTATTATATAAAAAATAATGAGGTTAACACACCATTATTAAGAAATGGAATATATGTAAAATGGATATAGTGATTTATAAATCAATTATCATACATCCAGATGGAAAATAGAATGTCAAACATCAAAGAGGTAACTACACACCACAATATCATGATTTCAAAAAACTCATCAAATCCACCTTTATCCCTAATCATTCTTCATTTGACATAGTAACACCAAGTTAAAAATGAGATGAATGAATAACCACATAAAACTAATATATAAAGAATTCAAAAGGCATCCCCATAACTTTTTAATTAAGGAGCTTCCAATATGAAGCCTCTAATAACCCAAAATAAAAGAAAAATAGAGTTGAGAATAAAAAAAGAAATAAATACACTACATTTATCTAGCATTCCAAGGATCAGTAAAAATTCATAATCATACATGATTATGATTGTCAACATTTTCCAATAATTTTTTTAAAAACCATGGTTACCCCTAAAATCTAGTTTTCTTCCCTTTGTACAGGTATGTGTAGGTTTACATTATATTATAATAATTAGTGTACACAATGAAATTAATTTTATTTATTGATTTTATTATACCAACAATGGGGACGTTTCCAGAATCTAGAGTGTTATCCCTTTCACATTAATCCAATAATTCAAGAGTGGAAGGAGAATTATAATTAGAATGATTGATTTTCAACTGAAGTTCAATTGATGAAGAAACTATAATTAGTGAAACAAAACTATCTAGATGGGAACATAGGATCTAGTACCTTCTAATTTAAAATTTATATGACTTGGGTCATGATAATCATCACTATTTTGTTAAAAATTAGAAAAAAACTATTGATAGATTCCCTAATATCAATAGAATTTATATTTTTGGAGAACTCATCCATGTAGAAATATCATATTCATTCATTCCATGTTTAAATTTTTTTTATTGAACTCACCAATAGACTCCTTAGCTGTAGAAAATTTACCTATTTCATTCTTAAAAATATTCCTAGAATTTTTATTTCCCACACTAATAATATTAGATTTTAGTAATTCAATAGGAGTAGTGAACTCAGTTTCCCTCTTCATAGTAGTGTTCTACTTCGAATCATCACTATTATTTGAAGTTATAGTGAGGGGATATCCTTTTATTGATCCAAACCTCATAGGTATAGAAAAAAAATTATTCAATTTTTCTTTCTCATTATGACACCTTCTGGGTAACTGATATGTTTTATTTTTACATATATTTATTTTTTATTAGTTCAATTGTTTTTATAGATTTGTCAAAGAAAAGGTATATTTTTTATAAAATTGTCTCTCATACATGACCAGAACATGTTTTTTCAAATCTTGATGCTCATCATGTGAGGGTTATATTTTGGGGATAGTGGGATTTCGAAAAATCAAAGAATGGTTTTTCTATCCATGTGAGGATCTATTGAAACTAGGTGGATTTTTGGGGGACACAGTGCTTGCAACATGATCAATGTATGGTTTTTCTGACAGTTTCACCAATATGTATAGTTTTTCTAGGTAATTAAAATGTATTTAGTAACCAATTTTACCAGTCATGTATATATTATTTTTGTCTACCCCCCCCCCCCAATCACGTGTAACCATCTTCGCATTCCATGTAGCTCCTTTCCTCTCCATTTTGATGGATTCTTCTTACACCCTTGGCTGTTTAGAATAAGGTAATTTTGTTTTCTTCATGATTTATCCTTCTCCCCCATCATACACAAAATATTTATTTTATTATCACATAAGTGAAAGTAGAGTAACAACCTAGGAAAGGAAAAAAGGAAACATTACAAAATAGGGGGCCACCATGAAATCAAGGGGGTCTAAAACAGTGAATCCTGAGGGAATCAACCATAACCAAATTTTCCTCCTTGGTATGGAGAAAACAAAGACCCAAAAATCAATAAATTCACTCACTATCAGTTACCTTGTAAACTATAAAGTTTGTGACATCAATCCCTTATTTCAATGTTTTTAGGATATCCATATTCCAAACCATTAGATCTTTACAATAATATATATTATATGAAATGGTTTATGGAATGTTTGAATTTTCTTTTAGGGAGTTAAAAATAGTTATGGTGTCAGTGTTTAAAGTATTTAGAAGAATATTTATTTGATTATATATCCTAATACCTTGTAATAATTCTTTTTTTTTTTGAAGAGATTATACCCTTCACAGGTGAGCAGAGAAGGAAAGACTGGATGAGCCCCATGGATCACGGATCACTCCCCCCCTCCCCCTCATAACCCCTAGTTTCCCTAGCCATAAATTGTTAGCTTTAGGCCTGACTTATTATGGTTCCACCTTACTCAATCTCCTCTCTAAAATTTGATAGACGTATATGTGTCTGATTTGTAGACTTAAGTATCATATGGGAAGGAGGAGACGCCCAATTCTCTTCAAGCTTGATGAGATATATTAGGGTTATCTTTGTTTTAAGGATAATTCCCAGGATCAAACTTGATAGGTATTTAGGTCACACTTCATTATTATTTTTCCAGATTCACCAACATCCCACAGCTAAAATTATGGCCCTTGATTTTCAATCCATTCTAGCAGTTGCAGTTCCCAAAAACCAATAGTTCAAAAAGTATTATCTCAAAATCTCATGAGGGGAATAACCAGTGAATCCTCTATATGTGTTCAAATATAATTTTTCCTAGTCACATTCAGAAAATATTTGACCTATGGTTTCAAATTTTGGATCCTTATAGCACTAAAATTGTGAGGAAAAACTAATTCCCTAGCATTTGACATTATCCGATATGGAAAAATTATTATATTTTATACACCAAACTAGGAAGTTAAACTTGGTTGGAATTACTTAGAATCAATTCACATCAATCTGAGAATTGGTATCATTTGAGGCTACCTACAATCTATTGAACTCCTTTATTGAAAATGGATCATAGGGATAGGTGGTGAATACACACTTATCTAGTTCAGAGTTAAGCATAATCATTTTAAATATAGCATTTGTTTCCTCATTTATAATTTCTTGGATAAAATTTTGGTGATTGTTGGCCTCCTTAAATGTGATTCCTAGTTATGTGATCCCTATACACCCCAACCTAGATCTTTCCTAATTTTCACCCCAAATTTTTAAGTCTTATTTTAACCACTATCTATGGAGTATGTTGTTGAATAAATGGTATATAATCCAAAATTTTGGTCTGACTCACAGAGGGTTTGACTCTTTTAATGTACATGTTAGGACTATACATATTTTATGTGTGCATACCCTAGATAGTATTCCTCTAAATAGCCACCCACACCTACTTAGAATACAATACATGCATATTACTAGAGATTCTGGTGATATAAATTCCCCCATCGGCTGAAGGTATAGCCAATCTCGTCCACGAAGCCCAGTGGTGCTTTCCATCTGGTTAGTAATCCCATGGAAAGGACACCATCATAGATTCCATTTTTGAGATTACCCTTTTCGGTACATTGAGTGTAGAAATTATATCATGGGAATCAATGATAGGAAACTATTAACTAGGTTTATTCAGCCTCTAAATGAATGAAATTTGATTTTTTTAGTTAAGAATCCAACACATTATCCAATCAATATCCTTTTCAAATTGATGAATGAAAATTTTATTCAAGGAAACCAGTGTAACCAAATACTCTATTGGAAAGCTACCTCTATTCATATTTAGACTACTCTTCAAATATATAACTTGGAAATCTTGAAAATTATTTTCAAGTAAAAAAATTCTTTTATCCTGATTCCCCATTTTCCTGGTCCATTTTCAATATTCCTCCAGGGATTTTTTAATCCGCCAAATATATCATTTAATTCTATATGAAAATATTATTATTTCATTTTCAAACATCACATGTGATATTTCATACACAAAATTCCTATTATAGAAATTAATGATTTTACATGAGGATATTCATTAGTTAATGTGTCGGGTGAGCACATCCTGGGAAAGAATGAATAAAGTTGGTGAGAGTATGTCACCTTTTCTCAATCCTGGGACTGCCATGAACAATCCATACTATTTTCCCATGAAGTATATATATAACCAATAGGAGATAAAACCTAAAAAAGAAGATTTCTATTACAAAGGAAGATAATTCCATAAAATAAAAAACTTTTATTATGATGTTCCACTCAATCCAATCAAATTATTTGTTTATATCAAGCTTAATAGAAATTTTGGTCCTAAAAATTTTCTTATTGATATCACTAATCACCTTCTATGCTAAGCTAATAGCTTCCTAAATTGTTCGTCATTTGATAAACATGTTTTTTTATACAGAAATGCATCATAGAAGATAGGTCACTATTCTCTTATTGATTTGGATTTCTAGAACCTTATAAGAAATTTTACATAGACATATTGGTCTATAATAATTTAATTAGATTTTTTATTTTATCTTTGGCACCATAAAAACCTTTGTACCATTGAATATCCTCAAGAGATAGCCTCATATGAAAAAATATTGCACAACCTAAATCATATCATCCCTCAATACTGCGCAACAGATCCTATAAAAGGGGCATAAAAATCCATATAGACTAGGATCAAATTTAGAATTGATATTCCACACTGTCTCAGGAATCTTCCTCCTGACAGAGACATTTTCTAAGAGATCATTATCATAATTAGTGAACCTGTTTGGAATTACCTGAAATATCTCTATTGAGTCCCTTGGGTAACCTCTTTGCTTGTGAAGGTTATGACCAGCTATAATTGATTTTAAGTACATCTTATCCATCCTCCCCACCACATCAAAATATTCCAAAAAATAAACATCCCACATCATATTTCATTGTTCATTCATTTCCATGGAGTATGGACCCCCTATATTGTGTTTTGGTCAAATATATAGTTTTTCTGGGGGGGTTGATTGCCTCTTTATGGTTTATGTGTGTGAGGAACTATATTTATTTATTCAAGTGGCTTTCATTAATTTTGGTATGTTTTAGTTCAGTTTTCATAAGGTGTCTCTATTCAAGATATCTTTTCCATAGATTTACATTGAATACTGATTTCATTTTAGTTTATTTATTAAATTTCCCATGATTTGAGTAATTATTGATATTTAATCCATGCCTATTGTGATTTCCAAAATGGGTTGGAAATTTAATAGTTAAAAGTATCTATTGAAAGTGAATTTTCTTCTATGTAATCCATGATTTTGTTAAAATAACTCAAATAGGTTTTATTCATTCATATTGGGTTTTGAAAGTGTTTTTAAAATGGGTATTTCATAGTATTGAGTGCTTGTTGTATTCTATAAAATGAAAGGTTTCTGAAAATATATTTAAAATTGATTACGTGATTGAAACTTATTGATGTTTATTTGTTGTCATTGAGTAACACATGGGAAACCTCGGGTGTGGTTGTAAGTGACTTATATAAAGAAAGTGTTAACCAAGGTACTGAAAGATCCTTTGGAGTGAAGATTGGGGAATCTTCTAAAATGTGACCATGTCGATCAAGAGTGCCTATTAAAGTATTATTGGGATCAAGGAAGACTTAGAGAGCTTCCAAACAAATTATTCTTTGTTATCTAGACATAAAACCATTATTTTAGACTAAGTCACTCTATAACATTTTTCGTAGATCTTGTGGTATGTAATTCTTATGTTCAGATGGTTTTTATATTCATTATGCATGATATTAGTGCCTTGGTTGATTATGATATTTTATTCATACAACCATTTTCCATTATTTGGTTATATTATGGTGTTTATGATTTTGATTACATTTATAAAATGTATGGGGGTGTTTAGAATGTCATGATAGAGTGCCTATTTCATTATTTGTGCATAGTTTAAAATGATTCAAATATATGGTTGTTTTATAAAACAACATATTTATAATGTTTATTTTTTCATTTGAACATATTTTTAAAAGTGAAAATGGTTTCATAAAATGAGATTTAAAACTGTACTTATTAGATTAAATAGATAGTGAAAATACAAATATTAAGGGTGGTATCCTACTAGGCATTGAAACGTATACCCTGCGTATGCCTTGGGAATATGGAGTTCTTGTTTTTTATGAAACTTATAGTGACTCTGGCTGAATGTAAATGGATATTAAACCATTTTAGATGAATATTCAGTAAATTATAACAATACATACCTAAGGACCATAATAGTTTTGTGCCATTAGAAACATGGAAATAAAATCATCTATCGTGGTGAAAGATCTTAAACATCTCCCATAAAGATCTCCACCTTTAGTAATTCTACCTAAAACCTTTCTTCATAACCTGGGTAAAGGAAACACAATAAAGGGTGAAATTAGATGCTCAGTAAGGGTAAATAAAAGAAATCTGAAATCATTTCATGAATAAAGGGTATGTAACTTGAGTATCACCTTTGAAGAACATACCCTGTATATTAAAGATCATAATAAATATTAACAATTAATAAGACATGGATCATAATATAATTAAGAGCATAAGTCATAAAAACACAATATAGGAATAAACCTGGAATTGTGGTAGACACATAAAAATATAATATTTTTCAATAGTAGCTAAGGAATCACTTCTAAGACAATATTGGTAGTATGGGTTCACTCCTCATACCATCTTGGTAGTCATGGTTCACTCCCATGGCCATATTAGTATCATGATATAAAATTTTATACCATCATGGTAGTAATAGTTCACTCCCATGGACAACTTATTAGCATGGGTTCACACCTCATACCATCTTGGTAGTCATTTTTCACTCCCATGCCCATCTTATTAGTCAAGGTTCATTCCCAAGACCATCTTAGTCTATCACATGAGATATAATTATTTACCCAATGCATTAGAGGGAGATCTAGGTCCCACCCATCTAATAATGAAATAATACATTCATGTGCCACAAAATCATAAATAATCATATCCTTACGCATGAAATGAAATTGGTACTATAAATATGTAATCATATCATAAGTTTTGTAAAGATATAGGTTTCATAATCATTTTATCGTAAACATAGCCCATGAAAATAAGTAGGTTTTAAAATAATATAACCCATGAAAGAGAAATGAGTTTGATAAACATCATGCCATAAAAAAATAATCCATTAAGAGAAAGAATATGAATTGAAACATTGAATAATTTTTCCCTAAAGGAAAGAATAACACCAATGGATGTTATATTATATGGGAAATAATTTTGAAAAATATTTTAGAAAAATCATGAGAAAAATAACTGTTCTTATTTAAAAAAAGGATTTTTAGTACATAAAACCATTTGAAATTAATTTTTGTAAAAAAAATACCTTGAAAATTATAAATATTACTTCAAATTGTTTTGAATAAATTTTCCCTTAAAATCTTATAAAATAATCTTCAAAACATTTTAAAAAACCTTTTCATTGAAGACACTTTGAAATCATATAAAGAAATAAGGAATATGTTTTAAAAACATTTTTACTTGAAAAAATATGAAAGGTTCCTGAAATTTTGTTGAAAACATTTTTACATGAAAACAATTGAAAGTATATAGAAAATTTTTTGAAATCATTTTTAATTTAAAATACTTAGAAAACTTTTAAATAAGGCTTAAAAAATTTTCAAAACAATTTTTATTCAAAACTTATAAAAGAAGTTTGAAAACAATATGAAAACAATTTTTCTAGAAATGAACTTTTAAAATCATTTTCTTAAGGAGTATCATTTAATAAAATCAAATGAATTTTAATTGAAATAACATCGGGTAAATTCATACATGTTGTAGAAGGTAAAAAGAACATTTTTTTTCATTGTAAAAAGGTTAGAAATTTTTTTTTGGAAATTGAAAATAATATACCATTGAAGAGACTGGTAAAATAAATAATGGTAAAAATGTCTTATAATGTTTAAATAATAATGTAACATTATTCTTGAAAATCCTTTTTAGAATATAAGTTTCTGAAGGAATATAGATTTCCAACTGAAGAGGGGCTAAAGTTAGGAGTTCTTGAAAACACTTTCCAAACTATATTTTATACCAAAGATTGGAATAAATGTTACAAATATATTAATAGAAATTTATTCCTACAATTGAAAAAAATTCATGAATTTTATTGATAGAAGGATCATAATATTTCATCAAATTAAGCATAAATATAAAAAATCTTCAAAGTTGATGAGATTTTCTCAATAATGCCTTATAACTTGGTAACATGGGATCAAACACACCATGTAATAAACATAAATTGCATAAATACTAAAATATAATTTAAATAATAAAATTCAATATATAATAGGTAAAATAAATTATATACAACTTGAAATAGAATTTAGGTGTATAACAAAACATGAGTCTCAAAAAAGTCAAATTAAGAAAAAACTTGTTCACTGATTGGGAAAATTTTGAAACATAAACCCAATGAAAGAATGATAATAAAATTTATATTTCAATACCCATAAATTTAAGAATAATATACATATAATAAAATTATGAGCAGTACATACACCACACAAAAGGAAAGATTGGCGAACAATGTATGTATCACACAAAAATAAAAAGTGAGTTGAAATCCACTTACCTTATGTCTTGACTCACATCGTACTCATTAAAACCCCCAGAATAAAAAATATAAATTTATTATCAATATTTTTCCGAACCATATTCTTGTATCTAATACCATACATGGTTTTATTATTACCTTATATTACCATCTTATTAATAATCATATGTTAAGGTTTCACTTCGGATAATATTCGCTTTGTTCTTCACATGTATCTAAATTTTTCATATCATTTGTCTTTATAATTATATCATGACTACATAAATAAAACATGATATATATATCATATATATTCATTATATTTTTATTAAAAAAATCTATTGAATATAGAAGTTTTAAATGTAATATATCGTTCATGAAGATGGTAAGTTGTACATACACAGGAACATTATTTCCTTTTTTATTGTCGTATTGAAAGAAATAAAGAAAATAAAATATATGTATATATGTATATAATAGCCTTAAAATTTAATTATAATTTTATATATATCATATAATATCACTAAATCCATTGTTAATACAATCCATTTAGTTTGTGAATGAGTCACATCGCTTTAAGGGGGCGGTAGTCCACACATGCTCAAACGAAATTATCGTATTTACACCAAATGGAAAGTAAAAACCTATGTTTATTAAAATGAATAAATATGATTAATGAAATAATAAGTATAATATAAAATATATATAAACTTATTTTCCATTATTATGTTCACCATGAGAGTCGGTAAGGAAAAATGAGCATTCTATGCTTTGTGAGGCAGAAATTAGCGGTACACATAAATAGTTTGTTCGTTACCCATTATATGGAAGTGTGTGTAAGTGTAGTTATAAACCATATCATTAAAAAATAATAGTATATTTTGGAAACGTTTTTTTATACAATAATTTAATAATGATAGTGTAGTGTGTGGAGAAGTAAAATAAAAGAAATGAGCTTGAGAGAAGGTGTTGCCTCTTAATCGCTTAACTCCTTTTGGTTTGTGCCAAAAGGATACCTTGGAAGACATTATACCCAAAGGGAGGCTTCAAAGGAAAAGGTATATATTTTGGGAAGTGTATTAGGAAGATATTTTCTGAACCTAAGTTGTTTTATAGGTGTTATGGAGAGGGAGATGTTTTGGTATTTAATAGTGAAGGGAAATGACACATTTGGCATTTTTTAAAACAAGTTAGGTGTACCCATGTTTTAACCTAAATAAAGTCATAAGAAATAAAAAAAACAAAATAATGGATGTATAATGGCTGAATAATGTCCAATAAATGGGTTTCGTACAAGTTTCGTGGCATTTTGTGTCTTAAATTTATGTTTTAGTTGTCACTTAAGCTAAATTTTACATTATCCAATGTAATTAATTTTAATTACTTTCACTACTTATTTTGGTAAGAAACTATGCTTACCTTCTAAGAAATTATAAATTATTTTTATTCCAAATTTTAAATAAATTTTTTGGACTTCTAATCACATGATTGGTAGAAATTATTTTAAAATTAATCCTACTAACGGAACGACACTGTGAGTTTTTAAAGTAATGAAAATGATCAAAAGTTTTCTAATTTTCTATATCCAATTTCAATGTGAAATTGGTTCCAATAACCTAAAATGGATTAATTGAAAATAATATTAACTAATTAAATTTTTAAACCTAATTAAAATATAATTTAATCTTATAAATAAATTAGTTGAAAAAACAGTTTTAAATTAAAGTCCAGTATTTTTAACTATTCATTGAAAAATGAAACCTTATAAAAAAATACCAAAATAAAATCATAACCTAATTTTTATTTTTATTTTCCATATATAAGTTTATTTTTATATATTAAATCTATAAAAGTTTCAAAATTGGATTTAATATTGGTTCTCTATTAAAAGTAGTTAAAACTATCTTTATAAAAAATATAAATTTTTATTCATAAATTTAGGTCTTTTCTTATCTTATATATATATATATATATATATAATATTGGATGAATACCAAAAATAAATGATTGAATGTATATGACTTTAACATTACATTAATATTACTCACTAATTATAATTAATTTAATTTATTTGTGTAAAACAGCTTTGTGACTATAAAATTATTGATATTTTCCTTTATATTAAATAACATTTCATATTAATTTATAATTAATTGATAACATATGAATCCATATTATATTTGTGTAAAAATTTATTTTCATAAATTAGTTAATACTATTCATAAACGTTAATTTAACTTCTAGGAAATATCTTATTATTTAAAAGAACAATATTTTAATAAAATATTATTGTTTGGTAAAACTCAATCATGTGTGTTATGTAAGAAATATAGGAAAGACATCATTTCATGTAAAGAAATCTATCCTTGGTGTTATTTGTAGAGAAAGCTAAAATTTATGTTGTCTGTAGTACATGATTAACATTTTGATGCATATAAATAATTTCAAACATAGTTATTTAATATAAAATTAACTATTTTTTGGGTTATATGAAATGGATAATATCATAAAGGTTAAATTAATTTGAAAAAAAGATAATTCACAAAATCTTGAAGTGTTACATTATACCCCCCCCCCAAATGAATTTCACCCTTGAAATTTTCCATCGTTATAAAAGGTCTATTAATTGAAACTTTTATTCATAGAAACACATCTCATAAAAATGGATACAAAAACGTCCCATAAAAATGGAAAGTTGTAACTATAACGGTTACCCTAAGTAACATATAATTGGGTTTCCATATAAGAGAACATAGGTTGGGAGTAAATATTGGACATAGAGGGAAAATTTAAATATTTATAGGGATTGATTGAGGACATCAATCACAAATAAGTGAATGATAAAAGAAAATTTTAGTTCCTCAAAGTCATAAATATGTGATAATTTAAAAGACTATCGGTTGAATAAAATAAAGGTATTAGGATAACACATTCAATTTTGATCAATATCCTAACATTGATTAATTATATTATTGACCAAGAATATTCAGAAATATACTTACATGATATATTTATATAAAAAATCATTCATTAGTTGTTCTTTTATCAATTTATAATTCATCCATTAATTCATGTAATAGACATATAGAAATTAACTTTGATGTATAAAGTGAGAAAGTGAACATTTAAATGATCTTAAGGCCCAATATAGAATTAAAATTAAAAATAGTTATCTATAATTATTCAAAAAAAATCAATATGGTTATTATATTAATATGTTAAAATAAAATGAACATTGTTGTTTCATTATAAAGAGTTATTCATAAAAAATAGTTATACATTAAATAAGACATATCGTAGGCCAGTGGTAGGTGTGAAACCCTTTTCATCCTTAAATCATGGGATCAATACTCATGGTCTTTCTATAATTCATTGGATTTCACTGGAAAAACATGATGTCCTTTTTTAAAACCATGCAAATATAATTTCCAAAATATTATAGACATACTAGAAAGAACGTTAATCACTAAATTTCCTTTTTACCAAGGTTTTAAAAAGAAGCTCAATACTTAAATACTTCCATTGATGTTTAAGTTAAACTTCTCATGAATGGTTAACCTTATTAACATTTTAAAATATGAAAATTCAAAACTTTTAAAAAACTATCAAGGAAATTATCATAACATTCACTCCCCTGTATATCACAAATTAGCTCTTAGTTTTCACATTCAAAATATGTGAATACCCTCATCATATATTCTCTTGAAACATGGAAACAACCTGAATTTTCATAAATACATATTGAAAAACAAATATTATTCTGTATTAAATGTATATTGGATTTATTCTATAAATATAAAAATTTGGTAAACTTTATCCACGATAGCTTAAACTACATTATAATATGTCCTTAATTCGTTCCAATGAAATAATAATCTTCTAACTTACCTATTCATATCCCACATATCATTATCAAACTAAATATATCATAACATAAGGAACATATTAACGGTTATATTTTCCTTAATCATGTTTTTCCATGGACATCACCTTGACATTATATGACTTTTCTTTTCCATTAGAACCTTTCAACGTGTTCTTTTAAATCCATAGTGAAAAACATAAACTAAAAAATCCTTTTATATTTCACCATTCATATAACATACTTCTGGAATCCAAATACATAAAATCTTTTTTTATTCCACTTCATCCTTATTCCATTATCAAGGCTACCTCATCCTATTACACAATACCTCATTCCTATCACATTTCATCTATATTCTCTTCATTATTTTCATTGTAAACATTATTCGTACCACCTTAATGATCCCCTTTAAGAGCTTTCCAATTGGGACATTGAGTTGTATAATAACCATTTGTTCCACACAGAAAACACTTAACCATAGATGATACCTTAGAGAGGCCAATATTCTCATCCATTCCATTGATTGAACACTTCATTTTTTCCCATAGTTACTTTGTTTATTTCATTCATTACCACAGTGAAAACATATTATTTTTTCACTAAGACATTCACTTAGGTGAATATTTACACATTATTAACATAAAGGAAACCGAATATTATTCCTCTATGGTCTCCATTACCCAAACTCTCATAAAAATCATTCTTTCTCTTCATTAGTGTGTCCATGATTAGGTTTTGGTACACATTTTCAATCATGTAATTTGAAAATTTATTAACCATGATCACAAGATATTTAACTCTAGTGATCTTCCCACATGTCTTCAAATTAGAAAATATTCCATCAAATTCACCATTAATCTAGTTCCTTTCAGTTCTTTCTATTGTCTAAAACCAGAATCCCAGTGTGATCATTATTTATCATAGTTGAAAACCACATAGTCATGAAAACGATTACATAAAGGATTTCTAAACAAAGAATCCTTCCATAATCTATGACACCCTAGGTTCATCCTAGGTTATTCATAGCCAAATTATATTTAAATAATTCATGATGGTTCATGAAGTGTTTGTGAATTCCTAAATCATGTCCCACAGGAGTGTCACACTAGGTGTGCAGTAAGGCATGTTATCGTGTATCAAATTACCCCAAGTCAGACACAGAATATCTTTTCAAAGTTTTTAACCCTGCATACATCTAGGCTATTTAAACATCCACTTTTAGTATCAAGACATGGATTTATTGTGAGGAAACCACTCACTCTATCCTCTACCAAAATTACAGGACATTTTCGTAAACGTTGACTCTTCCTTACAATTATCCTTACAGACATACCAAGACATATCCTTATAAATATACCCAGAGATATCACTAAATTATTCTCATCATATTTTCCAAATATTGACACAACCTTTCCTTTAGTACCAACTTTAGTGACCTAGGAATAATAGAAATGGAAATTACACCATTTTAGATGAATATTCAGTTTATTACAACAATACATGTTCAAGGACCATAATAGTTTAATGACTTTGAAAACATGGAAACAGAATATTTTTTACTATTGAAATATCTTAAAAATATCCCATAAATATCTCTACATTTAGTAATACTACCTAAAACCAATATTAATAACCTGGGGAAATGAAACATAAGAAATAGTGAGATTAGATGCTCAGTAAGGGTAAATAATGGAAATGTGTAAACATAACATGATAAAATGGTATAGAACATGATCATAAAATTTGAATACCATACCCTACATATAATAGATCATAATAATTAATGGAAATTCATAATACTTTTATCATACATGAATTAATAACATAAGTAATGAATGCACAAAATAGGAATAAAACATGTAATTGTGGCAAACATATAAGCATATAATATTATTTCCATAGTGGCTAAGGCATAACTACCAAGACCATCTTGATAGTATGTGTTCACTCCTCATCCCATATTAATAGTCATGGTTCACTCACATGTCCATATAAGTATCATGATTTCACACCTTATACCATCTTGGTAGTCATTATTCACTCCCATGGACATCTTAGTAGCCTGAGTTCACTCCTCATATCATATTGGTGGTCACGGTTCATTATCATGGCCATCTTAGTAGTCAATGTTCTTTCCCAATAAAATATTAGTCTATTTAATGAGATATAAATATTTAACCAATGATTTGGAGGGATATATTTGTCTCACACATATCATAAATAAATCATACATACATGTTCCACAAGATTATAAATAATCATATCATAACCCATAAATAAATGGGTATTATAAACATGTAACAATATCTTAACCTGTGGAAAGATAAAGGTATCATAATCATTTCATTATAAACATAACCTATGAAAAGATGTGGGTTTCAAAAGTATATAACCTATGAAGGAGACATTGGTTTCATAAACATCATTCCATCAAAACATAATCCATTCATAGAAATAAGATGAATATAAACATTGAATAATTTCTTCATAAATGAATGGTTAAAACCAATAGATGTTATATTATATGGGAAATAATATTTAAATATCTTTTAAAAAATTTCTTGAGTAAAATATCCTTTCCCCTATGAAGAATTCTTGTTAATAGATAAAACGATTTTAAAATCATTTTCATAAAAAAATACCTTGAAAATTTATGAATAAGACTAGAAATAATTTTGAAATCTAGTTCCTTTAAAACATATAAAATTAGCTTCAAAAAATTTTAAAAAACATTTTCATTGAAAACATTTTGAAACTATATTAATAAATCTTGCAAATGGTTTGAAAACCTATTTACTTAAAACATATGAAGTATCTTCAAAAAAAATTGAAAACAATTTCATTGAAAATACTTTAAAAATATATAAAGAATTCATGAAAATGTTTTGAAAACTTTTTTACTGGAAATTAATTTTAAAACATAAAAATTTGTCTTGAAAACATTTTAAAAGTAACTTTCAATGAAAACAAATAAAATAAGTTTGATATAATTTGAAAATAATTTTCCATGAAAATCACTTTGAAAGACATTTTATTAAAAATTAACCTTTTAGGAAATTCAATGTAATCTTCAATGAAATGATGGTGGGTAATTATATACATGTCTTATAAGTTAAAAATAACATTCCTTTTTCATGGTAAAAAGGCTAGAAAAATGCCCTGTTTAGAAAGATAAAGAAAGATTCCTTTGGAGATATTGGTAAAATATAAAAGTGTAAAAATTTATTTTAATGGTTAAATGTGAATGGTGTAATATTCATGGGAACCCATTTAAGATAAAATGGTTTTGAAAGAACATATATTTTTTTCCGAGGATAGGGTAATGTGTGGCTTTCTAGAAAACACTTTATTAGCTATATTATATATCAAATATTAGAAGAAATAATACCAATATATGAATAAATCATTAATAAATAGTGGATAAGAAAATTCATGAATGTTCGTGAGATATGGATTATAATATTTCATCAAATTTTAAACATAAATAGTCTTCAAAAGTGATGATATTGTCTCAATAAACTCCTAAAACTTGGTAACATGGGATAATACTCTCCATGTAAAAAAATAGAAATTACATGAAAATTAAAATATCATTAAAATAAGTAAATTCATTATATAACATGTTAAATTAAAGTATATACACCTAAAAGTAGAATTTAGTTATATAATAAAACATGTGATTCAATGAAGGAAAATTGAGACAAAACTATTTCCCTGATTTTGTTACTTTTGAAAAAAATATTTCATGAAAGAAAGATCATAAAATAGATATGTGAATACCCAAAAATTTATGTCTAAGATACATAGAATACATTAATGGGAAGTACATAAACCACACTAAAGGAAATAGTAGAGAACATAGCTTGTATCTCATGAAAATAAAAAGATAGATCAAATCCTCATAACTTATTTCATGACACTCATAGTACTCATTAAAACCAAATATATAATAAAAATACATTTTTTATAAATTTTTTATATAAAAATATTCTTATATATAATATGATATATGGTTTTATTATTACTTTATATTACCCTCTTGTTAATAATTATATGTTAAGGTATAACTTCGGGTAATATTCAATTTATTCTTTTCATGTGTCTTAGTTTGTTATATTGATATTCCTTATACTTATATCATGTTTATAGAATGTAAACCATGATTTATATATCATATATATATAGTATATTATAATTATAAAAATCTATACAATATAAAATAATGAAATATAATAAACTATTTATGGAGAAGGTATGTCCTACATACATATGAACATTGTTTCTATTTTTATTATTATATTGAAAGAAATAAATAAAATGAAATATATGTGTATATGTGTATAATATCATTAAAGTAGGATTATAATGTTACATATATCATATATGTTCACTAGACTCGTTTTTAATACATGCCATGTAGTGTGTGAACCAATCACATCACTTTGAGCAGGCGGTAGTCCACACTTCCTCAAAAAAATTTATAGTATTTACACCAAATAGAATGTAAAAAAGATATGTGTTTCAAAAAGAATAAAATATAGTAAGTACATAATAAATATAATATAAAATATATATAAAAATATTTTCTATCATAATGTCCAACATGATAGGTGATAAGGAAAATTGAACAATCATTGTTTTGTGAGGTGGAAGTTCGTCGTACACATAAATTGTATGTTCATTACCCATTACATAGATGTTTGGTTAATTGTAGGTCAAAAACATAGCATAAAAAACCTAATATATTAATGATATTGTGTTTTTATACAATCATGGAATAATGATATTAGAGGGGTGGAGAAGTAAAATAAATTAGATGAGGTTGAGAGATGGTGTTCCCTCTTAATCGAGTAACTCCTTTTGGTTTGTGAAAAAAGGTTTCCTTGTAAGACTTTTTTCTAAAAGAAAGGCTTCTATGATGAATGTTGGGATTATGGGAAGTTTATTGGTAAGATCTTAGTATAACCTAAGTGGTTTGAGAGGTGTGAAGAGACGGAATAGTGGTGGACTTTTATATGGAAGGGAAAGGATATATTTGGAATTTTTGAAAAACAAGTTAGGTGTACCAATGTTTTTACCGAACAAAAGTCATACCAAACCAAAAAAAACTCAGTAATTGAAGGTGAATGGATGAAATATAGTAATTTATGGTATAATGTAAATAAATTCTTTTTTCTATCATGATTTAGTCATCTATGATGAAAGATTCCATAGTTTCAAACTGAAATTCATTAGTTAGTATATGTAATAACAATAATTCACACTATTAATAGTATTTAGGAAAAATAATAAACAAATGAATAAAATAATGAGAAAACACCCCTCTACTCCCCTAAAAATATCACCACTCACCACCCCTTCTCCTCACAAATTTCAAGCCTTAATAATTTTCCAAAATCATTCTTAGCCTATTCCAGAAGTGTTGAATCCTTTTTTTCTCAAATAAAGTCCAAAGTCAAGTGCCTAAATGAGGTTCTAAATGAAGATAATTTAATGAGGTAAAATCCTCTTTAGTTTTACTTTAATTTTTTATCAATTTATTTTATTTTCTTATTCTCTCTTCACCTCCCCGTATCCATGTGGCATGGTAACTCTAGTATCTCCCTTATACTAAAATGTTATTATGTTAATGGAAAAGTATTTCATCCTTTATATTCCCTCTCCTTTATGTTCTAGAAGGGGAATCATCATCTTTGATGTGTTAATTTATCGTGTTCAATGATGACGTGTTTTCAATTTACATTCCGAAATTCAATGCAAGTCATGAAAATATTTTTTTGGATAAAGTAGATTTTAATATATTTATTACATCCTATGTGTTGTTCTAGAACAATTATATATACGTAATATTAATTAATCAAATAAAACCATTTTAAGATGATTTAAAAACCACCAAAATAATCTAAATTATTGTCACTAACGTCTTATCTAATGATTCATCCTCATCCCAAATAACCAAATGATTTATATATAATTTTAATATTTGATAATTTTATTAAAAGAATATAATTTCATTTTTGGAAAATAATTCTATTTTTAATTGACTTTCTATACTTGTATACTAGTAACTGATCATGAAAACCAAGGAAATGAATGCCCTTGAATGATAATATTGTATCTTACAACTCATCAAAAAGGACATAGATGAACTTCATAAAATTATAATAATTCCAATACATGTAGAAAATAAGATGAATAAATTAATTATTGTATTTAATCCAATTATCTGGGACATTATGATCAAGTGAAGAACACTTTTAGACATAAGTTATGGGGTTCTCTTCGAACCATCATTTTTCCTTTGGGTTGAATTTTCTATCTATTTATCCCAATGTAACTCTAATTTATTTTTATATACATATTTTAAATTCTATATATATTTTCCAAACTCATGTATTCAGATTATTACAATCTTCACTGAAGGGTGAATGCTTGTTTTTAAAAGGATCCCTTCTTAGTTCTTCGTAATAAGCAAGACTTGTTAAATGGAACATCCCAATTTCATACCCATTCACAAGTTAAATACATACTATGTTTTAAGGCACCATTATTTTTCTAAAATAACTCATTTTATAATGGGAAAACTATCTTGATTCATTTCTGGTTTTACACAAACAAATATGTGTTTTCTATTTTAAAGAATTGTTAATAGTTTTATTAAACTACAATAAACATAATTATTTATAATGTTTCATAAACACTAATTTTAGATGTTTTCACTTAATTTGACGTCACTTACTTTGATCTATACAAATTTTTAATTATGAATATCCATGTATGATTTAAATCATTTCGTTCATGGAAACCATTATGATTTTTCCTTTTGATATACCTTCTGGAATGATTATGATACCTAATTATTTCTATTGGTAAACCTTGTTTTTATGTTTGATTCCTTATGTATGATTATTTATATGTAAAACATATTAACAACCATGTTATTATGAGTGCATCCAAATAGCCCTTAAATGCATTGGGTAATTCTTAGTCTCATGACAAGTCACGTGCAACAGTCTTAGTGGTTAACCTTGATTTGTGCTCTATGTGAAGTTGTCTTGGTGGTTATCCTTGACTCATGCTCCTACATATGAAATGAGATTTGAATCATGATTATCTCATGTTTTATGTTACCTACACATTACTTTGATTCTGTGATTATATGATTCTATGTTTTTTTGTTATGTTTTCATATGTTTATTCTTTTTTATTTCATCAGGTTATGTGTTCTGACCAATGTTCTGTGATTTATTCTTATGTTTATTCACTTGGATTTTTATCTCATTCCTTTATTTCATTTATTCCCAAGGTTATCTTATGAATTTTTTTCTGCTCAAATGGTGTTAAGATATCATTATGAAGATTAAATAAAATATTGTTTTTTATGGTTTCATGCTTTCTAATTATTTATCTAAACATTAAAATACATTATACTTTATTATCCTTAGATTATAATTTATTGTTAGTTATTCTTAAAATATTGTAATAATATTTTTAAAAGACTAACCCGCTATATTTCATATGTCTCTTAGAAGTAAAAGTGATTCAAGAAACCCTTACCTTAGGTCTGACTTCCTTTATACGAGTTCGAACCTCCTATATAATAAATATATATTTTTTATAAATATAATATAGAACCATTATCACATATATCACACCTTATAGTATTTTATTTTATTCTTCAATCACCTATTTTCTATCATTTTTTTGGTAAAAAACAATTTTTCATGTAATAGATGCTTCATTTTTCATGTATGGTTTAGTTTATTAGTTTCATTCCTTGTACGTGGATCATTGTTCGAATATATATAGAACATTAAACATGATATTAATATCATTTATATTGATTATATATTTGTTTTTCAGGGTGACTAACTCAATAGGGGTGAATTGAGTTGCTAATAAAATTTCTATTAAAACAAGTATAGATAAAATGTCCCAATTTAAAATAAATTCAAGAAGTTAATCAAGTTAATAGTTAGATAAATGGTTATTATTTTCAGATATTTCCAAAATCATTATTACTACTTAAATAAAATAATATTGAAAATTAATTTTTTAACTTCTTTAATCAAATTACAGAAACAAATCCAAATATAAATACTAGTTAGGACTAACTATCAAGGTGCTAGTTTTTTTATAGATTAAAAATGAATTTTAAAAGAGTTGAATGGTTAAAAAACAAAACTCAATAATAAATTAGAAAAGAACAAGGTGTTCAGTATCAAGTGGAGACCCAACCCCCTACACATGGAAATCACTCCCTGCCCAGAATATTATATAACTATAATCTGATCCACGGGCTGGATTGTGTATAAAACACATATCTTACAAGCTATCCTAACCCAGAGGAATATTTCATAGTTATACATGGGTATAAAAAAACAATCCACCCAAATACCACTTCCATAAACACTATGGGTAAGAATATTGAAAGTGATATATGAGAATATCTAGTATTCTCTATTTATAGTGAAAGAGTTAGTGTGTGTTGATAAAAATCAAAAATAATATATTTCTTAAATGTAAAATAAAACAATATAAGTAGAAGGAAATAATGTATAAAAAAGGTAAATATGATATTTATTTAGTGCTTTAGATTCTAAATTATCCACAAATGTGTCTTGGTGGGCAAATCAGGGTGATTTTATAAAAGTTTCAAAAAAACAGTATCATAAAGGTTTCTAAGTTGTGATTATAGGAAAGGGTATAGATTTTAAATTTACTAAACTCATTCATATTTGAAAGAAAGTAAGTATGAATCATTTAATTTCTTCAGTGATTATCATTAACTCATTCATTAAGTTCACTTCTACGCATAATCCATGCATGAGGTCTTTTTCTGAGAATATAAATTATTGCATTAATGAGTGTCCATTTGAAGAAGAATCATCGATATCTGCTATATCATTGTACTAAAATTTGAATCCTTATTAAATAAATCTTTGAAATATTTCAATTAGTAATCATTCAATAATCCCTATGTGTTAATTATATAAAAGGTCATCGTTAGAAGCATTTAATTAAAATCATGTTGAACATCAATGATGGCTCTTCTAGAAAAAGATGTATCTAGAAGGGACTAGTCCTAATGGTAAGCCATTCTGGAAATTTTTTAGTCTGGAAGTTACTCAAGCTATTGATGACTCAATTTTAATTAGTAGTGTTTCATGATGGTGGTAGGACATCTATTGGTGATTCATTCCTAGTGGTAACTCATTTTGAACTAACAGCTAGTTAATTCAGGTGATGAAATATTTTGAAATAATAGTGAATCATGTTTGGAAGTGACTTATTTTGATCTAATTGTATTTCAAGCCTGGTGGGGAATTTTTTTGAACTTACAGTCTCCTAAGATAGTTATGATACATTTCGGGCAATATCTTAACATTAGTGGATATACATTCTTGCAGTGAGACATTTCAACTAATAGTGGCTCATCTTGGAGGTAAGTCATGCTTGACAGTGAGTCATCTCGAACAAATAGTGATTCATCCCAACACATAGCCAAGTTTTCATTAGATTATATTATATTATAAAATTAAATTATAAAACTATAAATTCATTATAAATATAATAAACTTTATTTGTGAGCATTAAAATAAGGAAGTTGCAATAAAATCCTCTTTTTAGGATAAAAAATCAGGGAATATTTATAATCTATATACAAAATAAACATAGTTATATAACAAATTATTTAAATTATAATAGTTTTATTATCATTAAAAATGTCAAAATGGGAAATAAAAACAAAAGTGGTATCTAAAAAATAGGTTTGGCATCAAAGATAAGTAAAATTAAAGTGTAATTAAGTAAATCACATCTCAAAAATGAAGGTATTAAAGAATGAGTCCAAATGAAAATTTTGTATCAAAAGAAAACATGTAGCATAATGACATCCAAATTAGTAAGGAATCAATGAAAAAATAGGTATAAAGAGAAAATTAAAAAATGAAAACAAAAACCATAAAAATTCTATAACTACTTTTCCCCTTTTGGTAATATAAAAAAGGCCAAAGAAGAAACATTAGATAAAATAGAAATGAATAATAAGTATATGAGAGAAATAAGAATGGTTTCCAAAAAATAAAAAACATAGAAAATATACTAGTATTAAAAATAACATATCAATTAATATATAATTAAGAATCAAAGAAAACTAATCCAAGAGATGAAGAATAAAAGAGAGATTCCATTTAAGTACAAAAAAGTATGGTATTACATCCCAACAAGAATACCTGGAAAGTACAATATATATCCCTATAAAATGTTAATGTAAATCAAACTCACTCTAATCTTAGGTTGGATCATTAGAGCCCTTTCTCTTGGAAGAGGAAGGAGGGGTAGATACTGAGGTTGAGGGTGTTGTGGCAATAGTTGGACGTAATGAATAATATTGAGGCATCTCTCTGGTAAGCATTGGTCTGAGATGTCAGATGTCTTCCATGGGATACAAACTGAAGGACTATTACTATGGAGGTAAAGGTTCTAAATAAGTATAAGAGTTCATGGTTTTCATTGGTGTGGATTCTGGAGCAACCATTGCAGTGTCAGGGACATAGAGGAATGGTTTCATAAGATTGAAAAACTCCATTATAATATATCCTCCTATCCCCATAGAACTTAAAATTATTTCTTCTCCTCCATAAAAAACATAATCAGATGTTACAAAATCATAAAATAGTTGAATTTCTCATTAAAATACATGGTGACAGGTGGAATTCTTAGTTTCATAGCCACAAAAATGAAATGATCATTCAAATTGTTTTTGTTATAAACTTGGGAAATGTAATATTTAATAGACTTAGTGATGGTCCCCCGATCACTTATATACTCATTTAAACACTACATTACAAATTTTTAGATGTTCCAACCATTATAACAAATATGAACAAATACTACTAACGTGTGTAATTAATATCACCCTTAACAGCATGAATCTCATCACGAACTATTGACTGGATCTACTCTAAATTAACTAAAACTGGGGAAGGAGGCTCCGTTTATGTAGATTCCATTGAAGGTAAAGACTATAACATTTCCATCAAACTAGCATGACTAGTAGTAAATTAGGTCCTCATATCCTCCATAACATTTCTCATAGACTCCATTTCACTTACAAACCTATAGTCCTAAATCTAAACTTCTTGAATTTGATTATTCATCTTCGATTGAATATGGAACACATTCCTCTCAAATAGGTTCCTAGTATTAGTCTCACTCAGATGAGTAACCATATGTTCTTGAAAACTCAAAATTATACCAACATCATATAAAATTCACTATCTAAAAGACTCCAAATCTATCCTAGAAATAGAATCCATATGAACTGGAGAAGCAGGTGGTAAAGGAGCCTCAAGCCTCTTAGCACTAGGAACTGCAACCCATATAGGATCTAATATAACAAGAGGATAATCATCTAAATTCATGGTCTAAAGCTCAACCAAATATCTCTTAGTATATGTAAAATCTCCATAAAAGATATGAGAATCATCATCCTTTGGGGTACTTCACTCACCATCGTTTGAATCAACAAATGCTAGACCAAGAATCTTGGGACTAGGGAAGGATCCTCTTTATATGATACCTCAACCTCTGCCTGATTCTCTCTATATTGTACCACAACTTCCCAATAAAAATATTTTTATTATTAATAGTCCAATAAATTTTTTTAAATCCATGTAATTTCTTTTGTCCAGCATGAACAGTATACACTCTTAATGAAATATGGCATTTCTCTCCCTCAAAAGACACTGGGGTTTCGCTTTTAGTAAAAACTGCATCATCAACTGGGTGCTCTAGAACTGGTCTCTCCAATGTCTCAGATCGAGTTGAAAGGGGTACCTTAATTTCTAATGTACTAGGTGATTCAAGCATCTCTATAGACCTAGATGATGAAATAGAACTAGAAGGGGATGGATGAGGTGTCTGAATCTTAACAACTTCAGTATTAAGATCATGATTAGGTCCTCCATCATCACTACTATCATCCTCATCATTATCTCCATTTCCTCCATCATCTCAATTTATATCATTCCATCATTATCTTTTTAATACATAGAATAATATCTTCCAATTTTATCATCACTAAAAACCTCTATCTTATCATCATCCCTAACCATTCCACATAAAAAACTATATATATCAAGGAGAGAGGCAAGAGGACTTGTAGGGTGGATATTCATAATTGGGATCTTGGGGATGTCAAGGTCGGTACCCCCTCCTCTGAGGTAGCCACCTCCTCATCAACAAAAACTTTCTATTCTTCTTCATCATCAGAGTACTAAACTAACTCATCTAGCCACAAGCTATGATCCATTAGATTATTCGGATTGGTAGGATTATATATGGTATTAAAATCCGTAATGATCTTTTCACTCTCTCTAAACCATTTCTTCATACAAGGGTTCAATCTCACCATAATCCTTCTATAAATGTCCATAGTCATATAGAAACCTACACATTTATCCTCAGCTTATTCCTCTATCAATTAAAAACTTTTTTCCCAATATAGAAGAAATAAATTTAGATTAAATTAATGATTTTTATCCGGATGATGAATTAAAAATATCCAACATATATACAATAATTAATTTTCATAGATTTATATTTTCCCCTCTTTATATAAGTAACATGATGTGCACATCATGTTATCTAAAGGAATTGAATACTCCTTTCCTAATACATTACATGTTATGAAAAAACATAAAAATATATATACATTTACCATCTAACTCAGATGAAGTAGGTCTTCTAAGAGTTTCATCATCTATGAACTCCTATAACGAATTTTCATAACCAGATGATTTAGAGTCACAGGTGTTAGACCCTAATAATCATAAAACACTCCTCACTCCCCAATGAGAAACTTTAAAAAATATTTCCAATTTTTTTAAGAAAATATAAACGTATTTCCATCAATCATACATCTAATCTGACCATTATTCGTCCAAAAAATAAACTCAGTATACTATTAGAACAAATGAACCCACCTAGAATTGAATGGTTCGTCATTTATAGAGAATTAATCTACACATCCTTGGTCATAGATCTTCTTTAGTAAAAAGAACTTAATGAAAAGAATCCACTTGACATCTACTTCTTTTTCTCCAACCACTATACAATTCACAAGATGAATGTTCTTTGGCTCAAAAGATGTTAGGATCAACATTCCTTTAGATATTTTAGTAGGTCCTAATTCGCCAAGAGATGACACTGAAGAATTATTAACACACACTATTTCAGTGGGTCGAATGAGAGGAAATTACATAAGATGTTTTATGGTCATGGGAGAAAAAGGTAAGATGAAATGAATCGAGAGCATGTGCTTGAGTAAGAATGACTCAGATTCCAACCTTAAGCTCGATATATCATTTTGGTATTCAAATAAATAAAATATAAAAAAATAATTTAATAAAAAAATAATAAAATCTAATACTAAAAATTAATAGTGGAAGTATGATTTGAAACATAGAGTAGTGACTTGCCCAATGGTGACTCACCAACGGCGGCTCGTTCGTCGGTGAATCGCCAATGGTTACTCAGCAATGGTGACTTTCCAATAGTGACTCCCCTATGGTGACTCACTAATTTTTTATCATCCAATGGTCAGTTGCTAATACTGACTCACCAATGGTAACTCTCTAACAATATCTCATCTAATGGTGACTCATCTATCACTTGAATAGTATCCAAAATTTATCATTCCTTGTTAATGTTTTTTGTAGTTTAATATCTCAGAATTCAAAGCTTTCATAAAAATATCAATAATCTTATGTTTTGTTCTTATGAATTCAAATTTTATATTACCCTTTGAAAAATGATTCTTTAAAAATTGATGTATTGCATAAATATTTTTTGTCTTAGAGTGAGACACAACATTATTAAAAATATATATAGCACTTGTGTTGTCACAAATTATAAGTACATTTTTGAATTTATATACATAGTCTACAAAAGTGTGTTTCATGAAAAATATGTCATCACAAAAAAATATCGACAACTATGTATTCAACTTAAATAGTATATAGTAAAATAAAACATTATTTCTTACTGCACCAATATACTAGAGACTTTACCAAAAGTTGACATGTTCTATAAGTTCTTTTCCTACCTATCTTACAACCACCAAACCTTGAATCTAAATAACTCAATAATCCAAATTATTTTTCTATAGGATAGAACATTCTTAAAATGGTTGTATATTTTGTTCATTGGAAAATCCTTTTAAGAATAATTAAATGAGTTTCCTTAAGGTATGAATGAAAATGGTAACACATACACATAATAAATATAATATTAGTTCTGTTATTATTTAAATATAGAATACTTCCAATCATACCTCTATAACTAGTTTGATCTACGGACATCCCAGTTTCACCATCATCTATCATATAGGTAGTACTCATTGGATTGTCACTACATTTAGTGCTATCTAATCAGAATCATTTTATAATATCTCTATTGTACTTACATTGATTTAAACTATTTCAATCATTATTTTGAGAAATCTGAAAACCAAGAATGATTTTATGTTCACCAATTGAACTCAATTTAAATTAAATTTTCATCATCTTTGGAAAATCAGTACATAAGTAATTTTGAAAAGACCCAAAAATAATATCCTTTACATAGATTTTAACAACTAAAACATATTTTAAAAAAAAATTATAAAAATAGTAGGATTAGCTCTACATTTTGAAAAACTTTTAGATATTATAAAAGATTTGAGCCCATCATATCAACCTCTAAGAGCCTATTTTAAACCATTTAAATATGTTTTTACATTGAAAGAATGATATATAAAATATTTATTTTTAAATATATGTTTCAAAAAAATACCTAACTATATAACAATTCATGAAAGCATTTTTTCATCCATTTTAAATAGTTTTAAATCCAAATGTGTTTCATAGGAAAAGAGTATTTTGAAGGATTCAATTCAAGCAACTAGTGAAAATTATTCCTCATAGTAAATCCCCTTATCATGACTATACCCTAGTATAACTAACTTAGCTTTATTTCTTACTATCATTCTAGATTCATCAATCATGTTTCTAAACACTGATTTAGTGTTAATAGTGATAGTGTATTTAGGACTGATGAAAAATTCCCAAAATATATTTCTTTCTAACAGATTAAGTTCATCTTACAGGTATGTCACCCATAATTAATCATTAATTGCATAATTGATGTTCAGAGGATCAATATGTGATAATAATACTTGGTGTTCAACTTGATTTAAAAATGAATCAATAGTATGTTGACATCTATCAAGTTATCCAACTTTAGAATCTATAATATATTATTTATGTGTCCTAATAGCTCAAAGAAAATAATGGTTTTTCATCTCATGGATTTATACATATTTGGGTTTAGGTTTTGAATACTCCTCAAAACTAGATTATTATTTTTGTTTGTTTCACAGAAGTTTCAAAAGTTTTGGAATTAATATTCAGTGCTTAAAAATATTACTCAAGGTTTTCTAAATGTGTTTTAGGCTCATATGGATTTTCCTCATAAAACATGACACGAACAAACTCGTCCATATTCTTGGTTCTTTTGTTAAACACTATATATGATTTTCTAGAAGTAAAATAATCAAAAAAATTCCATCAACATTGTTGGAAGAATTTTTTTTTAACATTATCCTTAGTGTTATTAATAAATGATTTTCAACCAAAAATTATAAACAAATTATCCTTCAATTTTATATTATTTCATATTTTATAAGGGGTTTTCTTTAAAAGAGGTCTGATTGAATATCTATTAATTACATATCAAGTTCTATTCATATACCCTTCCCAAAAATAAATAGGAATTTCATATTCATTAAGAATAGTCCATGTGATTTCTTGAAGAGCCTTATTTCTCCTAACTATAACACCATTCCATTTTGGGGTCTTAACCAAAGAAAAATTTTGATTATAAAAATTTTTTAGAAAAATATATTCAATGTATTAATTTCCAAACTCATTAAAATTTTCACTTATTAAGGTATTAATCCTATGCCCTAAATTATTTTTCTATAGATTTAGTATACTTGTTAAATTAACAGAAGGCTTCACTTTTTTGAGATGAGAAGAATACCTAAGTATACCCAGAAAATTCATCTACAAGGACATAAACATAGTGCTTATAATTTAAACTAGATACTCTAAATGGACAAAACAATTCATGTTATCTAACTCTAGGGTTGAGAGGTTAAAACTAGTTTCTTTGATTTGAAAGATATCTTGTGTCATTTCCCTTTTTGACATGGGTTACAGAACTTATTATTTGGTAACTCATTATTAGGTAGATCCTTGACTTACCCTTTCCTATTGATATCTCTATGAGAGTGAATATTACAATGTACGTGTCTTCTATACCAATGCAAATATTATTTGTGAAAGGCACTAAGATAAGAAACATTTTGAGAGAATAAAGAATATAAATTGACATAATAAGACATTTCATTTCCTAAAGAAGTTAAAACTAAATCATATTTACAATCAAAAACATTAAAATCATGATAATAATATTTCACTTAAAAAGCATCACTTTATAATTATGATATTATAAATAAATTGTACATTAAGTAATCTAAAAATTGTACTTTAGAAACTAAAATCGAGTTATAATTACCAACTTAGACATAGTCGATTATTTTCCATTTTGAATTCTCACCCAAAGTGACATGTACACCACCAACATTTATCAAATTTATAAGGCTTGACTAATCATCATTCATATGTCCATAATTTCTTATTTCCATGTACAGTTGGTTCTTACTAGATCTCTTCAAGTAGGTTCCCTACAAAATATGTTTTATACTAAAAAAGATTTTTGTACCCAAAAAACATTCCTCTAAAAATGTCAGTAATTAATGATTTTAGAACTCAAATTTTCTTAACACGTTTTCTATAAGATGATTTTAAAATTTTTTAAATAAAAACTTATTTGGGTCCAGAAGAATAAAAAATAGAAGAAGAACTTGAAGTTGGAATGATACTATTTTTAACTATTCTCTTTTTCTGGGGATGATACCCTATACAAATAGTGTATTTAGGTGTAGTTTTCTTCCAATAATTTGTTAGAGTATTTCTCGCATTACTAGATCTCTCTAAATAATTTATTAATTGTTCATTTGAAACATTCATTTAATTAATCTCTTTTAATAGTTGATCATTCTTCCCTTTTCATACAATAAGATCAGATTTAATATTTACAGTTAAGGAATGTTGTTTCTATATAAATGTGTATTTATCCTTAATATCATTGCACGTATCTTCTATTATGTCATAGTAATCAAATGTTTCTTCACTAGTCATGTTATCATAAAAATATTCATCTCAAAAATAATTTGAAACATGAAAAAGATAATTAGTAATGACATCAGATGCCATATATTTTTTTAACAATGAAACATATGTTATCTTTTTCATGATTTTACCCATGAGTAGTGTCTAAATTTACTAATATATCTTCAGAAGCACTCTAAGTTTCTTTGATTTATTTCTCATGGTTATTATTCTTTTTATAATATTTCATTTTATATTTTATATTAGGATTTTCAGATTTCACATGACCTTTCCATTTACATTCATAAAAGGCTATTTCATTTAAAGTTTCATCTCCATTTTAATCATTATTCAAATTTTCCCTAATGTAATTTTTTCAATTTTTTCTGGGTATACAAAATATCTTTTTCTTATTATATAATTTTTTAAATCTTATGAATAGATGCGTCATATCATCATCAAAGTCAGCTGGTGATTCTTCATCACTTGATCTTTCATCTTGAACATTCTCCTTCTATTTTAAGGAAGTGCTTTTGAAAGAAATAAACATCCTATTAGGTTTATATTACTCTTCCTTTTAATCTTTATGTTCTTCCTCATAAGTCATAAATTTTAACATTATCATTTTAATAGGTATCTTTCCAATATAACATGACTCTTTGAAGGATACTGAATTTCTTCACAATATTTATAGTAGATATCTTAATAGTCTCATCACTTTGTCTTGATTTGAAAGAGGATTTACCAAGGAGTGCATTGTATTCATAATTTCATTGAACCTGAGATACCTTTCAGAAATAAGATAATCAATTTTAACCCAAGAAGTATCACATTTAATAGTATATATATTTGACTTCATTTCTGTAACATTTTTTATACCTTCAAGAGAAAAAAAAGTATCCCAAATTTCATATGTTGCTTTTCATGTAGATATTCTACTGAATTCATCATCACCCAAAAAAATTATAGGGAATTTATGGATTTATTATTTTTATTATAACTATTTTTGGTAGCATCATCCCATGTATTCCTAGTAGTATTGTATATTTCCAATTTATCTCCAATAGTTTTCCATATTTTAAAACCCATGATGTCAATGTGCATTTTCATCTTCATTTCACACTGATCATAATCTATAGCATTAAATAAAAGAGTTATGTTGGAAGCATAAACTTATTGTTTATTATCCATTAAGTACTATATTTGGAACTAATAGAAATTTTTTATCTTTAAAACAAAACCAAAAATCATAGTCGAGAAGATATTTAAAAATCATTAAAACCAAATGTCGTTCAGAGTGAGTAACTGAAGAGAGGGGATAAATTGGATACCCAATAAAATTTATGTAAAATTTTTTTAGATAAAATCCCATATTTAAATTAAATTCAACTAGTTAATTAAAATTTTACATTGATTAATTTTTTTTTTAACATTTATCAAATATTGATATGTTCTCAGTTAAAAAAATATTTAAAATTACATGAACATTTGAAATAAAATTAATAAAAAAACTTCTAATATAAACAATGGTGTATGCTTATAGTAAAACTATAAAAAAAATTATATATTAAAAACAAATGTAGTTTAATGTATTGAAATGTACCCAAAAAAAATCATGCAATGGAATAAAACAAGGGGTTTTGTCTCAAGATGAGACCATAACCCATTCACTTAGAAACCACAGTCTTCTCAGTATATCTTATAACAATAATGTGATCCAAAACCTATAATAGGTATAAAAACAATATATTTCAAGTTTTCCAAGCTCAAAGGCCACTTCCACAGTTATATGTGGGTCTTAAAACAAAATAAGGCCACCCAAGGGCCTCTTCCAAAAACAACTTGGGTAGGAAGATAAAAAGAGATACATGAAAATTTCTAGTATTCTCTAGTTATAGAACAATACATTGTGTGTGTTGATAAATAGAGAAAATAACACACTACTCGAATTTAAAAGAAAACAACAGAAGGAGAAAGAAATGTGATATTGAAAAGGTAATACTGATCAGTATATAGTGATTTATATACTATAGTATCCTAAAATGTCAGTTGGTGAGAAAATCGAGAGGATTCTCTAAAAGATGTAGTTAAATTGAGTGTCACAAAGGTCTCTCCATTCCGAATATATGAATGTATTTGGATGGTTTGTGTACTACACTATTTGATAATCATATTTAAGTAAGTATGAAGCATGTAATCTCTTGAGTGATGATCCTTCTAGTATTCAGCAAGTTTACTTATTTATCACACATCATCCACAGATAAGGGATCCTTTTGAGAATATGAATCACTCCAAGAAGCAGTATCTATTTGAATAATAATAATTGACATCCTCTAGATCCTCATTCTAAGATCTAAATCCTATTTCTATGTGTCCATGAAATAGTTCAATAATTAATCATTAAATAATACAACTACATTAATTACAAAAAAATATATATTAAGAAAATTTAATTTATGTTAATCTGAATAGGAATGATAGCTCTTCTGTAGGCAGGACATCTCTAGTCAGGACTCATCTTGGTGGTGAGTTAGTCTGATAGTGATTCAGTCTGGGGGTTACTCATTCTGCAAGTGACACAACCTAGTTCTGAATCAATTTGAACTAACGGTGAGTAATGTTGGGAGAAGTCCATATAGCTGTGATTTATTTTTTATTAAATCATTTTGAACTAATGGAACTTCATGTCTGGTGGTGAGTTATTTTAAACTAATAGTGAGTTGATTTTGGTGGTTACTTATTTTAAACTAATGGTGAGTCAAGCCTTGTGATGACTTATTTTAAACTAACAGTCGCTAAAGCTGGTAGTGGGACATGTCAAGTGGTAGCTCTAATCTAGTGGTTTGATATTCATGTGGTGAGATATGTCAACTAATATTGACTTATATTGGTAGTATATCATGCTAGGTGGGGAGACAAGTTTAACAAAAAGTGACTCATCCCGGCACATAGATAAATTTTCAGAAGGTCAACTTATATTATAAAAAGCTATCATAAAATTTTAAATTCCTTAGAAACATACCAAAAATGGGTTTTTATAATTAAAATAATAATTTTCAAACAATACATACGTATATTCATCCATTAATGTTAATTATTTAAAAATGGGTGATATCATTCAGGGAGACGATAAGTTGTATATACGCAGGAACATTGTTTCCATTTTTTGAAAAATGTAGATAAATAAATGTAAATAATAATTAAACATTATTGAATTGCTATTATATCATATAAATAATATATATTCATCAAATCCATCCTTAATATCATCCATTTCAAAATTAAATTAAAAATTAATCACATCGTTTCGTGGAGGTGGTGGTCCACACATCCACACGAGTGACGTTATCATATTCCATGTGATTAGAACGTATTAATTTAGAATTCATATTATAATTTCACAAGTATAATTATATCATAAATATTATATATATAAACACATATAAAATTAATCATTATATCTAACCGTGAGAGATGGTGATGAAAAACAAATTACACTGATTTTTGATGCAGTAGTCTGTTGTACACATGATTGACAGATTTGTTTACCATTTAATGGATGAAAAGATAGATATAGATTACTAAATTAACATAATAATTTATAATTATATGTTATATACTATTTTAATTATTTTATAATATTTTATAAACATTTTATGAAGTTATAAAAAGAAATTAAATGAGAATTCATAGTTATGAATTATACATATTATTGGAAAACCTTTTTTTGATTATTTTTATATCTTTTATAAAATAGTTTTTTTGATGAAAAGGGAATCTATTTCATGTGGATGGATGTATAGAATTTATTTGGTCAACTCTTTTATGAGTGAAATGATTAATTATTTAATTTTAGGTTCTTAGTAATTGTGGTACCTATACTATCATGATTTTCTCAATATAGTTTAATTATTATGGGTAAAGAAACAATATTTTATATGGAAAAATTATTTGTCTCATAAAACCTATCCATGCATTGAGGGGATATCTATAACCATTACCCACCTATATATTGCATTTACAATGCACTTATAATACATATAAATTATCTATTTAATTTATTAATCAATATTACTAATCAAAAAAATATTAATATTGAGTTAAATATGTAGATTTAACATTATTTCCCTAATTATTCAAATAACATTCACTGTAATTATCATATGTAAAAACATGTTTATAGTTTTGTAAAAAAACATATCCAAGATACATTAAATATAGATATTTAAGATAAATAATAATCATACATAAATCAAAGGGATATTATATATACCTTACAAAATTAGTTAGGTGTATAATATTAAAATTTGCCTTAATGAAGTGAAAAGAGAGATGATGTCCCCAAAAAAGATCAAATCATTGAAGTGCTAATTATTCAAATAAATTGATTATGTGTATCAACTATAAATACACATAAAAAATCGAAACTGAAAATTATGATAATAAAAATTCATTTCACACCTAATCTTAGCATGACATAATCAATGAAGTGGAATTTTAACCCAATGAATGGAGATTGAGTTATGAAATCCCTTACATCACATTTTATCTTAGTTATGTGTAATTTATCCTATATTATAATTTTTAAAATAATGTTATTGATTTATTAAAAAATCATATTAATAATTAAAATACCTTATATGATCCTTGTATGACACCTTACAACCCTTTCAATTATAATATTTCATCATTTTTACTTTTTCATATGTTAATTTCCATATATTATCATGCATGTTTTTTCATAAATGTCTCAGTTATTTTTCTTTTAATATAGATCCATAATCAAAAAAAATATATATTAACATTATAAATATCAAATTTAATCATTAAATAAAGTTTTATAACCATTATTAAATTTCGAAAATGGATGATGAATCACATCATACCATAGAGATAGTAGGTCATACACATGCACACTACAAGAAAAAAGATGGTTAGTGGCTATTTATTCATGATAGTTATAATAACATTCAAAAAATAAATCTATTTGAAAAAATAAAATATCATTTTTGTTTTATAAAACCATCATGATATTCTAATTATGTTTTAAATTAGATATGGTTTCAATTAAACCACCTCTAAAAATAAAAAATTACCTAATCCCATTAAACACTAAACTCTATCCCCCCCCCCATGAACCTCCTCTCCTCTCCCTATAAGTAAAGTTAAGCCCAATACCCTGTTTCCTCCCACCCAAAATCTTATCCTCACCCCAAAAGCAAACTTGAAAATGTGATCCCCTTTCCCCAGCCCACTCCTCCTATCCTCACCTCAGTGATGACCTAGATCCCAAAACCCCCAGTCTACAACCCTTAGCTCGTGACCCTTGAGCCCAACGACCCCCCCCCCCCCCCACTCTGACCTCCCACACCACGACTCTGAAAAATATTTCTACTAAATTGGATTCAGTATATATCTGTATTATACTATATCTAGTAATGTTTTATTATCTATATCTATTTCCCTTGGATGGTTATATGTGTGTAATTTTATTAAATAATTATTCTTATATGCATAAATTTTTTATACAATTATTTACTAGTTTATTGATGGTTTTTGTTGATTATATATTGTTTTTTAGCAGCTATAGGTTGATATAGGTTAAGTCCTCTTATATATTTTTTCTTTCTTGGTGCTAGTCATCATCCTCAATCCAATTTTAGGTGGGATTGGGCTAGAACACTATGAACACCACCAAACCAGGAGCAGAACTAGTGAGATGGATTTCATTGAAATTGAATCAGATAGGTTTGGTAGCTACAAACATATATGGATCATATTATTTATTTTTCATTACTTCATTAAATATAATTTCTTGAGAGATGCATCTAATTTGTAGCTACCAAAATTTATGGATGTTTTTATATAATAATTTATCACCATTCTTATGATTATATATTCATTATAAATGATTATAAGAATCATTATAATTATTTATATTTGAATAATATCCAATATTGAAATATTAATTGAAACATTATATTATATAAACTATATCATAGATCTATTGTATGATATGATATAAGAATATGATAAATACTATAGAATTTAGTAAGGATTATAATGTTATTTTTGGAATATATAATATTAAATTAATATATTAAAATATAATAGGAATTCATATTATATGATTCACCCATTTTATTGAATATTTATCAGTTTCACACAAGAAATAAAGTACTTTAATGATTCTTTTTTATACTTCACATCTATATGACAATACACTAAAACTCTATTAAAAATGCTTTATAAAAAAAATTAATATTTTGAGCAGAAACATTTCCAATAATTTTAATCAATTTTCTACAACATAACTTTGTAACAATACAGTCCTTAATCATTTTAAATAAAGTAATGTCAAGAAAAAAATTTAGTATCCTAGCCAATCTGCTTCTCAGAGCATGCCACCACTTCCATCAGCTTCTATGGATTCTTGTAATTATATTATACCCAAGTATTCTAGTGAGCCATTTGTTTCCAGAAATGTAATTGGTATACCACTACCTAATTCAGCTCCGATAATGGAGTAGTTTATCACCCCTCTATCAGGAGGATATTGGCTAGTTTTCATTTCTTTTATATATGTAATTTTTCAAAAATAAAATTAATTTGTTTAATTTAATTTTCAAATAGATAATGATGACCATAGAAGGTATAAAAATATGAAAATAGAAGATATATTGGAACTAGAGGAATTTAAGATTATTATTACCTTTGATGAATTCAGGGTGTCTACTTATGACTCTGTCAGAATCTATGGGAAGATTCTTGGGAAGATTACTTGTGAGACAGTGAACTTCCCCTTAATTATAAAGATTTGAGGAATATTTAGTCATCATGTAAAAATGAGTTCTTTGATACTTAAGTAAACGTAATATTAATTTAATATTCCTTGAAAAATAAATTAAAATACATGAGTAAATTTTTTTCATTTACTGATAAAATGTTATGTTTTGTATTTCTAGATGTTTTTTCATTTTGATGTCCCTAACTCCATTTCACGCACAAGGACTGTTTAAAATTTGGGAAATAAATGGTGAGATTTTAAATAGTGATTATGGAATAATTTTAGTTACTCTTCTCTGAGATCATGAAAAACATATGATAAAGTCCATGAAGGTATTTCTCATGAGCAATAGAAGCTCCTTTTTAATAACATTAGAGATGCATATCATGAGGTAATTTTATATTTTACATTATCATGATAATATAAACACACAAAAATTAATATTTTTATTAATGTTACTATTTTTGTAATAATTGTTAGAAATATATGTTGTGAGTCATGAGAATATATTCATTCCCCACATTGCAGGGACTTAATGTTTTTTGGGAAAAAGAAAAATTTTGGTTTGTATTTTATTCAATATTATTTTCATTGTTTTATTATAACTCAACATTTTTTCTAACATGTTTAAATTAATTTATAAATTCTAATCAATTAAGTCACTATGTCATCCAAATAGATAGTTGTTTCAAAGTGCATAGAAAACCATATGATAGTTTTCTAAATTATTCTACCAAAGATGATGGAGTATGTAATTTACATTACCATTTCATAATATTTCATTACCATAAAAATGTAATAATAATAAAAATTTAATAACAACAAACAATACTTAAACCCAATTAAATGGTACCATCAACATAGATCAAACAATGTCAATTTGGAATCGTTTGAAACATCTAGACAGCCCCAACTAATTGGGTTTAAGGATTTTTTATTGTTATAATATAATTTTCAAGAGTATTTTCTTATTTTTTTGAAATTATAATAAATAATAATGAAAAATATGTTAATTATATAAAATTATGAAATTTAGATATTTTAAAAAATAATTGTTAATATTATTGTATTAACATGTTAAAATTCCTGATATTTGGGATATGAACCCTTTGTAATCTGAATCTTTTTTAAGAATGTTGTAGGGGTAATATTTTTAGGGAAAGAGCATCACAGGCGTGTATGGGGAATGGGTTCTTTGACTACTCCTTAAGCTATCTTTGTTAGGGTAGTTTCATTCATTACTATTATACCTAATGGGGATTTTATTAGTGTAATTTCATGGTAATCACAACAAAAAATTACAATATTTAAAGACAAAAATGGAAGAACAATATTGTTTTAGAAAAACACAAGATCATTGGAAGATGAAAATGAGAAGTTATTTAGTTTCTGTATTTTTTTGGATGACTAGAATTATCCATGAATAAATTTCCAGCTTTATAACTTGTCCTAGTGAGGTAAATTATTAATTCAATAGATTATTCACATTCTTTCAATGAAAAAATAAAACATTCATAATCTTCGTAGATACAATTTCAAATAATTGTCAGTTAAAAAATTATTTTATCTATTTAGAGATGGTTTATGATAAATTCTTATCCATAATTTATCAATAGATATATAAACTTTTACCATGATATTTTTTGTTGATTTTTGTTAAAAAAATTCACCAACTGAATAAAAACATAGCACTAAGTAACCAAAAAACAACACATATAATAACTACTTCTCAACTATAAAAAACATCATCAAATAAATATTGACCAGGAAATACATGATGGTTTAGAAATAACAATTATTGTTCTTACACAAAATTTGAGCAACAAAATATATAAAACAACCAATCAAAATTTTAGTAATTAATTAAACTAATATTAGAAAAATTTCTAAATCATTAATTTTATTAATAAAATATTATTTATGAAATTATTATTTTAAAAAATATATTTAATGGTTATAAAAGTTATCATAGGATAAGAAAAATATATTGATTTGTAAAATGTAGGAATTGACCCCAAATCAATCCAAGTTATGTTTTTCTTGTGAGGCCCATAAATACATTTTTAGTGTTTTAAAAGAATAAAATCCACATTTTACGATCAAAACAATAAAAAATCTCATATTATCATTAAATCATGGGGAAAACCATTGAATTCTTTATGATGTGTATAAGAAAAATACATATCCATTCAACGTGTGGTGTGCTCTGAATGAGTTGATAAGAAATTTTAAAATACGTCAATGTTTTAGAAAGTTTAATCAGGGGGTAAAACCAAAAAAGGATGTTTTATTTCCCTAAAATCATAGAAAAAATACCATATATTGAATTGTGAAATGTAGGAACTAACATCATGTCATTCTGAATGTGGATTTTCCTGTTATGTCCGTAAATACATTTTGAATGTTTCAAAGCACAAAAATGTGCATGGAAAGTTAAAACCATAAAAATGATGTCTAATTTTCTAGAAATCATTCGAAAATTACCCGAGATTTAATTTCTAAATTAAGTAACCTATATAACATCATTCTTAATGATGATTTTCCCATTATGGTCGTAAACACGCATTCAGTGTTTTAAAATACCAAAACATGCATAGAATGGTAAAAAACAACATTGGATTGTCCATAAATCTTTGTAAAACTATCATCTAGTTATTTTCAAACCGTAGAAACTGACTAAAAATAATTTCAAATAATGATTTAACTGATTTTGTCATAATTGATTTTTTATTGTTTTATAGCACCAAAATGAGTGTGGAATGATCAAAACCATAAAAACAATGTCAGATTGTCCAAAAATCAGAAAAAATTACTATATATTTAATTTTTATATATATGAACCAATGTTACTCATTTTGAATGATGGTTTCATAGTTATGGTCGTAAATGTGTTTTTTGTGTTTTAAAACACTAAAACATGAGTGGAATGGTAAAACCCATGAAGATGATATCATATTATCATAAAATCAATGGATAATGACTGTAGATTTAATTGTGAAATGTATTGATCTATAGAACATCATTCTGAATGATGTTTTTTCCATTATGGCTGTAAACACGTTTTTAGTATTTCAAAATACTAAAACATGCATGGAATAGTCAAAACTAGAAAAACGATGCCATATTTTCCTAAAATAAAGTATAATAACTTTATATTTAATTTTTAAATGTAGTAACCGATGTCTTGCCATTCCATATTATGGTTTTCCCATTATGGTCCTAAATGAATTTTTAGTGTTTTAAAACACCAAAACAAGCATCAGATGGTCAAAACTAGACTAATAAAATAAGAATGTCCTAAAACTAGGGTAAAAATCATTGGATTTCATTTTGAAGTGTAGGAACCTTTGACCCATCACACTAAATGATTATTTACCTATTTTGGTCATAAATGCATTTTGATTATTTTAAAACACCGAAACATTCAAGGAACGATAAAAACTAGGAAAATGATGCCATATTTTCCTAAAATCATGGGACAACCACAATAGATTTAATTGTGAAATATGGGAACTGATATATCATAATTTTGAGAGATGTTTTCTATATTATGGTTGTAAATGTGTTTATAGTGTTTTAAAACACTAAAAAATTTGTGTAAGGGTCAAAACTAGATAAATGATTTCATATTGTCCTGAAATTAGGGGAAATCCATTTTACATTAAATTTTTAAATGTTTGAACTAATGGAACTTCATTTTCAATTATGGTTTTCCCGTTATCACCGTAAACATGTTTTTTGGTGTTTTAACACACTAAAACATGCGTGGGATAGTGAAACCCATGAAAAACTTCAGATTGTCCCAAAATCATGGGAAAATGGACTGAGAATTAAATTTGAAATATATGAACTAACGTCACATCATTCTGAATGAAGTTTTTCTCATTATGGATATAAACATGTTTTTAGTGTTTTAAAATATTAAAACATGTGTGGAATGGTCAAAACTATCAAAATGGCACTAGATGTTCCTATAATTAGGGAACAACAACTATAGATTTATTTTTCAAATATAGAAATTGATGGCTCACCATTCTGAGTGATGATTTTCTGATAATGGTTGTAATAGAATTTTAGTGTTTTAAAACACTAAAATATTTGTGGAAAGGTCAAAATAATACAAACAATATCATATTATACTAAAATTATGGGAAACCACTAATTTGTTTATTTTAACATGTACATGCTAACAACACATCATTCTAATGTGCAATGTGGATGGAATTACTTGTAAAACACTTATAAATCCTAAAAATTCCGTTAAAATTAGAATCAAGTGGTTAAAACCTAGAAAATAATTCCAATTTTACTTGAAGTTAGGGGATAATGACCATATATTTAATTGTGAAATGTAGGTATCGACGACGCATCATTCAGAATATTGGTTTTCCTCTTATTATTGTAAATGTGGTTTTTATGGTTTAAAACACTAAAACGTGGATGAAATAGTCAAAATGATACAAACACCATCAGATTGTTCTAAAATTAGGGTAACCCCCCCCTAGATTTAATTGTGAAATGTAAGAACTGATATCATTTCATTATGAATTACTATTTTCCCTTTATGACCATAAATGAATTTTTAGTCTTTTAAAACACTAAAACTTACGTAAAATAGTCAAAACCAGGAAAATGATGTTTTATTTTCCTAAATTCAGGGTAAAATAACAATAGATTTTGTTTTGAAATATAGGAACTGATGTAACATCATTCAAAATGATGGTTTTCCCTTTATATTCGTAAACATGTTTTTAATGTTTTAAAACACTAAAACATGCATGGAAAGGTCAAAACCATCCAAAAAATATAGGATTGTCCTAAAATTTGGGTAAAATCATATATTTAATTAAGAAATATAGGAACAAAAAAACATCATTTTGAATGAAGGTTTACCTATTATGATTCTAAATGCGTTTTTTAGTGTTTTAAAACACTAAAACGTGTGTGGGACTATCAAAAACATATAAAATAACCTTAGATTGATGTGAAATCATTGAAAAAAAACAACTTAGTTATTTTTGAAATATATTATTTTATTTGATATCAAAATCATTAAAAAATTAAAAAACAAATTTCAAGTGCTCCGCATGTTGCTTTAAAAATTAATTAGAATATTTACTTATCCCTTTTCAGTTTCAACTGTTTAATACTATCTTAAATAGTTATGTTTCTATTTTCAATGTTTTCTTATTATATATTATTTTTTTATGTTAAAATTTATTCTATTTGATTAAAAAACAAATTTTATGTGAATCATTTTGAATATATTCTGTGTCTTTTAACTTTCACATTTCTTTTCTTAAATGTTCTGGTTTTCAATGTTGGTAGAATATTGCAAAAGTTGGAAGGAGTTTGACCATTCCATTCCATGACTGTCTTCATAATTCAGTCTTTATAGTTCCTAAGTTCTGTGGTATGTTAACATTTTGTTAGTTACACTAATATAATAATGATTTATTATTTGTTTTTGTAATTTTTTTCCTTTTTATTACAGTTGATGAGATAACATGGATGGTTTGACTTGATGACATGATGTGGAGGCATACATATATGGTGGAGGTCTTCACATAGATTCATATTGGGCCATGGTTATTTTTTGACATATTTTATATTTATATTTTTATATGTATGGTTTGACTTAGATTAAGGTTATGATGACTAGATGTTTGTATATGATTGTGGATGTATTATGGGTTTATCATATATTAATATTTTAGTTTATTATATGGCATTTTTTATATTTATTTATTTATTTATTTTAAAAAAATGATTTAGTGGTGGTTTTATGTAACACCACTAAATACATTATGTAAAAAATTCTTAGTAGTGGTTATAGGTAACCACAACTAATATGTTATGCAACTGTTTCTTTTATTTTATTTATATTTCCCCAAGATATTTTTTAAAATAAAAAACGCCACTAAATTCTCCAAAAAAATAAAAAAACTTCCCAAAATAATAAAAACCACAACTAAATGACTAGTGACCATGAAATATGCAGTAATTTTTATAACACCTCTTAAACCTAAAGGCGGTCGTTTAAACCGCCGCTAGATCAAGAAAAAATGCCACTACATACCCTTTTTTAGATGCACAAGCGATAGTATCTCTCCATTAATTGCAAATTGATAAGGAAATGGATGTTATATTAATTTCTCATAATCATTATCATGTGATAATTTTCATTTATATTTATTATTTCCATCACTATAACCATCCAAGTAAAGTGGTAATAAAAAATAAATTACACCACTACTTGGAGATGGTAAGTCGTACATATGCACCCAAAGTGATTTCATTTTTCATAGGATGGATAAATTATGGAATATAGTTATATCATAAACTTAATAACATATTATTATATATATGATAACTTATATATTACATTAGGATGGAAACAAACTATGAAGAGGAATTATAAGAATAATGAATTTTTAAAAAGTTGCTAAAGATGATTACCTCTTCCATGAAAGAGATCCTTTATATCTCTTCTTAAGAGATCTAGGGTTGGTCTTTTGGAAGGGTCAGTACCTCTAGAACTTGGATATGGATATTATATTATAAATTGTAATAATGTATTTTAACTAGATGGCTCAATGTGTTATAAATAGGCAAAGGATTGGGTTTTCTTTTATAATTGAAGTGAGGGTATCTTTCAGAATTTCTCAAAGTATTAAAATACAATAATACAATTATAGATCCAAAGAAATAAAAATAAAACATAAATGAAGAGGGGTTGATAATTTCTACCATATATTTTCTACATTTTACTTATTTAATATTTTTATCATTTTTAAATAATTTAATAACTTATTTATTTCATAAGATATCATTATTGTCAAATAAGATATTATTCATCACATTGACAAAAAAATCATCAAGATAATAATTAAATCTGAACTAACTATTTTATTATATCATTAATATATCTATTTTATCTGTAGAATTCATGGTTCCCATTAACTATATAAAATTATATTTATTTTATTATTTTTAATATCACTTATTTGTTTTTTCAATTAATTATATAATTTATCCATCGGTTTTGTACATAAATTTAAGGGAATTTTTTCTTCTCTAAAAATTAAAAATAGACTATTATGATTAATATAAATCCATTATATTTAAAAATACAATTTATATTTTAATACATCTTTCAGATAACCACATATTAAAAATTTTATGCTTGTTAAAAATAATAGTATGACATCTTTAACTTTTCATTAAATAAACTATTATAAAGGTTATAATCATATACAAATAGAGTAAGATGGACATATAATCAAAAATAAAATGATTATGGATGAAAGTTAATCATGAAATTGAATTATTTCATGTTTTAGGGTCATTTTATGTCTTTAACAAATTGTGTTTACCCTTAATTACCTGATTTACACTTTCCATTGGTGACAAAAATTACCATGTTTTCTATTAATATTAAAAGAATTAAATGGGAATAATTAAATAAATTTGGAACTTATGAATCCAAATATGGATTTCATTTTTCAAAATTAAGAACACATAATTCTTAGTATTTAATTTATAATTATAATGGAATAAAATTCTAGGAAAAATAATTTTTTATAAAATGCCTTCTTAAGTGTAAAAAGGATTCCATACAAAATTCGTCCATTAAATTGATTCCAATTATCTTTATTTGATTATTGATAATATAATAAATCTATTTTTACTTAGAATCTATTTTAAAATAAAATTTATTTTACTCAAAATAGTTAAAATACAAATGTATTGTTCAATAAACAGCAATATTTTTCACTATTCTTCGGGAAAAGAAATCCTTTAAAAAATACCAAAAATACACCATAAGAAAAAAAATGATGGATTTAAAAAATAAATTAAATTTTCTTAATTGAATTTTCTAAAATTATAAAAAAATAATAACTTTTCTTTTCGTATATAAATCAATAAAAATCTATTTTTGAAAAAAAAAATATATTTGAAGAATAAAATGACTTTACTGAAAATTATGTGTTTATTTTCAAAGCATTAAAATATTTGTATTGAATATTAATATAATATATATTTCATAACATAGTTAATCCAATTAACATCTACCAATTTAATATCTTGTTTATTATGGTTATGTTAAAATAGTAATATTTAATAATATATCACATTTAATTTAAGCTCGATGTTGCGTGCAATGTAAGATATCAAAAAGGATACATTTATTTAAAAAAATACATACCATGGCATCTTATGGTGTTAAAAATAATAACATCATATTAAAAATTATCCTTATATATCTTAACTAATTAAATAATCAAATGGACATCAATAACTGATCTCATAACAAGAAAATACATAACTTTGTATATCATAAACGTAAAATCAATTCCTCATGATAAGAAATATTAAATAAATGGGTATGGCCTTATCCAAATATCCCAATTAGTTTGTCTAATAAGACATATTGATGCATTAAGGGGATATAAGTGTCCCCTCCCATTACTCACTTTGTTCAATGAAGTCCTCATATGATAAAATATTATCATAATCATTATAATTATTCATATTGAAAAATAGCATAAATATGTTAATACATTACCTAATCATCATCTCATGGGAGAGCGAGGTCCTTCAAGCCTTTCTCCAACCCGGAGTTCCCTCCTCCATTTCTGAAAATTTTTATTAATGCTAAAGTGCCAGATATAGTTGATGGACTATCGAATCTCCCTCTTTCGTTATCTGAGTTTACAGAATCCTCAGCTTTGCTGAATCTTACCTTGGTGGCGTGGTTCAAGCATAGAGGGCCTTCAGTTGATGATTTCGACCGATTTGTCTTCAGCTCTTGGGATCTTCAAGAACGAGCAGTGGTGGGGTTGCTGGATAGTAATCAAATCTTTATTAGGTTCGAATCGGAGGCAGATTTTATTCAATCTTGGGCAAGCGCTCTACGCAACTTCAATAGATCTCGCTTCATTCTCTTGCATTGGTCCTTCGACCTCTATATGAACTGAGATCCGCCTTCCATAGTAGTTTGGATGAGATTCCCTACACTCCCCTTACATTTCAAAATCTATCTATTATTTTCATGTTGGGTAATATGGTTGGTAGATAACTTTGTTCTGATAGTCGTACCGAGGCGGTATTCCATCTGGTAAACCCTTCGGTGTGTGTTGAAATGGATGTATCCCTCATTCCCTTTGATTTCAATTGGATCATGGTTGGTGAGGAGTATCGTTGCAAGTAGAGGGTTTTGTATGAAAGCTGGACCGAATTCTGTGGTTTTTGCAAGAGTTTGGGTCACCCAGTTGAGTCTGTTTAAGGCGGACCTCATCCCAAATCGAGTATGGATTGTTGTAGTGGGAAGGATACCATTATGAGGGTTTAGGAGGGTCCAGGGAGCAAAGCGTTTGACATGTCTTTGAAGGGGGGTCTGGCTCAGACTTCTGGAGGACCAACTGTTGGAGAGAGAGGCGCACAACTGGCTGTTTCAGCTGGTGAGGCCTCAGTACCTAGATCCCAGAAGGTTTCTTTTGATGAGGGAGTAATTGATGGGTCTATTTACACTATGAGGTTTCGGGAGAAGGGGAATAATGCCAGGCCTATTGTTACTTTGGAATCAGAACAGGTGGGAGATGTTCGAGGATCTAACTTTGTGGAGGTGTCTAACAGGGACAGGGCTAAGGTTAATAAATGTCTTAATTCTCTGTCCAGACCTTTTGTACACATAAGTAATAGGTTTGAAGGGATTTTTGAGGACAGATTACTTTAGGTCCAAGAAGATGAGATATTTGTAGGAGATGATGGTGAGGCATAGGCCTTGGGAGATCTGCAGGTTGTTTTCATGGAGCAGGATCCTGTTTTAGGTTATGTGGAAGACACAAATAATGTTTTAAGGCCTCACCTCTTATTGGAAGGTGCTGACTTGAGGCTGGTAGATGGAACCAGATATAATGTCTTTGTTCCTAGTGTTTAATCCAATCAAGTGAAGAAAGCCTTGGTGGCGGTAATACTTTGTAGGGTCCTCTATCTGAGGCTAAGGGGATGGTTTCAGACTCTATGGTTGGGGAAGTATCCCCTCTATAGGAAAGTAGGCCACTCTTGTCAGATGATATCTCTACTGATCAGGGTTCGGGGCATAATTCGGAGTGCACTGGGTCTCCTTTAAGGGAGCTTTATGGGGTAGAAAGGGGGATGTTCAGGGGAGGAAAGGAATACTTGAGTCCTCCTTTCAATCGTTCATTCAGTGAAATTGTCCAAAGTGGGACTCAGAAGATGTCTGTACGTGGAAAATATTTATCTGCAATGTTGGTAAAGATACCAAGGAAGGATTACTCCTATCTTCCATGGCCGATGCAGATGAGGTCTGCCTCTAAATGGAATGGTGGAGTTGTTCTTGCGGTCAAGAAGGGCAGCAAAGTTAAGAAGGCATTCCCCGATAGGCTTGTTCTTGATCATCTTAGTAATCGAGTATAAAGTGAAAGTTTTTGGAGACATCCAGAGTGGGAATCGGCTACTAGGGAACAAGAATCCTTCTTGGGATGTGGGGATGACTGTGGGTACTATGATATGTAAGTTTTCCTTATTTTTGTTGTTTCTATTTTCTTGACTTGGTTTGTGTTGGATGTGGGGCATTGGGCACCCTTAAACCATCTTTATGAAATGAAAAAAAAATGATTTGTAGTTAGTCTATAGTAATAATAAGAATGGTATAATTCAATATACCCCATTAAATCATAAGTAAAATAAAGGTTATTTTCTTTAATGTATATAAATGTCATTAAAATATCATTAAAAACATTATTTAGGAAAATAAATTTTTTAATTTGAAATACCCATTTAAAAAATAAAATTTTACTCAATATTTATAAAAATACATTATTTAAAAATAATCATGAAAATATATAACTTAATACTAAAATAATTTTGCATTCATGATAGAGGAAAATTATATTCATGCTAAGTACATTAAAACAAATAATCATTTTGTATTTTACATAAAAATTCTAAAAGTGCCTCATTCTAAAAGAAACAAGAATATTCATTATAATATATTTTGAAAAAGTAAAAATTGGTAAAAATGACTTTTAAAAATAATTTTATAATAGTAAACACATTTTCAAAATCATTTTTTAATGTGTATTTGGAAGAGAAATAAATTTTGACTGAAATCTAAAATAAAATTAGATTTTATGAAAATAATTTTCATAATAATTATATGTACCAAATCGATTAGAATTGTACTATTAATTAAAAATTTGATGAATTACCAAATAATAATAAAATTTTTGATTTAAAATAAAATGATCAAATAATACTCTCAGTGGAGACTTAAACATAAAAAATCCTGAATAAAGATGACATTGTGAAATTAACCATTACTACTTTAGTAACTTTTTAATCCTAACCCTCATGAATGAAATAATTTTAAATTGAACATTAAATAGAGAAAAAATAAATTAATTATGTAACATATCTAAAGGGTATTATATACACCACATAAATGAAATTATATGTGAATCTGGCATATGTCTCATGGAAGTAAAAGTGAGACAAAACACCATTGCCTCAGGTATGATTTCCTTTGTGTATCTTTGAAAATTTTATATAATAAATATATATTTATTATAAATCTTTTAAATAACCATAATCACATATATCACACCTTATATTATTTTATTTATATCTTTTATAACTGATTTCTTAACAATTATTTGATAAAAACACTGTTTTGCGTAATAAATGCTTCATTTTTCATTTTTATTTTGGTTTAGTAGTTTTTCTCCATGTACATTGATCATGGTTACATTATATATATAATTTTTAAGATGATATTAAGATATTTTATATTCATTATATTCATATTTATAGTCATCCATAAAAGTTATAGATTTAAAAATGAATTACACTGTTCTTGAAGATGGCAGGTCGTACGTATGCATGAATGTTGTTTCAAATTTTTAACAGTTATAAAAAAAGGTAAATAATAATTAGACTATTTGGAATCATAATTATATAATATATATAATATATGTTAAAAAAAATCTATCCTTATTATTATACATGTAAAAATAAAATGAGAAATGAATCACACCACTTCGTGGAGGTGGTAATCCACACATACACATAATCGATGTCATCATTTTCCATCGGATTGAACGGTATGAAGGTATATGTGATATTATAATTTTGGAAGTATAATTATTTCATAAATATTATAATATATTAAATTCATCATTATATCCATCCGTGAGAGGTGGTGATAGAAAATTAATTATAATGGTTCGCAAGGTGGTAGTTCGTTGTACACATGATTGATGGTTTTGTTTCCCATTTAATGGAAGAGAAAATGAATATCGGTTATTCCATTTACATAATAAAAATAAAATTTATGATATATACTGGTGTTATTATTCTATCATAGTTGAATAGTATTTTAATAATTCATAAGAAGAAATAAAATGAAAATTTATGGTTAAGAACTGCACCTTTTCTTTTGACAACCTCTTTAGGATTATAACTAAAGACTTCCTAAAATGATTATCTGGTAAAACAATAGACTATATGTAATTTTAATAGAATAAAAGAAGTTATTTTCATAAGTATTGGCCAGGGAAATGTTCTCTGTAACTTTTTATAAAAGAGGAGATGGTGTGTCCTTTTATAAGTGGGGGAGAAGTCACGATAGAAATTTTTGAAAAGAATAAATTTCAACCATGTTTTTCACACACCAAATAGCTCAAAAATGGAAAATTAATTAACATAATTTGTTATAAGGTTGGAATTAGGTCATTAAATATAATTTATACAAAATTTTAGGCTATTTTAACACTTATCGTTTCAGCTTAACCCACCGATAAACAACTTTGTACCTTACCCATGATAATTAATTTCTATTCTTTTCACTATTCATTAGGAAAAGAATTAATGAGAAATTATTACCGAATATTGATTTTTATGATTCCAAATATAGAAAATATTTTTTCAAATTAAAATAACAAGAAAAATTATAATTAAAATTAAATCCACGAGCTTGACGAAAAAATGAATTTCCAATGAAATTTTTTGATTAAATATAAAATGTTTTTATATCAAAGTTAAATTGGAAATGGATTATAATGACATAAATTGGATTAATTATAATATAATATAAGGAATTTTACTTTGGAAAAAAAATTAAAACATAATTTAACTCTATAAATTCTTTAAATGAATAGGTAATTTTTAGTAAAAATCAGTATTTTTTATTATTCATTGAAAACTTATTCGTTTCATAAAATTATAAAAAAAACTCTATGATATTTTTGACATTATAATTTCAAAAAAAATAATTTTTTTAAATAATTTTTTTAAAATAGTTAAAAATTAATTTAAAAATATCTTACCAAAACACAACAAAACCACTTTTTAGAAAAATACAGTTTTTAGGCATAAAACCTAACTTATAGTAATCATGCTCATAGAAAAAACCTTATATGAATGATGAAAAAAATTATTCAATAAATAATAAATAATTTACATCTGAATCATTCACCAATAGTGACTAATTTTATTTTTTATGATAAAAACCCATTGTGCATATAAAACATGTTTTTCATTAAGAAATGTTGTTTACTTTAAAATGATTTTTATTTTTATTTCTAGTCAGTCGATAACTAATTAATTTTTTTATACATGAGTAAACAAGATATTTTTCATAATTTAGTAAGTATTATTCATACCCTCCAACACAACTAAAACATGATAACTCTCACATTAAATAATCATATTTTTGATATTATTTTTCAGTTCATTTAAACTCGGTGATTCATGTAATACCACATATCGAATAAAAAATGTTTATTTAAGGATTAATATATTCTTAAATATCAAGGTGTTACATAGAATAAGATTTTATTTCCATGAAAATCACCAAATCTCTAGTTCAATAAAATTTTATGATGTTATATAATACATAGACTTATCCCTAAAAATTTCAGTTGATTTCTCTTATACAAATCCCTTGAATATTACACCAACTAGACTAAAGGGTAATATATACCTTTAAAATGATAATCATCCTTAACTTATAAAACTTTTATTACCTTTATAACCCTTAATTAATCCTCAAATTAAATCATCCTAATCTACAATGTTACATAAAACCTTCACAGATGAAAACTAAAGTATCCCACACCTAATCGTATAGTAATTACATGACACAAATCAAGTATTTCATTAAAATATAATCCCAAGAACTTTTTGGTTTTGAACTTTAGATAATCTGAAAAATAACATCAACTAACAGAACTCATGAATTTTTTAACTAATGGATATTTTATAACTATTTAAAATAACTACTTAATATATAACAACTCTTCAATATATTCCAAAAATCATCCAATGAGATAGAATTATATACTCATATTACATATTGATTTTCTTCATAACAAAGGTAAATGGAAACATAAGAAATGATTGAGATCATATGATCAGTAAGGATAAATATAAATGATAATAATCAAATATCCTATGTAATCATAATATGGTCATATGATTATAATCAATATATATATAAAATCATACCTAATAAATCTTAGGTCATAAATCATAGCATATATCTTGATATAAAATAGAATATGAATCAAAAGGGTGATTTATTGAACATAATTCATAATTTCATAAAATAATCATGAGAATAAGAGTAGAAATATGAAACATATTTCAAATATGTAACATACATTATTATATAGAACATAACATTCATGATCCACACTATTAGTTCCCATGATTATGTACAGATAAAAATTAATCATGAATAGTTAATCACATGAGATTTAAACATTTAATTAAAGAATTTAGGGATATACAAACCAACTTGTCTCAACTTTATCAAATAATCACCCATCCATGGCTTATAATAGAACCACCCATTGACGGTTTATAACGGAACCATGTATCCTTCTTTTATAATGGAACCACCAATTTTGGTATATAACACAACTACCCATTCTTCATTTATAATGTTACAACACATCCTAGGTTTATAACAGAACAACCCTCACTCATACATATATATGTACTCCACTTAAAAATCATTCAATTTTCAAAAACTGAATAACCCATATAATGAAAATTGGTTACATAAAACATTCCCAATGAAAGTACTTCACTTTTATAGATTAAATAGACCAAGGAAGTAAAATGGGTTTCATTGAACACATCATAAAAGTCCCATGGAAATAAAATGGGTTTCAATGACATAGAGTAACATTATAGGTAAATATCATTCAATTAAGATAATAAATCATATGGTATTTACACCATATAGATAAACGACATATGGTTAAGATAATAATTATCCCCATTCAATCGATGCATGGTATCTTGATGAACACCTTTAAATAAATAGAATAAATAATATGGTATTAATAAGGGAAATTAATTGGATGAAAAAATATATCTATAAATGAAAATTTATTATCTTAGACAATAGTAATGATAGATCATATCATCAAAATAAAAAGAAAATAAATAACTCGTATAGAGAATGAAGGTGGAGGGTTTTAAATTAATATATCCCTCATATAACAAAGGAAACTCATAAGTATGTTTCTATTGATGAAAAACATCCCTGAAGAAGATTATTTGGAATTGTATCTGATAAGGTCAATTTATGCATTTATTTTAGTATATTCAATTCTTTTATTAGCTTATTTAATTTATTAATCTTTAAAATATTGGAATGATCTAACTATTTTTCTGAATTTTTGTAGAAAATAATGAATCCTATAAAAAGAATGAAAAGGGTTGAATTATGGAGAAAAACACACACGCCACACAGCCCAGAAAGCTGGTGGCCCAACACCAGATATTTTTGAATGTTTGATGCTATAAAAACTGGATCATAATGATTACATGTTGTGACTTTTTAAAATGAATTTTATGTGCATGAAAAACATGAAGTTAATCCATATTGTGAAAGACCATTACCCATTGTGTAACTACATTACACGTTGTGAATTTTTTCAGTACATGTTTTTGAAGAATAAATTTGCTGATATTTGTGGGATCTATAGATCAAAAAGTTACATGTCATGATTCTTGGTTACACATCCTGAAAGGATTCAACATTTCAAACATCAAATTTGATTCACGCGAGATTCTTGTAGATCTAAAAATCATGGAAAAAATATTATATTATAATTACATTAAATGTAACCACATTACATGTCATGAAATGTGTTGGGAAGAACCCATCTGTAGCCTTTAAATAGAGCATATTCCTAATACTTTTGGAGGCATTTAATTTTTAAGGTGATGCCTGAAGTGAGAAGCTCCTACATCCTCACCGAGTTCTGTATTTCTTCTCAATATGAATTTCTACTATTTTCTCCATCCCTCTTAGCATATCATTTCTAGGATGAGGGGTTAATCCCTCCATGTGCTAGGGTGATGTAAATAAAAGGGGGAACGTGTATTTGATTCAATTATTGTTATTATTCCTGTAATTGTTTTTTCATGATTTTATCAGTCAATTTCTAATCCCTTTATTTTTTATTTTTTCATGATTTTTGATAATTGAAACTCAATAGAACATTACAAGTGCACAACTGAAAACCCCAAAGAAGGCAGGAACATTTTCAACATTTTGGGAAATCAGTTTTAAAATGGTTTAAAAAACGTTATTCAGAATGACCCAAAATTACCAGACAAAGGGAAATATGGTATTTCCTCTTTTAGGAGGGGATACCATGACCATTGGATATTTCTCATCTTGTCTCTGACACCAATCATGAATTAATCAACCTATTTTATAAAATTCAAATTCACTTAAAACATGAAATTACAAAACCCTATCACACTTTTAAAAAAAATGAGACCAAAAAATTTATTTAATTTTCCTTCTTCATTTAATTTCTTAAATAATATCAAAACCATCTTTTTCTCACCTATTTTATAAAATTAATAAAATTATATCTTTTAATAACATAATCAAACAATATCACCATCTCTGTGGGTTCAACCATGAACATTAAAATTAATACATTTTAATTAATTGCGTATCATATTATAAGTTTTTGAAATTTGTTTTTTCATAGAAGCATAGGAAATTAATGATTCTCCATAGGGGTTATTAGTATCACTCTAGAAGGTATCAAGAATCAAACTATTTTACACAAAGATTTAATTCACCAAAATTATAAATATAAATTTTTATAATATGTTAAGATATGTAACATAAATCCCTTGAGTTTAAATAGCTTTGTAAATGGAATGAAAAATAAAGGTGAAAACTCAATGGATATTTTTAAAAAATTATATTGATATAAAATATAAACATACATGATACTTTAAAAAGTAAATTATGAAAAGGAAAATTGAAATGTTTTGAATACATTTACTTTTAAAAAAGATGGCCTCAAATAAATGAACCCTAAAAATGAATTAATGTTTTATATTGGAAATGTGGAGTTAAAGATAAAATAATTGATAATGAGAAGGAAAATAACCTTTTTAATAATTTTAAAAATCCATTATTTAAATACCAATTATAAAAATAGTAATAAAACATTTTTGTACTAAAAAATCATTTCACCAAATAGTATTGTAAAATATCATATAACAAAAAAAATATGGTTTTTTAACCCAATCATTGAAAAATAATGTTCATGATGAAACTTTATAACACCAAGAAAGAAAATTTAAGTTATCAATATCCCTTAATGGAAACACACTCCAAAAAATAATTAAAAGTTTGAATAGGGTTTTATAACATGTAACATGTCTCAAAGAATCATGATGGAGACAAAGAAATCCCTTAACATGTTTCCCTACTTAGTTGAATGCACTCTAAGATCCTGTATAGAAAATATAAATATATTAATCACATATTTCATAACATTTTTCATGTATATAAACTTTTATAAACATAATTTGTAATTATTATCTACATTTATATTATTACGTTCTTAATTATTTAAATTTTGGGTGTAGGTAATCTTGTTCATTTTGAATTAGTTTCATTATAACAATGATGTTATTCATTTTTCTCCCAATTTTCATTATTAAAAGACAATTAATACTACAATAATGGATGAATTATAATTATTTATAAATTTTAAACTTCCTTTCATGAGAACTTTAGTCTATATCCTAGATGAAAAAATCAACAAAAAACATTTTTCGGTTATTTTCATACAATGAAGGGTGTTTTCTTAATTAATGAGTTAGATATTGATGTATCATTTATAGAAAAGATAATAATTATTTAAATATATATATATATATATCATATTATAACCTTAACTAACATATCATAATCATCCATGATATAATTTCTTATAATTCTTCAGTGAGGTGATCAAACCATACTAAACATGAACAAGCCATGATTAATTGATATTTACAAGGTGATTGAGTCACAATATAATTAAACCAATAGATTAATGATATAATTTATTATTTATTATTGTGATAAATTTTATTTATAATTTAATTATAATAATAAATTATGAATATGAAAATAGTATATAATTTTAATTTATGAATTTCCTCTTGTATGATTTTTCTAAATGATTGAGTTAACGATAATCCTTTACTAATTCTATCCTTAGTAGGTTCTAAAATTTTCTAGAATATAACCTTAATAACATCATAAACCTAATATTTATCTTTTAAACACATCCTCATGGCTATCTATGTAAGTCATTTATGAAAAGAAAAGTGGTAATCAGTCATTACATGGCGGCGATAGTCCATTCATACACATGGTTGACGAATTCATTTTCCATAGTACGAGAGAAAGTAGTAATATGGTTTATTGTTTTAGAACCAGAAAAATTATATAAATATCATATATATATTCCCATTTTATACCATCCCATTAATGGGGTGAAGGAAAACGAAATACATTACACTGTTAAGGCAGTAGTCCACACAACATATGAATTGCTATTTTATTTATCTTAAAAAGGGGGTTAGTTATTATACCATAATTATAATAAAATACCATCATAATATCAATAATAATATTATAACTTTAAGATAGATAAATTAAATTTTATGAAGAAGAACATCATATGATTAAATAGAAAAGAGAAAGAGAATTTAAGAATATATACATCACGTCTTGGATAATCTCTTTTATAAATGGAAATCAACCTTTGAGGGATTGTATTTTGATATGAAAATTACCTCATCAAGTTATATAAAATTATATAGTATGTTTTTTTGAAGATTTTGGGCTAAAGTTAAGGGTTTTTTGTGAGGGTAAGGGAAGAGTTTAGAAGGCCTTTTTGAAGTGAAATGAGTGGAAATTTATGAAATTCTCAAAACATTTCAATAATGGGAATTCACTCTCTATAAATTCGATAAAAAATTTATATGTAATAGAGATAATAAGTTTTAGGAAATTTCCATATGTACACCTCCCGATTAGAAACATGTTTTAAAAATGTTAGGCCCTTCACCTCTAATGTTACTGACTTTTAACATTTTAGATTTCACTATGGTAAATAGTTTTTCCAAGAAATATTATTCTTTCTAGATGAAAAAGGTCCCTTAATAAAAAAAATTGACATATTGATTCAAAATTTAAAACCATTTAATAATATTAATTTTTTATAAGTGGTAAAATATAATTTAAAATAATATATGTATAATGAGTTAAAAACATTTTTTTTGATAAATGTAACTTAAATTCTGAAATGAAAAATATGTGTTTTTAAATTAAAGTAACATGTTTTTAAATTATAAATTCAATAATAAAATGAATATTTAGTATTATAAAATTAATCCCTTAATTTTTAATTCATACTTATGTACTAATAATTACATAAGATTCAACTTATTTTTAAAATGGTGTTTCTCACTATTCAACTAAATTTTTTTTTAAACATTGAAAATAATATTAAAATAATATTGAAATTTTTAATAAAAAGTGATGTCATTTCTATAAAATTAAAATTTATAAATTTATAAATTATCATTAAAAAGTAAATACAGTATATTAAGAAAATATATTTTATTCAAAAATAACCTTTTTGAAACTCATTTGATTTTAATATTATTTCATATAGATTTATATATAATTGAATATTTAAATATTAGTTTATAAATATAAACATTACCTATTGTGATAAAATTTTAACTAAAATTTAATTTATTATGTTTCAATAGAATAACTCTTTTTTAAAATGGTTCATCGAAAGGCATTGTTTTTCTAATATTAATCAAATAAAAATAATATAAAATTATTTTAATTAATTATTATCTTTGTATTTATTAAATATAATATTATTCATGTAATTTTAATATTTCATGGTTTTTTAGTGAGGTGTTGTGTTGGTTTTATGTTTTGTATGATATAATCTATCATAGATAGAATCAATTAATTGGATCTCGAATCCCAGGTTGTTGTAATATATGAGCATGTCATGATGACTATGAAAAGTAGAGAACAACTCATATTTACCTAATATAAAATATAAGTATTATTTACCTCTCATATGGGATATTTATTATCTAGGGAATAATCCCACAAGTTATGTGGAACTCCCCTTTAGGATTTTTATCAGCCATATAATAAGCTGAGAAGTAACATATACCTCTCATATGAATGTTTTCTCAATCATAGCACAATACCACAAGTAATATAGATCTCTCATATGTTATTTTTCTATTCGGATAACCAAGAACACCCTATGGATAATTTCAATAGATAATAAAAGACTTTCCCCAATGGTATTTTCTAATATAAGATTATAAAAACTACCTCTTAATTCATTCTCCAAATCATAAACTAGAGGAATAATAATAAACAAGGGTTGGACACATGGAAAATAATCCATTTTCACTAGATAATTTACTTGGGTCCCCTATGACAATAAATAGATAAATGTTCCCTATTAGATCCATCAATATCATCCTAAGTCACTTAGTTCATAACTCATATCATGGAGGATAACATGCTTCACCACAGATTCATAAACAACATGTAGGCACATAGGTCTCTGGGGTACACTATAATGGAAATAGTCTATCGATATGGAGAATGTCCCATCTTATATCTATTTTTATCCTTAGTCCATTTTCCCTTCCCATATCAACAATCCAACTAGATTTAGGGTGTCTCAAGGGTCCTCAATTTTCCTATTCAGAAAACTTCACTCAAATCATTATCACCCTAATAATAGAAGAGGTTGATGGATCATGCATTAGTCCATTAAATCCCACTCACAATATTCCATCCTCTCAAGTTATCCAAATTTAAAAGGCATACCCAAATATCTCACAGCCTCGACCATCAGTGTTTGAGGAAATCAATGTTTTTCACAAGGCCCAATGTGGCATTGGCACTCTATAATTTCTGACATAAGGAGTTCTATATTCAATTATATAATTTAATTTAAATTTAAAAAATTAAAATTATTTTGAAAATTTATACTAATTAATTAAATGGTTAAATGTTTTTAGTGGAATGATATCACCTCAAATTCATTATAAATAACATTCAACAAGACATAGGGTGAGGACCAAAAACTACCTACCTAATTTCAAGCCTTTACCCTTATAAATCACAGTTTAAAAGCTCTTCTAAGGCCAGTCTAGACTCATCCATGAACCACCCATGCCTGAATCATCACTTGAGACCCTACCTCAATCAAAAGATCCAAAAATAATTAATTATACCATTAATATTATTTAAAAAAATTAAAGAGGCTTAATAATTGTTTCACTGTCAAATGATCATAACACATCACAATTGTGACCAAATACCTATGGAATGTCCACAAATGACTATTAGTACTAACATGGTTAAAATACCTATCATGTTCTTAAAAAATGAATGGAAAAATATTTTAATTTTTGTAAAAAAATAATAAATTCACCCTAGTGACAAACCTCATTAAACCACTAGGAAATGACTTGCAGATGTCATCCCATGATGTCCCATATACAAGACAGGTGAAATCCACATGATACTCAGCTGATTCCACTATGACTTTATGGAATTGGTACCAATTCTCTAAAAATATAAAGCACAAAATCTAGATTAGTTTAGTAGTAATAAATAATAGATAACAAATTGGAGAGGTTTTCCTAAAATCACAATGAAAATGAAATGAAATTAATTATAGATCAAGTTAGAAGAAAGATAAAGAGGGGATGGAGGATCTGGAACATATGCACCAAAATAAAGGGAGAGGAGGGGCTTACCCCTCTAAAAACATAAATGGGGAAATAGTAATTTTTCCCATATTTAATTATACTTTAAATTCAGTTGTAGCAGCAGGACAGCTGGAAGATGTAGATTCAATCCAAATTGTAGCCTAGCCACCTTAGGCTACCTCTAATGTTTTTTTGAGCCTCCCCAACACCAATTGTACATCATTACCTATCTAAAAACATATTTAATTCACTAAAACTCTTTTAATTATATTCAAAATCATAGAACAAAATCCATCATGTCCATTATTTGAAAAAATAAAATTCCTTCTACAATTTTAAACCAATATGGGCACACGATCTTACACCTTTATACTTATATTATGGATGTCTGGAATTTATTCATATACTTTCATAATATGATCATTGGTTGAGAATGACTAAATTTTTTTCATTTAATTTTAGATTTAAACATGGTTGTTATCCAATGCTTCATGTAACTTAGAAGATATTTTATTTCATTAGAATATTATATATGCTCAGAACAAGTCATTCGACCTTTGATCTATTAGATATGAGTTTTAAAAGACTTACTTGATATTATTTTCCACCTATGACAGGATATCAATGGTATTGAGTCATGTAAATAAAAAATAATGAAAAAATGAAATAAAAAAATATAAATAAATAAAACAATTTTTTATTAAAATTAAAAAAAGTAAAAAACACACAATAACAAATAATAAAAAATGATAAAAAACTATAACATGTGATTTAAAATGACACAAATGTTTTACTCTAGAATAAAATAAAATAAAATTCCATATATAAACCATGAAAAATATTTGTAATGAAATATGTAAGAAAACTGAAAAAAACTAAATGGAAGATAAATTTAGAGATTGTTGACATATAAATATATATAGTCGCAAAAAAAATAAACACCTTGATCAGTACTCTATAATGAAACTCAAATGAGAAATCCATGAATTTCATAATAAATAATTAATAAAGTGAAACAATTTTACATGTAAACATGAATATTACAAAATAAAAACACAAATAATGATAAAGGCATCTATTTAACAATATAAGAATGGATTAAAAGTAAAAATGACTAATTACTGGATTTAATATAGAGACAAAAATATGTATAGATTAAAAATTTAAATTATATTAAATGATGAATTGATATCATTTTTATTTTATTTTATATTTAAAATTTGTAAAAAATTAATTTTATTTTGTTGATTATTTTTTAAAACATGTTTTGTGACCTTCGACAACTACAAGAACAATACCCTTATGAAATGGTTTTTTTCATTTGAACATTAATTTTTAAAAAAGTTTAATATGGTCGACATTGTAAGTACATTTGTAACATATTACATAAATATAAATCAAAATCCTTCTTTTAAGAAACCACTAAGACATTTTACATTAGTTATTTTAATAACAAACTTGGAATATTAAGTACCCAAGTCCAATGATTTTACAATTTTGGTGGGGGTTAATCAGTGATCCGTTTTCTATTTATGAATTCCTCCTTCACCTCATTTTCTGCATTTAGTGAAATCCTTGACCAACACATCTTATGTCTCATGTCCTAACTAGAATTATGAAATAATTGAAAGGAACAAAAAACAAGTATTTAAAAGTTTTGTCCTTGAAATCCAACTCTTTTCTTGGTTAGGGTTGTGTTATGAAACTCAGTTTCTCTAATATAATGTTTCTTGATTACAGATACAAACTATCTTTCAAAAAAATTCAGGGAGTCTCCCGTAGTTGCTAGTCCCATGTTATCTAGTGGCCACCTCTCAATGGTTTATTTTGTCTAGATCTCATCACTTTAGTATGTATCTCAAAAATATTCTCCACTTATTGTCTCCATGAAATTTATTTAAAATTGATCCTACTAATGTGCATGTGGTAATCTAGAATCCTGTTAAAAATAATCCAACCTTTATCTACTAGTGTAGTGGTGGTTCACCTTTTTCTCCTTCAAGTAACTGAATATTGTTATTCCAAAGGGTCACTTTGGATTTTCCAGTTGTCATATCTATGGTGTAACATAATATTTAGAAATAATTGGTTCATATTTATCACTTTCTCCTTAGTTTTAACAATGTAGTAGTAGGAATGGATTGTTATTTTTTTCAATTCATTAAAAACCTAGTATATATTCCTTAAGAACTATTTTGGTATCTCATCCTTATTTCTCACTAAAACATGTATTATTTATTTCTTAATTTCCCTTTGATATATTTTCTTCTCTTGGATAACTTATTTTCTTCTCTTACAATAACACACCACATCAAATCACTTGTATCAAGAAAATATTTATACTTTTAGTAAAGGGATTTTCACGTTTTTGGTGGGGTCTTATCATATTTTCAAAAAAGGAAATATCTATATGATATATTAAATTAAAATAAAACACTTCAACACTTGTTTCTTTCTCCCATGATCTTGTTTGTATTTTTCTCAACATCAATCCCTTTTGTACTGATAACTTTTCCCTTCTATTTATTCTCTTTTTATTCTAATTTTCCTCACCTTAATATATATTTTATATTTTAAATTATTGCCTCAAATCTTATTATTTAAAAAATATTTCCCTAATATACATAAATAAAAATATTTCACATATTTATAAAATAAATAATAATCAACATCTTATGGGATAGAGATTTATCATGAGGCCTAGAAGTCATTGAAAATCAAATATCAAGATCCAATTTATATTTTGAATGTCAGATAAATTCTAAATATTTTATTATCAAATCATATCTTGAATCATATCCTAGTTTTGGATTTTTTCTAATCCTTAAGGCATAATCTAGCATGGACTGATTTAATTCTTCGTTTTTATAACCAAAGAATGAGTTTTAAATATTCTCATTTGAAAATCACTAAATAAAATAATATTTATCTTCTTATATTCTCATTCAATTTTAATCCTCTCAATCTTATATTTTGGATTAACTAATATTCCATATTTGTTTCATGAAATAAAAACTCATATATAATTAAAAAATTTCATAATATATTATAAAATCAGAAAACATCATCTTTCAATCTTTAGAAAACCCATAATTTCTATAATTAGTTAGGTTTACACAGATGGATAACATCCATACATAGAGAAGATGACATTTCTGTATAAGTGATATAATTCTTATGTATACTACTTTATCCTTATATGGATGTTTAAATTTCACATAACACTTATATAGGTAAGGGATAATGCTTATGAAAATTACACTTCATGCATACACAATACTAAATGATGCGTATGTAGTAGTAGGATAATGATTACAAATCAAAAAAAATTCTATTTTCCCTCAACTACATTGGATTACCCTTGCACAACTTATAATATCATTTTTATGAAACAGTGGAGATGATTTTTATTCTGTAAATAGATGACACTCACGTTTCATGTAATGCCCTAAGGTTTTACTATATATATTCCCTTTCAATAAATATAATGTCTTTGATAGATTAATTCATATTCAACATCAATGTAAAGAAGGAATTTATTACTAAAAATAAAATCATAAATTTTTATTATTGTAACTATTAAATTAGAGAGTATAAAATTAAATAACCATATTATGAAATCTAGGGGAAAATGAAAAATATGGCATCAGGTAGTGGAAACCTCCCTTATAAATCTTATTCGTCTGATATTGTAAAGGAGGTAGATTTGGTAGGGGTTTCCCTATACCAAGACCAATATAAACTCCAAAAATTTTGGTATGAGTGAAATTTTATGTAAGATAAATTCAAAATTTTCAAAATTTCCTTGAGGTTCATGCAAGTAGAATAACAACTATAAGATTCCACTAGAGCTTACCATATGCTTGGATATTATGTGGTGATCTTGATGGGTTGCGTAACTAGAAATTAAGAAGATATAAACATGTAATTATTAATTTAATCTATTATTTACCACATGTATTTTAGACAATTATCATTTTAAATATAAAGAAAAATAAAGTTTATTTACTATTGCATTGATAAAACTAATGTGATTATTTTTTCTTAGAAGTGTCCTCATATTCCAAATTTATATTTTTAATTGATCTTTTTAATTAAAATAAATTTATAAAATATATTATTTATATAAATAATATATTGAAACTAATTAGTAATTTCTAATAAATAAGAATAAGAATGATTAAAATTTTAAAAAATTATTTTCCTATAAAAACAATTTTCACTATATTTTTGTATTCTTTTTTATAAATCATAAATTTAAAATTTTATAATTTAAATATGAACAAATGAAATGAATTATTATTTTTATAACAATAATATTATCTTAGTATTATTTATTTTTATTTTTCTAAAATATATGATTTTTAAGTGAATAGTGAAAAAAAGGTTTTTACTAAAATAGTATAATTTATGAATTTATCAAGGAGTGAGTATAACATAAAAAAATTGTAAAACCACTTTCATGAACAAAAATTTATTTATATAGTGAAATTATGAATTTTAAAATAAAATTTTGAATTTATAAAACCCATGATTGACATTTTGAAAACCATGAAATATTTTTCTAATAAAAATGCTTTTTATTTTTATATTCAACATTATTTTCCAAAAAAGAGAAATTAGGTTATGTATTTATTTTAAATTCACATAAATATTATTTTTATAATAATAAATAAATAAATTCACTGTGAATAAAAAACAATGATAATTTTATCCAAAATTTAATTTTCATACATAAAAAATACATTTTTTCTAAAAACGGGTCATTTCACACTACATGCGAAAAATATAAAAATAGTTTTTCTTACACTTACAAATACTGTTAAATAAAATATATTTTATATTTGTAATTACTAGGCCCAAATTATTTAGTTATTTCCATTAATTTTTTGGAATTAAAATTATATTTATTATCTAGAAATTAATTACCATAGTAAAAAAACAAAAATGCTAAAAGTGAAGATACTAAGAGTAAAAGTCTTAAAAACTTGTTAAAAATAGGTTTTAATATTTTTTTTATTTGGATTTATAGACCATAAAATCCCCTTATACATTAATTTCTATTATTTAATCCATTTTTCCTTTGAATAATGACTTTACAATTTATATATTACACAAAATGTCACTCTGTCCACATATAAAAGCAACCTTCACCACCCCACTTCTCCCCACAACCAAATCCATTTAGTTCAACAAAAGCACTACACAAATCTATCCCCAAAACTATTATTCATGTCCTAGTGATTCTATTCTTCCATAAATAATAAATCTAAAAGCCTTAATCCTTTTTTAAAAGGTATTTTTCAAGGAAATAAGGTAAAAAATTCTAATTACTTCCTTTCCATTTCAATTATTTTTTTCTTATTCAACCTATTTCAAGTCTATTTTATCCATTAACTTATAATAAAATTTATATTATTTATATACTAAATTATTTTTATAATTATGTTCTAATTATTAACTAAACATTCCCTTCTACTTATAAAAACAAAAATGATTCTTGTGTTACGTGTGGACTACAACCGCCATAAATGATGTGATTTATTTTTAATAACTACCTTACATGAATGATGGTAAAATTTATATTTAATTCATTATAATTATATTTATAACATTATTAATATTATTAAATTATAAACCATTACCTATCTTATTAATTTTTGATGTAAAATGAATATATCGCTTCTGCATACGGGTGGACTACCATCTCCAAGAAAGTGACATATTTCATTTTTCACTATATTCTATTATTATGTAACAAAATATCTTAAAATATTGTAAAACAAATTAAAAATATATAAATAATATCATTATACATATTTTATAATGATATTATCCCAAAATAGTCCCTTTCATAACCATACTCCCCCAAATATCATTGGTTGTTCTTGTTTAGGTCGGTTTAACAGTTTAAATGAATAAAACAATAAATTTATATCATAGATGATTATGGAAACATAAATACTAGTATAATTGGACATTAATGATCAAACAAGGTTTTTAAGGTTCTTAAATGCTTATATCAATTTTTTTCTTCATTATTTTACATCAACTTTGTCCGAATATTTTTACCCAAAAATAAGCTTGTCACTGATTATATATTCTTGAATTATAACTAAAAATCTTATGGAATAAAATTATAAAATTATAAATAATTATATAAAATATATTATAGTACTAGTAATTCTCTAATATTTATTAGTTTTTAATTTATAAACAATAATTAAAACCACTATTCGATACTAGTAAAAAATGAACAATCAAAACTAACAACCTCTGATAATGAAAATTAAATAAGACTAACTATTATAATGGTAATAAATTATTATAAATTATATTTATAAAAATTTATATATATTAAAAATTCTCTTAATTAGGTGATTAATATGGTTTTTTATATTATAAAATAGATTTAAATTCATTTTTTAAAGTCAATAATTAAGGTAAGGTTGTTTCGTCACAATTTCTATTCTGGAGATATGTTTTTTTTATATATGTATTTTCATTTATCAGGTATTTATAATTCAAATTGAATATATAATATCATGAATTATCTTTTATTCATTGTATTTTTATGTTCATTTTCATTCCCTCTATTTTAATTTGTTTTTAATATAACATTTCTTATGTTGTGGTGAATATTGATAATTGAAAACTTCTTTCCTGGAGTTAGGATATTTATTCTTAAAGATATTTATTATATACTTGGGTTCCTCCACCATAAAACTATATTATACATTATATTATCTTCTTATATTTTCAAAAATTAATTTTTTAATTAAATATCCTTCCATGTTTAGTTTCTTCTCCAAAATAGTATACCATTGTTAAGAATAATTCTCATCCTCTTTAACAGTGATAGTTCTTCATTGTCCATATTTTTTCCTTCCGTTCAATGTTTTCTATTATATTTAGAAACATAATTATGTTTCATATCATTTTATCATCATCATTCACCTCTTCTATTTTAAAATATATATTTTTTAACCCTTTTTTAATGTGGATTTCAAGAAATATTTTTTAAAATATTAAAATGATGTTCCTTATATGTCAGTTTGTTTTTTATTCAACTATTCATTTTCTTTATATAACACTTATTAATTTTCCATGGATACATTATTTAGGTTTATTTTTAATAATAAATGTTTTCAAAAAAAATAACTACACTTTTTTGAAAATTAATTTTCAAAATTACTCATAAATTTTTATTAAAAGAAAATATTGAAAACGTTTCTCCAAAATAGTCTTTTATAATATCACATCCATTTTCCACTTTATCTAAATAAAATTTCTTACCATGGAAAAACTTTTTTATGAAATACCCTATAAATTATCTTATAATATTTTGTTGGACTATACCAATATAAATATAATACACATTTTTTCCTAATCATCCAATGTTTATAATATTATTTTCTTCTAATGCATTTCCTCTATGAACTATCTATATTTTTTTCCTTTGACTGAAAGTGTTCACAAGGATGATACATATAAATTTTTTGGAAAAATTATTGAATAAATCATTTACCTTTTATTTATATGGTGTAAATAACGTATAACTCATCATATTAATTTGATTATATTTTCTATTAAAGTTACTAAATATATTAGAATAAGCTTTTATTTTCTATTAGTTTTTTCATGTTATGATTATTGATGGAATTAAAAATGATTTTATTATATTAATCCATTGTAAATGGATATAAAACCCATTTTCTTTCTATGATTTTTTTTATTTTATGGTGAATGATTGATTTCAATTGGAACATGTTAGTATGGATGAATGATGGGTGGGGTCATATATCACCCTCTAATGTATTGGTGAAAATTTTATATCTCATGATACTTGTACATATAGGTATAATTTAGTTTCTCCCAAGTATGTGTTCAAGTGTGAAACTAAAAAAGGAAATTTTTTCTAATGATAATTTTTATGCCACAATTCTATGTTATTTTGATGTTATGATATCACATCCCGTGTTTATGGACTAATGATTCCACACTCTTTTGATTCATGTATTATGTTATTCTAAGACATATGACATGACTTGCGATTTGTGACCTATTATTTTCAAAGTAGAATTTTTTAAGTTATGTCAATGTACCATGATTATATACATATTCTCAGATAATGATCACTTGAGATCTTTAATTTTTAATGATTATGTTTTATCATGATAAAAATTTAGATTTACCCCTTTTCTTATGTTTTAATTTACATAAGTTATAAAGAGGAGTTTAATTTATGAGAAGTCCATAAGGTAATATAGTGTGGTTAGATTATGTATATTAGTTCAAAAGTATTATAAAATAATTTTATTATATATCTAGTCCTCAAAGACACTAAAATAGTTATTCCTAATCATGTGTGTTCATTATGAGAGGTAATTTTTAACTTACTGAATGATATAAAATTAAGAAATGTTTACCATAAGTTTCCTCACTTTGTATCAAACCTAATTTTAAAGAAACTGTTTTAATAACTAACCCCATTATTACAAGAATTTCATGCCTCATTTCATAGGTACATGATCCTTTTTGTAATGAATATTTTCAAATTCTCTAAGAAATATTATATTCATAAATTCTTAAATCAATTATATGCCAAATAATATGATTTTAGGCCATCTACACTCTTCATAAAACTTCATCCAAGAGTTAATCCACTCGATATTTAGTAAAAATTAGCTTTATTAAACCTTAGATGATATTTCATAATTATTTATAACATTAGAAGGTGTAGAATCACACCACTATCTATCTTCTTTAAAACATTTTTAAAATTTTATAGATATCAAAATCACACATTAGTACTTTCCATTTCTAGGAATTTTATCTCCAAAATCATGTGATATGATGTTATGCTACTTGAATACTTCAAGATAAGTCCTCTAATATGTATCCAATAGTTCCCTTTTCCATTTATGATAGTCACACCACATTATTTCCTTTTCATATAACATGCACATATCAATAACTTAAATCATCATTTAATCTTTTATTACAAAAAATAAATTAATTACAACACATGGGACCTTTAAAATATTACATATTTTAAAAAATATTTTTTTTTAATACACATAACATTAATTGGAATAAAAAATAATACAGAAACATTTGAAAACTGAAAAAAACTATGAATATATAAAAATAAAAATCAATGATTTATCTTCATTTTCTTACTTTTAGTGGTTCCCCCAAAATATAGAAACATATATTCATGCTCAAAGTTTTCATTTTGTTTGAAAGTAAAATATCATGATCTATTTTTAATGTATTTTGATAAATCACATACAAAATTTATAATGTTTTTATTTGATAACACCAGCATAACTCATATAGAATATTGATCATTTATACTCCATATAAATAATTAATATTCTTTGAAAACAAATCATATAAAAATATTTCAATAATTTAAAAAATAGTCAAAAAATTAATGATAGTGTAATTATAAACTGATAGTTTTATGGGTCATATCTGTGTACAAAAAGAATCATAGGAAAATAAAAAACATGGCCAGATTGACAGGGAGTGGAATAAATAAGATAAGAAAATAAAAATAAAAAATCATACCTCACTAGCCATGATTTCAATTTTTAATGGAAATAAGTTTTATTAGTTTCCTCAATGGAAACCAATAGGTTCTTAACCCCAATAGTATCCATTAAGAACTGGAATAACTATATTTTTTTCTTTAATTATTTTCTCGAAATAGTGTGCTATCACTTCCTCCTCAATAGAAAATATATAATCGAGCCTGAGAGAGTTTTACAAATAATAGAATAATATCTAGCATATAAAATGAAGTGACCAAACTCTTTTATAAAGGAGGAATATATCCAATATAAATTAATATTAGATTTAATAACATTTAATCATTATAAAATGGATAAACTATTTGGACCCAACATTATTGATTAAACATAAAATTAAAACTATTTTATGTTAAGAAGTTAGTTTAGTCATCAAAAAAATTGTGTTTAGATTATAATAGAACACAAAAATATTATTGTAAGTGTTAGTTGAATGTTATATCATACTATACTCACATTCACTGCATTTTGTATTAATACATTATGATCAAACATCAACCATGGAATGGTTAACATAACTATATCATGGTCAATAAAAAATAAATATAACTTGGTGAACATCTCCACATCATGATCTATATATTCATTCAAAATTTCCATAAATATTCTATTTAAAATTAATCCTTATAGAATTTATAAACAATTTCACAACTCTTTGTGAATCCATCCAAACACATTTGGCCATGTATATCATTATCTCTTTCAAATTTTGGACAAATCCTTATATAAAATTCAATCCTCAGTTAAAGACATTATTTATGACACTAAAATAATTTTTTGTGTAGAGAATAATTATCAATTAATTTATAAATAATTATAAGTAAATAGAATCATCTATCAAAATGTCATTTCTACACAAGATACAAATGGGTCGGACATTATCTCAATAAAATAAACTTGTATGTTCAAAAATAATATTTAATAATATGTATAGCTATACATTATATTCATGGTTTAATAATCCCTTTATCTAATACATAGAGTTACTAATATACATGGAATAGGTCTATCTAGTATTGGCCAACTCGTACATTAATTATTCTCTGAAAAAAATGGATTAGTTTGAATGAATACACCACATGTCATTCATACAAGTAGTTGAGCACATCACATGTCCATTAACTAATCATGGAAATAAATATAATTACAATAATTCAATAATTAGATCAAATTATATACTTTTCATACAAGAGGATAACTACCATCTTGGTTAAACTAAATTAATAACATATTCTACAACATACACAACCACCCCCTGATTAGCTTAGCCTCAAGGACAGCATAGGAAAGTTATCAAAGTATAAAGGTTTTCATGCTAAGTATCTTGTCAACCTCAGGTAATGAAGTCTCAAATTAATAATATACCCCTATATATATCAATAACCATATTATATTACATGTGATATAATTTCATAGTTCAACAAAGATAATAATTCTCTATTTATTATCTCAACGGTTTATTCTTTATTTCATACAAGATTCTACCCATTCTAATTTTAATGTATTACCAAAAAAATAATACTCTATGATGATCATTGATTAGGAATAACTAAAATAGATACAATAATTTAATTTTATATGTAATACACATTAATAAATGATATATGGACATTGAAAATATTAAAAATATATGATACATTTAATGATCATTATACCCAATCTCTCATATGTTTAATACCCATAGATTTAACATGGCTCTCATATTTTTACTATGTTAATGTTTTTTTCAATATATCTATAACATTATCCTCTATATTAACCTAGTACTTCCTAAAATCACCCATTTCAATGATTTTTCAAATGAGATAGTATTTTTTAAGGCTTTGTTTGGTCCTTTGGTGATAATAGGGTTCCTTCATCTAAGAAATAGCAACATTATTTCCATAGTAAAAATAAACTTCTCCCTTAATGTTAGGAACTGCCCAAAGTTTAATAATGAGAATATTTATTCAAAAAAATCCTTTATAGCTTTTAATGTATTTATATACTTTTCGACTATTTTTGAGTTTTCCATGGTGACATGTTTGGGACTATTCTAATGGATAGCTACACTATTAAGGAAAAACTGAAACCATATTGATATTCAACATCATCCTTGAAGATTTGGGAACTAACATCAATTTTACACTTTAAAGTGTTCTCATCCTAACCTATAATGACTATTAATATATCATTATATCTTCTCAAATATATAATGAGATTCTCAATAATAATCTGTTGAATCTATAATGGTCTATTACATAACATGGAATACATGATATATCATATGGTGGAAACTTAAATAATATTTTCCATATTTTTTAATCTCTAAAGGGATATTTAATCTTTCTAATATCCATGAAATAAAACACTAGTAAAGGCCCATTTTTATTTATTTATATGTTAAACCACTTTAGTACCTTCCCAATATATTTTTTGACTCAGTCTATGAAACATATTTGATTATTCTCCATAGATTTGTATACATAGTATGTAGTCTACTCAAGCCATGTATTTTATCAAGAAACAATTTACCAACAACACATGTATAGAATTTAAAGTCATTATATTAGTTTTTAAATGCAATATATCATCAACATACAATATCATAAAAACAAAAACACTCCCAATAACCCACTTCAATATACCAGAATAATCTATATTATGGATGAATTAAAACTCTTTAATTTCCTCAACAAACTAAATGTTCCAATTCTGAGATACTAGTTTCAAACCAAAAAATGTACTATTGCATCTAGAAAACTATATAATGATCTCTAGAAACATAAAACATTAATGTTTTGTTATATGAATTTCATTCACCAAACTACCATTAAGGAAATTAATTTTGTTATCCATTTGATATATATTCATATCATAATGAGACAATAGGATAAGAAATATCTAAATAAACTTTATCATTATAATTGGGGAAATATTTTCTTTATATTGAATGCTATGAACTTTTAGTAAACTTATTCCACCAAGTGATACTTATTGGTAAAAAATATTCCATCCATGATCGTTTTCGTATGGAAACCACACTTGTACCCAATGGTTCTCAACCATTTAGGGTCATCCTCCATTTTCCAAATGTGGTTAGTGTAAATAAAGTCCATCTTAGATTTCATATCCTTTAATCATGTCTTAAAAGTTTAACTCTAGATGTATTCTCTGTATAAAATTAGTTTATCATATATATACATTACATTATCATAATTTTTCACTATAGATACTTATTTTTTAGGCTCCTAATCAATTATACCAAACCATTAATTTTCATGTGTAAACTGATTTAGTTTTTTTCTAATCCTATTTATAGAACCACCCATTATTCTATCTTCTAAGCACATTAAATTTATGCTTTTTAACATATCTAAGTTCAAAATTTCTCCCATATAATTCTTGGTTTATATATTCCTTCTCAATGAAATCAAAAAATTGAGAAAAAAACATTTTGTTTAGAAGAAGCATAAAAATAATATCGATTTATTTCTATAGGATAATGAAAAAAATAATCATTTTATATATTTGAGGTTATTTTTTTAGAAACCAAATGACTTGTGTAAGAATCACATCCAAAAAGTATCTAAAATAGTCAAATTAGTATTCCTACAAATCAATATTCTATATTTTGAATTTATAACTTCTTTATATATACTGTGATTAAGTAAGAATACACCAGTTACTAAAATATATATTAATAATATAATAAGAAGGTCACACTAACTCATAATTAACCAAACCATATCAAAATGTGTATTATTTTTACTCCCAAAAACATTATTCCACTACGGTGTTCTAAGAAGAGTGAGTTTTGAAATAATTCCATAATATCTTAGATGGTTAATAAATTACAAGCCCATATATTTTCCACCTAAATCTAATTACAGTATTTTAATTATTTTTATCTTTTTTATTATATACATCACTTATAAATACCTTATACTTTTCAAAAGTTTTAAAATTGTTTCACATTTCAAACTCATAAGCACACCGACTAAAATCAATATTGTTTCTTTCAAATTACATGTACTCAATACATTCTTGAGTACTCATTACTGCAAATATATCACTATGTACAAGATCCAATTGTCCACTATCCTTTTATACCTTTCCAATAAAAGGTTATTTGGTCATTTTTACTCTTAAAAAAGATACACATTTATAAAATTATTCTTAATCGAATAAGTTTAAAAATCTATATTTTTGGAGTCATCGGAATTTTTCTCGTTTATATATCCAAGGAGATAATACAATAGATAATTGGCATTAGAAACAACCTTGACATTCTCATATTGAATGTTATATATAGTACTATCCATATCTATAATATATAAATCATTAACAATATTAAAAATTCCATAAAACATGTAATCACAAAGATGAACATATATCAAATATTATTTTTAATAATTATAGAATATTCTTTCATGTTAAAAAAAGATATTGAAATCAAATTTTAATATAAATTTAGAGTATATAAAGTGTTTTATAGTTCCAGAACTAATACAATATATAGTATTATATTTTAAGTGTTGACATCAAATATAGTAGCTCTTTTCCCATTTCCAACATGTAGATATACTCCAAATTTCATCAATTCTCTCTTATTTCTGAGTTTTTGATTATCAAAAAAAAATGTATAATGCTCATCTAGTATCCAATACCCCTGAGTAAGAATTTGAGAAATTGATTTCAATAAGATTTCCATTCATATGCTGTGAATTGTTCTATTTTTGAAAAAAATATCAACTATATATTCTAATATAGGATTATATTATATATCATTCATATAGATAGAATCGAAATATTAATCATGATGCATGTGATAATCAACAACAAAAACATTTCTATGGATGAGTATCATATTTTGAATCTTTTCTTCAACATCTTTTAATTAAATTACTCACCATGAAAATTATAAACCTAAACATTAGATACATTTAGTGAGATAGGATCCATATTTCACTAAGTAATTACCCCAATTTGGAATGAACCTCATGAATTTATCAATTTAGTAATTTCATTATACCAATCGTATCACATGTAAAACTTGTATGGTTGAATTTACAACATTTTTCCCAAATACATCATATGGATAAAACTAAACTCTATTCCTCTATTATTCAAACTCTTATGGTTTCTAAGACAGGTATCCCCCAATGATCACAACAGTATATGGTAACCTAACTCTTAGGGTTATCTGCATCCACCATGACTTGCACAATATAATCCCTTTGCACCATGATTTGGCATGAACCTACATAGTTGGATGGTCAGGGTCTTGATATGTGTTTACATCAGAGAGATTCTAACACTTAGTATTTGTGGGTTTTTCTTGGTCTCTACAATTTAACATGAATTATATAATCATTATATGCATAACAATTGGATCTTATTAAATTTTTATTGCCTCATGTTCTATTCTTATATGTATACATGCTTCTAATGATTTAGTTTTATAATCTCTATTCCCTATACCAAATTAATATGTTCAAACCATATTAATGTTTTAATCTTTACACAACACACAGTTTTTTAATTAGCCCAAAAAATAAATTCCAAATATATTCACACATATCCAAATGTGTCAAATGAATAAGGTACATAAAACATGGTAATCAAAGTGTCTAATATTATATTAAATTAAGAATATCTTCTTGAGTTAGCATGAATAGACAAGTGTTCAACCCCTATTTTTCTATATAAATCATAATAATCTAGTAAAGTGATTATTCTAAACTAAATTCCATCTACCCTTGGTTATTTTCTCAAAAAATATTTCAATTTAATCCTAACTTTAACACTCAATATGTGTAAATAATAAATAACCATTAAATTAAAACTCATAACTCTAGAAAAAAATGGAAGTTATGGTCAGAAAAAAACTAAGACTTATATTGCCTTACCCATCATGTAGCATGTATAAGCATGGTATGACAATTTATAGTAGTCATGTTAAATAATTGAAGGTAAATCATACAATATCAACATCATATAAAAATTTTATATACATGATTATTTAAATTTTTATAACATAAATAGATTTAATTTTTATATATCTAATGATTGATATCAATACATTAAATAATTGGAATAATCAAAATTTATTTTTGTATAATCTAAAGTCATAAAGGACCCACACTAGTAATGTTTTCATAGAAAAACATATTATAAAAAATTTTGGATCAAATATTGCCACCATGACATGGTAAAGTTCTCCAAACCATTAGGTATCTTAAACGAATATCCTCTAAATAAGACATAATGAAATTTACTATGTATTTTGGGTTTTATGGTCTCACTAATGACCAAGACGTTGCCCAAGTCATTTTGGATTCTATTTTGAACCATAGACCATGACCTAGAGGCAATTCACCTGCCTTTTTTGGCATAGTTCATTTGGGTACATTGGTCTCTCCAAGAACCTAAATAAATTTTTAATATTCAGCACAACATATGTTGGAATCCTCATGTTTTAATCATGTTTTAATGATTACAAACCCTATACATTATGTAACAGTTTTTAATACTATGTAATCTGTCTCAAAGCATGTGTGCAAATGATTGGTTTCTATACGCTATAAATAACCCTATCCAAGATCATAATTGATATGTTCAACTATTGTAAAATATATTTAAATCATGTTATAATGAATTTCCACGATAAATTATTGAGTCTAATCCATTCTATGAATATCACTTTTTATGTTTGTATATAGATATTTTTGATAATTCCCATAAACCGTGAGTCTACCCCCAGGTATTTTTTTTCTGGAAAACGAATAGACATCGTGACCAGACACCATGACCTAGACACCGTGACCACACACCATGACCCAGACACCATGACTAGACACTATGTCTAGGCATTGAAACTAACTTTAGATCGGTTGAAGTTTGTGACATTGGGTCTGTGCTGAGACACGGTTTGATGTTTTGCAAAGGACCAGACACCAAGATCCTAACACCACATATGTGATACGGGTTCTTGAACTCTATACAACTACACCATCATAACTATATCACTGGTCATAGGAGAACAAGGAGACATTATTTCAAGGAGACACCACTTCAAGGAGGCACTGTTATTTAATAGACTGTGACACCGTTTCTTAATATGTTTTATCATTTTTCAATTTAATCTCAAACAGTCATATCTGAATCTTTTAAATTCATTGACTTAATTAATGTTTCATTTTATACATTTTACCTGATAGTATGAGGTATGAGGTGAAGAATGCATGCATCATGTTGGCTCCAACACATGCACTCCAAGAATAAAATGGACATCGTGGACAGAAACAAAAAAAAAGATGGAGAAGCAAGTGTGCACAATAACGAAGAATCAAGAGAATTTTTGAGAAAACCCAACACATGAAACTTCATGAAGAACACATTAAGAATTCATTTTGATACCATATATCATAGTCAAGAACATCTTCTTAATATAGACTCCACGAATAAAAAAATTCTGATCTGAACCAGTGCACCAAACTTGTGATACATTATTTCTCATATGAGGACTCGATTCTTACATCTACTTCATCAAAGAATTGTAGAGTTGCATAGACTAACACTTAGAGAACTTTTAATCTTATATTAATATATCTACTCTGTTTTTTATTTTTTTTAGATTTCAAAAAGTGTGTGTGTGTGTCTGTATAAAAACACACATTTTCTCCTGAATTAAACTAAAGGATACAAGATATCATTTCACATAAATATATTTACATTTGTATATTCCCATGTATATGTGTGGAAGAGTTCCATGTGTGACCTGATAGTTCATACCCATGAAGAACCTTGGAAGTGTTCATGTGACCTGGACAGCGCTGTGTACTATTTTTAACCCCAATCCAGGCTGCAGATCAAGTTTATTTACATAAATTTCTTGGTGGCTGGTGATCACCAAGTATTGTGGATTATGTCTTAGTTTGAGACTGAAGCACTTGTTTTATATCCACTGTGTGGTTTGATTTAGTTTTCTTTATTTTTTAGTATAATTTAGATATCACTAAAATTTATTTGATAGTTAATATTGGAAATAAGTTATAATTGTTTCTTCCTAATTGTAATATCTTCAAAAGTAATACTAATTACTGGTATTAAGACTACTTAGAATTAATCAATCTTCTGAGTAGTTATTTATACATTAAAACTTTCATAATTGTATTTCATTGATTAACTGAGATATATTTATATGGGGAACTTTTTAATAAAACTTTTCAAATCAAAATTTTTATTGATATTCAATTCACCTCTCTCTTGACTACTCAACTCCTACCAATATTTGTTATCAGTGGATTTTTTTTATTCCTCTTAAGAATCTATTTTTGACCCTATTCAAATGTGATTTTAGTTTTAATTTAAAGATCTTTAAGTTTCTATTAATTATAAATTTATCTCTCTTTAAAAGTATTTATTTATTATGGATAATATATTATAAGGTGATGTAACAAATAGATCACAATTATTTAAGGGAACCAATTATGCTCAATGGAAAATTAAAATGAAAATGCATCTAGAAAGTATGGGATTTGAAATTTTTTCTTCAATTATAGATGAATGTAAGATTCATACTACTGATAGAATCACATGGTATGACCCTACCAAGACTTCCTACAATAACAATTGTAATTCCATGAATGATTTATATTTCTATTTTGTAGAAGAGGAATTTAATAGAATTTTGCATGTAAAACTGGACATGAAATTTTTGATACTTTTTCTTTTTCACATGAAAGAACATATATTATGTAAGAAATTATACTTAATACTTATACTATTAAATATGATAACATTAAAATGAAACCGGATGATCCTATTTCCAACATGAATCTTAGGTTCAATGAAATTTTCAACACAGTTGTTTCTCTTGGAAGAGAAGTTACTGCCAAAGAACAGATCATAAGGATTCGCAGTTGCCTACCAGATAGATAGAGAGGAACATTTGTCTTTATTATATAATCATGTGACATCAGCAAGTTACCTATAAAATAAATTATGGGAAAACTGATGATGTATGAAGAGGATATGAAAGTCGACAAGAAAGATGGGGATGAACCCAAAAGAAAAGCTATTTCATTCAAACCCACCACTTCTAAATACAAAGTGAAAGGGAAGTTAGAAGCCTCTGTTAAAAGTTCTAGTAGTGAAAATTAATCACCTGAGAGTGATGAGGAGATGGCTCAATTATCCAGAAGGTTTCAGTGATTTTACAAGAAGAAGAAATTTTTCCAAAATCTTAACTTCAAAGGAAGATATGACCAAAAGGGAAGCTGAAAGAAACATTGGAAAAGAAGTTAAAAGTCTAATGAGATAGTATGATATGAATGTAAGTTAAGGGGGCATGTAAAGAATGACTTTCTCAATATCAAGTACAAAAATAAATATGAGGACAAAGATATAAAGTATAAAAATGAAATGAAAGCAACATGGAGTACTTCTGAGGACAGTTCAAGTAACTCAAAATATTCACATGATGGAAAGGTTAACAAATCCAATATGCGTATTAGGAAAAACACATCTAAGGTAACATTGGAATCTCTTGTACACAATTCCTATTATTCTAGATATGATAGTGACTCTTAAAATATGTCCAATGAAGAAATGTTTGAATACAGTAATATTCTTGAAGAGACGTGTAATGAAATAAAATATATATGAAAATACTTGAAAAAATATCATTCTCTTACATCAACTATTAAAACTGAACTCATTGTAGAAAGTGATAAAAATCCTCAATTACTCAAAGAAAACAATGAACTAAATCTATCTAATGAGAAATTGAAAAAGGATGTTGAATGGTTTACTAATGGAAAAGATACTTTGGTAGAGATTCAATATAAATAGAATTCTCTTAAATATACCACGGGAATTGGCTATCAACCTAGTAAAAGAAATTTGGGAAGAACTAATTTTCTTTCTATGTCAATGACATACAGCTTTACACTTAGTTCTGGAAAATATTCAGCTAGTTCATGTTATGATACACTCTCTACTGTTTCAAGATTTTCGGGAGAAAATATACTTTATTTTTTAAGTACATTACATAATTATTATAGGAATCCTATGAGGTAGATATTGGTTCCTAAAGCACTATTCACTAATATTACTAGACCCTAATAGGTATGGGTACGAAAATATGTTTTTATCTGACTATTTTGTAGGAAAGATGTTTAAAGAGCTCCTGAAAAAGATTATGGTTCTTGGATAGTGGGTGTTCAAGACACATGATAGGGAACTATTCATGATTCAAGAATGTAATAAATATTGACGGTGGACATGTCAACTTTAGTGACAATGCTAAAGGAAAGATCATTGGCCTTGGCCAAATCTGTAACCCTAAATCGATTTTAATTTCCAAAGTACTTTTTTTTGATGTATTGAAATATAATTTGCTTAGTATTTCACAATTGTGTGATGATGGATTTCATGTTAAATTTGAAAATGATAACTGCAATGTTTTTAATTCTAAAAATGAATTAGTGTTTTGTGCATTAAGAAATGAAATTTTTTACTCTGTTAACATAGATTCTTTATTCTATCAAAATGCTTCATGTTTAAGTGTATTTCAAAAATAAGATTGTAGTTGTCATAGGATACTAGGACACTTTAATATTCACTCTCTTAGAAATTTAACTAGAAAAATGTTAGTAAAATACCTACCAAAACATGAGTTTCCAAATGATAAACTGTGTAATACTTGTCAAAAGGGGAGGCGATACAAAATTTTCTTCAAACCAAATAAAGACGTGTCAACTTCTCAACCACTCTAATTGGTTCACATGGATTTTTTTAGACCATATATAGTTTCTAGTTTAAATGGGAAGCACTATGTTTATGTTCTTGTATATGACTTTTCTAGATATACTTGGACTTTCTTTTTAGCTCCTAAAAGTTAATCCTCCTCTCATTTTACAAAATATTACAAAACTATAAAAAATCATAGTGGACTTCGAATTAAATCGTTAAAGTGTTATCATGGCTGTGAGTTTGAAAATAAAGATTTTCGGTCATTTTTCTCACAAAATGGATATATTCATAATTTCTATACCCCTAAAACGCCTCAAAAAATGGAGTGGTAGAATGAAGAACTAGAACCTTGCAAGAGTTTTCTAGAACCATGCTTAGCGAATATGACTTACCTATTTATATTTGGAATTAAATTGTAAATAAAACATTCTATATTATTAATACAGTATTGAATAGACCTATTCTTAAAAGGACTCCATATGAGTTATGGAACAATATAAAACCCATAGTTAGGTACTTCAATGTATTTGGTTACAGATTCTATATCATTAATACTAAGGACAATCTTGAAAAATTATCATCCAAGAGTGATGAAGGAATTATTTTAAGATATCCCATATCTAGTAAAGCTTGTAGAGTGTTTAATAAAACAACTAAATGTGTGGAAGAATATATCCATGTCAAATTTGATGAAACAAATCTACATGAGCCAAAAACCATTCTAGAGAACCTGGAGGATGATGTATCAAATTTGGATAATAATTAAAAATCCTATAACCATCCTATAATGGAATCTATGAAAGATTCCAATTCTAGAAAATCTTTAGATTCAAGTCACAGTGAATCTGAACGTGCTAAAGAACCATAAATCACTAGTCCTTATTTTTCTAGATCTGTTAGAACTCTTAAAAACAATCCTTTAGATGTTGTTGTAGGAGATTAGATAATGAAACTCAAACTAGATCTTCTATTAGGAATCAGGTTGAACATCAAGTCTTATTATCACAACTTGATCATAAAAACATTAATTATGCTATCAATGATGAATTTTGAGTGATGTCTATGCAAGAAGACCTTAATCAGTTTGAAAGGAACAAAGTTTGGAAACTTGTTGACAGACCCAAAGGCACATTCACTATAGTCACTAAATGGGTGTTTAGGAATAAATTAGACAAATCTGGTAATATAGTTATATACAAGGCAAGATTATTTTTACAAGGATATAGTCAAGAAAAATTAATTTACTATGATGAGACCTTTGCACCAGTATCTAGACTTGAAGCCACCAGAACTCATCTTGATTATGCTTCACATATGAATTTCAAACTATATCAAATGGATGTTAGAAGTGAATTACTAAAAGGGTATATAGATGAGGATATATTAGTTTATCCACTCCCTAGTTTTACAAATACTCATTTTCCAAATCATATTTTTAAATTATCAAAATATTTATGTAGTTTAAAACAATCATCAAGAGATTGGTATGGTAGATTGAGTACTTTTCTAATTTCTAATGGTTTTACAAATGGAATAGCTGATCCTACCTAGTTTATAAAATGAATTTCCAATGATTTTTTAGTAGTTAAAATTTATGTAGATGGCATTATCTTTAGATCTTCAAAAAATTATTTATGTATTAAATTTTCTAAAATGATGAAAAACGAATTTGAAATGATTTTAATGGGTGAAATAAAATTATTTCAGGGATTTCAAATCTTTCAAAATAATTATGTTATTATTTTAAATCAATGAAAATATACTAGAGATCATCTAAAACGTGTTGTTATAGATATCAATAAAATTAGTGGCACTCCAATGAGTACTACTTGTAAGTTGGATCTTAATGTAGATGGAAAATCTATTGATCAAAACACTTTTAGATGGATGAATGGAAGCTTAATCTAATTAACTACGATCCAACCTGAAATTATGTTTAGTGTGAGTAAGTGTGCCTGTTTTCAAGAAAACCATAATGAATCTCATTTGAATATTTTTAAGAGAGTTTTTAAATACCTCAACCGTACACCAAATCTAGGACTATTCTATCCCAGAGGACAATCATTTCAGTTAGTTAGTTATTCTGTTGCAGACTTTAGTGATTATAAGTAAGATAGAAAAAGAACCTATAGAAAAAGTCACTTTTTAGGTATGAAAATAGTATCATGGTGTAGTAAGAAACAAAACTCAGTTGCATTATCTACTACAGAAGCTGAATACATAGCTGCTGGTAGTTGTTCTGCACAAATTTTGTAGATGAAACACATATTACTAGATTATGGATATCAATTCAAGAATTTACATATTAATTGTGATAATAAAAGTTCTATTAAAATCTCAAAGAATCTTTTTTTACGCTCTAGGACAAAATATATTGATGTTAGACATCACTTTTTGAGAGATCATTATAAAAAAGGTGACATCAATTTGGATTTAATTGTAACTGAATAATATCTTAATGATATATTCACCAAACCATTAAATTATAAAACAATGAATTACATCATACATGAGTTTGAAATTATAAGTCATAATTATTAAGTAAATTTTTTCATGTTTACGGTCTCACCATGAAAGCTTGTTACGGTCTCATTGTGAAAACCTATTACAGTCTCACAGTGAAAGCCAGTTCTGGTCTCACCGTAAAAATCAATTATTATCTCACTGTAAATATTCTTTATTGTTTTATTTACATATCATAACCCATATCATGGTAATTAATTATTGTGTTCTTTTACTTTACCACACTTTTTGTAAGACACTTGGTATCTCTAAATGATAAAAATTAAAGAAGATTCAATCTTTCTTCACCCGAGCACTCTTCTCACAAATGATAACCCCTATTCCAACCCTTCTCTCTCTCAAACCTTCATTGAATAACCAGAATGAAACACCCATCATCATAAACTCTTAATAAGCGTCGTTCAAAGAGGAAGATGAAAATGGTGCAAAATTTAGCACCCAAAGGTCCGTTGAATCCGAACCTAGTGAACAGAGTATTCGTTCCTAAAAAGGATGTTTTCCACAAGTGGCTATTTTAAAGGAAGTCCTTATTGTTGAAAGTGTTAAGAGAGAAATCATGGATAGATTTGTTCACAATGAAGGAGAGGTCTATTTACTCAAAACTAATTGCACCATTTTATCATTATGTTCAATTATCTTTTGATACCGAAGATGGATATATTGTGAGAAGCTGGATCAATGGCCAGATATGTACCTTTTCTTCAAGGATATGGGTTGCATGCCTCAGGATACCTCATGAGGGTATTTGTGATGAATACCAGATAGCTCCACTTCCTCCAAGTGATTTCTTTGTTTTGGAAGAATAATTGGGATGCTTAAATGGAAATGAAATAAAGCGAAGAGCCATAGCTTCTGAGCTAGATGTTGATACCAAACTACTATTTAAGTTTTTTCAGAATCTGATTAGCCCTAGAAAATGTTACTTTGATACACTCAAGTATCAGGATGTATTTTAGATACACCTTATGAATAATAGACATAATATCAGCTTATTAAAATATGTTATACAACATATGTGTGAGTTGATCAAGACATCCTCCACGTCAACCTCTATGTTTTACTCAATATTAATATCAGTTATGCTTCATGAAAAAGAGTTGGTTAAACCATATGAAGAATCTATTATGTATTATGAGTTTTTTCTTTCAAAATTTACAATAAAGAGAATGAAAATCTGTTGGAATCCATGGAGAAAACATGGGTATAAGATAATGACATGGTTTATGAAAATATCAATTTGGTGTAACACTCTTCTAGACCTAAAGATATTTATGATCCTGGTTTGGAATCAGATAAAATTGCTGAGTATTATGATGAGGAAGAAGAAAAATAGGTTGTTACACCTATAAGGGAAACTATTCTGGATAAGAGAGATAGTGAACCTATTTTCCAAGACTTAACTGAGAAGGAAATGAATTTTCTTGAATAATTTTCTAAATTGGAAAAACATCCTGCTTCCAAACAAGAATATATTGATAAGGTAAGTGAAATGGATGTTATAGAATATCATATAGAAGAAGATATTTCTCTTGTTCTAGAAGATGTTTATGAGGAACATGTGGATGAATAAGATGTTTCTAAAATTATCCCATCTACTGAAGAGAGAATGGAGCAATATTTTTAGCTGGCTAGAAAGGAAATGGGGGTGGCTATTGGGGATAAAATATTGGAAATATATCAAGGGTCTAAATATCTCATCCCTAAGAAAGATGCACCTATTGAGGAGGATCATCCCCACAGTTTGGAAATTTTTTATGTGCCAAAACTAGTTGATCCAAGATCAGTAGATACATGGTATAAATTCCCTAGTTATTTTGTTGTAAAAGTCACCCATGACACCTGAGTGAAAGGTATACACCTATATAATATGTTTCAATTGAAACTAGTATCTTCTCTTCAAGTTATAGCTACAAAAGAACCTGATCCTACCTTAGCTCATATTTCTGAACCTTCACAAGAACCTTCAAATTTGGTGAGTAAGGATGATTTGAAAGCATTTGAAGCTACCCTATTGGTTGTGGTTCAAAAGATAATGAATACCCAACTGGATCTTGTGACCAATTTAAGTGAAAAATATGCTTAACTTTTGTTGGAAAAAATCATATGGAATATTCATCCCAAGATTCTTCATAAGATTCATGAAGTTAGAGTTGAGAACTAACAGTTAAGTGATGAAGTAAAGTCTCTCATAGGTATGGTTGAAGAAATGAAGTTAGTGATGAACTCAATACTAGAACTTGTTTCTCATCCTGATGGGGATATTAGTAGTCAAATTTCACAAGAATTAGCCTCCCTGATACAACCTAATCAAACCTTCTTGGATGACATGGTAGATGAAAAAAAAAGAATATTTTTCAAGAGATGTGTGAGCTTGTTATTAGTCTTAACAAGTTGAATGATGAGTATAATGGTTGTCTCCAGAATGTTCTGAATCAACTGAAGTCTTTTACATCATTTATCACAACTTATGAAACTTCTAGACAATCATCTCAACCCTCTTTGGATGGTTATCAGCTTAGAATAGTTGTTAAATAAGAACTCCAATATATGCTTACTGTATTTTACAAGGAATCTCTATCTGAAGATGTCAAGAACAGTGACAGAGTTCTTGATTTTGTGAGAATTCATTCCAAAATTGAAAATGATGCTCAGGAAGACATTACTAATAAGGTGTACTTCTAATTCAATAGGATCCTATCGAATCATGACATGACTAAACATTTCAAATACCTTGTTGAGAATCTGATAATCCCTCCTATCACTCAACATTTAAAAACTCAAGTCAAAAAGCTTAAAGATTTTAATCTTTTGTTGGATAAGGTTATGGATAACAAGGATTAATTTGGGAAAGCCATATAGTATGGTTTTGAGATCATTGATGACTTCATCATGCTTTTGAGGCCTTAACTTTATATACAGAGTACTGCCATTGTGGCTCCTTCAGCTTCACCCTTGAGATCCAGTTTTCTTACCTTCTCATCCTCTACCATTGTCTCTTCATCTATGTCTGTATCTCAGGCTCTGATTCAGATCACACCTATTACCCTTGATCAACACCTGCCTTGGTCTTCTACTACACCTAACATGGCCCATTTTGTTTTTAAAGGAATCACATTATCTTCTATGTCAACTGGTTCACTTCCTTATTCCACTTATACCTTTGCTCCTATAGCTTCCTCTTCTGATGCTACTACCAAGGAAAAATGGAAGACAAACCAGGGATTAAGAAAAGTGACTACTCTCTTTTAATAGGGATGATTTCTGTTATTTTTTCTTACTATTTATAATGAAAGTTTTTATCCATCTCACGCATTGTGAGATCTTATTTTCTATTCCTTTATTTTCTTTTTTACTCTTTTTGATAATCCCAAAATGGGGAGAAATTTGTAATCTAAATGCACAATGGGGAATAGAAACATTACCTAAGAATAGATCTCTCACTCACATGTTTTTTGATCATCAAAAGGGGAGAGATTGTTGGACTCTTCATGTGTATCTCAATGATCACAAATCCTATAAATTATGTAACACTTAATAATCCTATGTAATCTATCTCAAATCATGTGTATAGATGATTGGTTTATTCTTTAAATAAACCTATCCAAGATTTTAAGTGATATGTTTAATTATGGTAAACTATTTTAAATTGTGTTATATTGAATTTCCTTGATAAATTATTGAGTCTAATCCATTTAATGAATATCACTCTCTACGTCTATATACAGATATTTTTCAAAGTATGAGAAACTATGAGTCTGCCACAGATTATGTTTTTCTGGCAAAGGACCAGACATCATGACCCATACATTGTGACCTAGACACCGTGACTCATACACCATGACCAGACACCATGACCCAAACATCGTGACCCACACACCGTGACCTAGACATCATGACCCAAATAATGTGACCAAACAAATTGAATAAACACTAAAACCAACTTCAGATCTATTGAAGTCATTAACACTGGCTCCGTGCTGAGACACCGTTTCATGTTTGGAAAAAGACCAGACACTGTGATCTAAACACCGCATCTATACTACCATTTCCTAATCTCTACACAACTACACAATCATTATTATATCACATCTCAAAGGAAAACAATGATACACTATTTTAAGGAGACACTGATTTTACAAGACATCATTTATAAATAGAATGTGACAATGTTTCTTAATCTATTTTGATGTTCTTCAATTTAATCTCTAATGGTCATATTTGAAGCTTTTAAATGCACTGGCCTAATTAATGTTTCTTTGTAGACATTTCACCTGATATTAAGAGGTACGAGGTTCATAATACATGCATCATGTCAACTCCAACAGATAAACTCCATGAATAAAAAGGAAAATGTGGATAGAAATGAAAAAAAATATAGAGAAACAAGTATGCACAATAACAAAGATGCATGAGATTTCTTGAGAAAAAATGACACATGAAACATCACAAAGAACAGATGAAGCATTCACCTTAATATCATATAGTAGAGTATATAACATCTTCACAATATATACACAATGAAGAACATGAGTCAGATCTGAACCAGAGCACTAGACATGTGATACTCTATTTCTCTCAAGAGGACTCGATTCCTATATCTGCTTCCTCCTAGAATTCCAGAGCTACCTAAACTAACACTCAGAGCACATATAACCTTGTCTCAATATTTTTACTCTATTTTGTGTGGTTTTTAGACTTGGTTCAGTGTGCGTGTGTCAATATAAAAACACAAAATGTCTCCTATATTAAACTGAAGGATACAAGATATCCTTTATCATACATATTTTTACACTTGTGTATTCCCACGGATATGTGTAGAAGAGGTCCCTATGTTACCTGATAGTTCATACCCACAGAGAAATATAGAAGTGGTAATGTGTCATGACGCATCACCCAAGGCCCATGTTGTGACTACCCCTAGCCCGCCTTCCATAGGCCAGGGGCTGGCAACTAACACCAAAGGTGTAATTCCCTAAGACTGGGAAGGCATTGCCTCTATAACCAATAAACACACATAACAAAGTATGATCTGGAAGAAAAAAACTAAGTAAAATTGTATACAAAAGGAGTGCTAAAAAGTAAAAAGGGGGTCAGAAATACAATCCCAATTTTAAAGTATAAGTAAACTAAATGTACAAGCAAGGGAAAAAGGGAAAACAGCTCTTGGGTCATCCACTAGGAAATCCTACCTAAAGGGTAGGTATAGATAGGCTCTGCAGCACTCCAAATCCGTTTGTCACCTCCGTGTACCGTCACGCCATATGGTCCACCTCCGGGTACCATCCAGTCTTGGTACTCTCAGCCTCAGTCAACGTTGTATGTTGTCTGCATCCAACACAATGAGGTGTCGGCATAGCTTGTGTAGGGGTGAGTATAATGATACTCAGTAGGGAACCCGAGACCCTCAAGGTCTCACAAAATCCAACAAGGATAAACCAAAAAGTATGAATTCAACATATAACCTCACTTAGGTATATGCCCATACATATAAATAAGTTATCAAGAAATCCATCTCAATCATGAGGTAAACCCAAAAGTTATTGACTCAGCTCAAACTAAGATTTTTATTCTAGGGGTAGTATCACGTAACATCTCCAGTCACACTGTCAAAACCACACATGCTGGAGAACTCTTCCTCTATTGAGTACAGTGGGCTTGCTGCATCACACAGAGGCACTTCCCACTTACATTGAACTGCTGAGGAACTCCTCTTATCGAGTATCGTGGGTTTGCCGTGTCACACAGAGGCGCTCCCCACTGTAGTTCTTCCACATCACACAGAGATGCTCCCCCTCATAGACTGCCGAGGTACTCCACCTGTCAAGTATCATGGGTCAACTGCATCACACAAAGACGCTCCCCACTATGGGTATACTGCGACACCAAGGCTCTCCCCATTGGGCTAGTCGAGTAACTCTGAGTCGAATCGGTCAGCAGTAGTCAGGTCTCAGCCAACCACTAGGTCGTTATGCTATGCTCGCTCATCTATGGGAGGATCCACTCCCCAAGCTACTGGTTGATGCTCCAACTGTCCTGAAGTCCCATGTAGAAGTATCTCAAAGGTCTGCAATGTCATACGGGTCACCACGCAACAGACGGCGCGTCAATTGGACGCCCGATCTGTGAGTTATTAACCTTTTAGTCCAGGGGGCCCGGTTGGATTCATGCACGATCCAACTGGACTGTATCTCAACATTACCCCAAACTCCAGTGGGGTATACTCAAAGGGACCATATCAATCTAAGAAAACCTATACCGCTGATATTTTTGAAAACGGTTGTCCGGTGCCAAAGATATGGCCAAAAGAAAGTGAAGGGTCGGTAGAGGGACGGGGTCCGGTCTGACCCGGTCGGACTGACCATGACCCACCCAGTCTGGGCCAACCTAGTCTGGGTCAGCCCGGTCAGACCCATTGCGTCTGTCCTGGCCCATTGGGCGGTCCAGCCTCTTGGGTTTGGCCCGACCCACTAGGCCCAGCCAAGCAGGCTGCGAGGGCAGTTCGGCCCAGGCTCGGGGCCAATTCGTCCTGGAGCATCGCGAGGGCACATCCTGGCTCGGATAGGCCCGGAGGGTGTGGCCGGACTGGTTCATCCAGAGCATGGAGAGGGGGTCGTAGGCTAGTTTGGGAGGTCGAGCAGGCGGGATGCGGCCGGGAAGGGCATGGCCAGGCTGGCACGTGGCCGGGCAGGGGTCCAAGCGGGCTGACGGGTGGCCGGGCAGGGCGCCCAGTTGCCCGGCGGGTAGCAGGGTTGGGTGCGGCCAAGCTAAAAGGCGTCAAAGTGGCCTGGATACTGGGAGGATGGGCTTACATGGTTTGGGCCAGCGCGTTTGGTGTGGGTCGGTTCGGCATGGGCCGGTGGGGTTCGATCAGGGTGTGTGGGAGGCCGGTGGCACTGCGGCAAGGCGCGCGGGAGGCTGGCGGTGGTTTGGCCCACAGAGCCGACTCGGTTGGTGCACCAGAACGCCACGGTGGTGGCACGGTTTGCGAAGGCCACAGGAAGAATTTCCTTTTCTTGTGCATTTTTCACCTTCAACGCTGCTTGATCACCATGCTGAGAAACAACACAAACATGAACGACGGAGGGGTCGGGCCATGTTAGTTTGGCCCGCACCCTCCGCATTTAGGGTGGTAACACTTGGATTGTCAATGAGTAAAAAATATAAACAACAATTATTTTACAACCACACAATGATTCCTTTCCAATCCAATAAAGATAAAAAGAAAAGGAATGTTACACAAATATAAACCCCCTAACTTTTATTGTCGGACGTCGATGTTGAAGTTGCGGGAAGAGGAAGAAGGAGTTTGTCGTTCCTCACGTCCACCACACACTCCCAATCCTGAGCTTCGTCGGCTCGTTGATGACAATGTGGAGGTTTGGTCGGTTGATGATTCCCCACATCAGTAGGATCCGAGGGGGGAAGTCAAAGAAGGTCGGCATTCTTCATCCGTGGAGCATTCATTGTCGGTGGAGAATTATTCGTTGTAATAACTATTCTCCCAACCTCTTCTCTTCCCAAGATCCACCAAATGATAAATTCCAAGAAAAAATTATAATAGATTGAGTTTTCCTATTATTTAGTTGTTGACCCACAAATAAAATTAGTGAATTAAAAACTTGGCTCCCCTAATTAATTCATGAGTGTTGGAAGAAATTAATTATGGGAGTTGGCACCAATTAATTAGAGGGGAGGTCAAAAGGATCTCCCTCATTAATGAGGGAGAGTTGAGAGGTTTTAATCTCCACCATCAATAGGGGGTTTAGCCCCTTGTGGTCCCCATGTTATAACCTCTCGCGAGAGGTAATATTTGGGTGGACCCCACCACCATAACCTTTCATGGGAGGTTAAGGTGTGGTGGTCCCAGCTCCATGTCCCATGAGAAGGTTTTAACCACCAAATTCCCACATGGTGGCTCAAATAAAAATAGAGTGAAGCTCACTTTATTTTATTATTTTCGACAAAAATCCAAAAACTATCTTTTAAACTCGACCCACTATTATCGAAGTGAAAGTCTTATTAAGAGAATACTCGTGTTGTGAGTTCAATAGTGCCCTCAGATTTCAATGTCGAGCACCCATTTAAAAGTTATAAAAACCAACACGCACTTTTACTGAATGTACCCAAAGAAAACATAAAAAATTTATTTCGAGCACATTGGGCCTTGGAATCACATGGTGTCAGTTTTTGCGGACTCGTAAAATTCCAATGTATTTATGAAAAAAAATTCCACGAAATTTCCAAGTCTTTACATTCTCCCCACCTGAAGGCTTTACGTCCCTATAAGCTACAACTGAAACTAAGCGAACAAGTGGGGGTACTAAGCATGCATCAGATCCTCCCATTCTCATGTTCTCTCCTGGAGGTTCTTGTGCTTCCAGTGATTGTGCGCTAGAGGTATCGATAGTCCACATAGGACCCACTCCTGTCGATCCTCAATCTCCACTAGAACCTCCGTGAATGTCACCCCATCATCGACGTCCAGCTCTCCATGGTCGATGATGTGAGAAGGGTCAGGCATGTATCTCCTCATCTAGGATACGTGGAAGACGTCGTGCACCCGGTGCAACTAAGGTGGAAGAGCTAAGTGGTAATCCACCTCGTCAACCTTGATGAGGACCTAGAAAGATCTGATGAACCTAGGAGATAACTTGCCTCCTCGGCCAAATCTTCATAGACCTCGTTGAGTTAAGACCCATAGAAAGACATTGTCTTCATCCTTAAACTCTAGACGTCTCCATATCCTATCATCATATGACTTCTATCTGCTCGGTGAAGTCTTCATCTGCTCTTGGATGATCTGCACCTTCTCCATGGTAGCTTGTACCATCTTTGGTCCCACTAGTGTTGACTCCCCGGGGTTAGTCCAACCCAAGGGTGATCTGCAAGGTCGCCCTTATAACACCTCAAAAGGTTTCATTCCTAATGTGGAGTGATATCTGTTGTTGTATGAAAACTCCAAAAAAGATAAGTGATCCTCCCAACTGCGACCAAAGTCGAGGACACTAGCACGTAACTTGTCCTCGATGTTCTAAATGGTCCTCTCAGTCTGAACATCTTTCTGAGGATGGAAGGTGGTTCTCAAACGAAGCTGCATCCCGAAAGCATCCTAAAACCTATTTCATAGCTGGGAAGTAAATTGTGCATCACGATCTGAGACAATAGTCGAGGTTACTCCCAATAGCCACACAATCTCATTCATGTAGAGGCATGCCAAGCTCTCTACTGAACCCTGCTCTCTGATTGGTAGAAAGCGGGCTGACATGGTGAGTTGATCAACAATCACCCAAATTGAGTCGTGACACTTGGTTGTACATGGAAGACCTTTCAAGAATTCCATGGATATCTCATCCCACATCCACTATAGAACCTCAAAAGGCTGAACCAAGCCTGCTGGTACCTGGTGCTCTACCTTCACTTGCTGACAAGTGAGGCATCAAGAGACAAACTACGCAACTGCTTTCTTCAAACCTGGCCACTAATGCTATTTTCGAAGGTCTAGGTACATATTCACCACTTCCGGATGTACCGCTAGAGGGGATGTGTGGAACTCCCTCAAAAAATCCTCCTAAAGTGACACCGGTACCATAGTACATCCTCTGAAGAGGATGACATTCTCCCCACCTTCAAAAAATCAATCAGGTGCCTGCCCTGAAGATATCTGAGAACGTCGGGTTGGATAGTCAGCGTCCCTATATTGTGCCTCCCTAACTCACTGAAGAAGTGGTGGAGTGACTGTAAGGGGATGAAGGAATTATGCTTCATCTCTATCCAAAAAGGATATCTCTAAGGTAGTCAGCTGCTCTGTCACCTCACCTAGTAGTTGTATACCAGATCTCTTGATCAGTGTATCTGCAACAACGTTCCCCTTTCTAGGAGTATAGACTATTTCGAAGTCATAGTCCTGGAGGAACTCAAGTCAACGTTAATGTCTCTGGTTCAGGTCCTTATGAGAGAAGATATTCCTAAGACTCTTGTGATTAGAGTACACTGTAAAACATTTTCCCATAAGATATGTCACCACATCTTCAAGGAGAAGACCAATACTACTAACTCTGGGTCATTGGTAGCATAGTTCTTCTCGTGTTGTCTCAGCTTCCAAGAACCATAGACGATCAATGCTCTCTCCTGCATCAGGAAACACCCGAGTCCGGTCCCTGATGCATCGTAGTAGACTAGGTACCCTAATCCTTCCTCTGGAAGCCTCAAGATGGGGGCACTAGTCAGCCTTTACCTCATCTCCTGAAAGATATGTTGGCATCTCTCTGACCACACAACGGTTTTCCCCTTCTTCATCAAGGCTAATATTGGTGCTACAACTCTAGAGAAGTCTGGAACAAACCTCCGGTAGTAACCAGCCAAACCCAGCAAACTTTGTACCTCCATCACACTCTTGGGTGGATCCCAAGAAAGTACCGCCTCAATCTTTGCTGGATCCACTACAACTCCAACCTCCAATATGACATGTCCAAAAAAGTTAACCTCTCGGATCCAAAACTGGCACGTCGGGAGCAAACCATAAATTTGGTGCTCTTGGAGTGTGTCCAGTACTACACACAAATAATAGGCATGCTTCTCCTCAGTGGTTGAGTAAATCAGAATGTCGTCAATGAAGACTATGACAAAGCGATCGAGGTATGGCTAGAAGATCCCGTTCATGAGTCCCAGGAAAACTTCTGGAGCATTGGTTATGCCGAATAGAATAACCAGGAACTCATAGTGGTTGTACCGACATCTGATTGTCATCTTCTACACATACTCATCTCAAACTATGAGTTGGTGATAGCCTGATCTGAGGTCTATTTTTGAGATCCACCGTGCTCCCTTCATCTGATCAAAGAGGTCGTCAATCCTCGTGAGTGGGTACTTCTTCTTTACGGTCACCTGGTTTAGGCGATGGTAGTTGACACAAAGACTTAAGATTCCATCCGTGAACAGAATCAGGGATGCCCTAGGAGAAGCACTGGGTTGGATGAATCCCTTCCCATGCAAGTCCTCTAGTTGTACCCTCAGCTCACGAAGCACCGTGAGAGCCATTGGATATGCTGGTGTAGATACCATTTTCGTCTAGGGGTACAGGTCAATGTAGAAGTCCACATCTCTACGAGGAGGTAGTCTTGGAACATCATCAGGGAAAACATCTGCGTATTGTTCCACCACTAAAGGATAGCTCGTACAGTGCACATCAACTACTATGAGTGGAAGGCTAGATAACTGATGAGTGGTCGGAAGCACCATCCTCTGAGTTTGTCTTTTCTGTGCTATAAAGGATCCCTTGTTATTGGTGAAGGTAAACTTGGTCCCATCCATGCGGACACACCACACTTTGCACCTAATACAATCGATCTGATATTGGACTGTTGATTACCAGTCTATAATAAAAATGATATCGTAAGGCCTCGACGCTTCTACTAGGAGATCCTAGCCAAAGATCTCGCCTTCTAGAGTAAGCTCACACTGCCGGCACCAGTGCGTAATTGTTGATTCTGCTCCTGTTAGAGTCTTTAGCTGTAAGGATCGAGCCAACGGCTCTATTGGAATCTCTGAGCTCCGAACGAGGGCAGTGGAAATGAAAGAGTTATTGGAACATTGTCTATAAGAACTATAGCTGTGGTGGAGTAGACACATATCATACCTCAAATAATCTCTAGAGCACCATGAACGTAAGCCTCAGCTACCTAGAGTTGAGCTCTCCCATGTCCACCTGCTCCTTACGGTCGGGGTGGACCTCCTGGTGGTGGTGGAGGTAACACCTTGAAATTTCATCCAGCGCCATTTGCACGACCATCTCCTCTTCTATGTCCGCCTTCTCCCTGTGGACCGCCTCGATCGAATCTTTGTCTCTACCTGGGCAGTCCTTCGACTCTATGCTGATCATCTGAATGGCGGTTCAGACAGTCACGAGCCATGTGACCCTTTCTGCCACATAAGTAACACTGCCTGCTCCTGGCATGTATTTATCTACCCCGGGTTCCCCACACAACTGATTCTGAGTCATGCAGTCATACACCCATGGGTCTGGTCTTATTGGTTCTCTGCGACATCTGTCTACTTCCGCTGCAAAAGACTCTGATGCATGTTGTCTAAGGGTGGGTCATACTGTTGGAGACTCCTCATCAAGGAAACTCCCCACTACGAGGGCTCACTCCAACACCCCTGTCTGCGTCGGGATGCTGAGGGTGATCATCAAAGCCTTGATCTCTCGCCTGATCCCCTGCTCGAAGGTCTGGCCCTGAAGAATGGGTCTCACACCATAACTGTGGAGTTATAAAGACCCAGAAATTTCAAGGAAATTTTTTTTCATAATTTCTTTGAAATTTTACGAGTCTGTGGCTTCAGTCAGCAGCTGATTCCAAGGTCCGGTGTGCCCGGAATAAATTTTCGATGTTTAGCTCAGGTACGTTTAGTGAACAGACGAGTGAGTTTTTTCTATCTTTTGATCTGGTGCTCAGAATTGAAATCTGAGGGCACTGATGAAACTGCAACACCGGTAATTTCTTAGGAGGACCTTTCCCGAAGGTACGTTTGCTCGGGAGGAGTTGTTAAAAAAGAGGATTTAAATGTTAAGTAAATAAAATTGTGTTACAATTTTATTTCATATTCTAAGTTATTATAACCTCTGTGTGGAAGTTGGGTGGGACCCAGTTGTTGTTAACTACACTTGAGAGAATAAAGGTGGGGTGGGGCCCACATGATCCCAACCCCTCAAATTCTCTAACTCCTCTAAACCCCCAACTTAAGATGTGTAACTCATATTAACTTTTAAACTTCCCATTAATTGGGTGACTTTCCCTCTCCCCACATTTAATCATGTCAACACACTAATTCAATTAGTTGAATTATGTTTTGAATTTTGAACTCATGGCATGACTTCATAAAATAAGAAGAGATTATTTTATTTTTGGGGTTAGATTGGTTGTGTTGAGGATTGGAGGAGAGAGCTCTAAGTCTCTTGAAGAACTTCATCTTCTACGATGAAAAATGTCTTCATCCTCAACGAAGAACAACAACACTTCATCAAGGATCATCGACTCGGCGAACCGGTATCTTTGGTCCCCTTATTCCTCCATGAAAAAGGAGAAGGCACTGACGCGGAAACTCACCAATGACATGTTGTTCCTTCTCCTCTCCGCAGCTGGTGTGAGACGTTGTTCCATTCTTGGATGCACGCCAACGTCGTTATAGAAACCACCCCCACGACGCTCGCTTCTGTGAACTTCTTTTGAGGTAGGGGTTTTTCCTTCGATCATGTTTGGTTATTATCATCGTGAATTATTAAGACCGCTTGTTATTGTTATAAGGGGAGGAGGTCAGACAGCACAAACATGGCCGATCCTCCTCCCCTTTTTATCTTGATTTCGTGAATTGTGATGGAAGAGACGGCGGCGGGAACGGGAGAACCGCGGCCAGAGCGGGCCATGGAGAAGGAGCGTGGCACTGTCGCCCCACGCTAGGGAAGCCGAAGGAAGCCACAACCAGGAGCGGGCCACGTCGGAGGGGCGCGACGTCGTCACGCTGCGCTGGTTGGACAGGGGTCGCGGCGGTGTAGAGGAGGGCGGCAGACTCCGTCGGCCGCCGGTGCTCTAGGAGGGGGGCCAGCAGGTCCCGCGGCGGCTCTCCGGCTGGCCAATACGGTCGGCCGTTTTTCGGAAGTCCGGGGGTCCTAACCCCTGCCAGGTGTCAAGGGTGGTCCCCCAAAGAAAGGGGTCGCAGTTTCTCAATCAAAGGGGGCAGCCCCCCCCCCCCCCCCCCCGCATCCCGCTTGGCCAAAGGCTGTGCCGCTGGCCACGCGGGCCGGACCACCCGCGCCAGGCCGGACAGCCTGTGCCAGGCCGGAAAACCCACGTTGGGCTGGGCTGTGCCCAATCGGGCGGGACCTGGATCCAGGTCGGGTCGACCAGGGGGGGTATTGGGATGGGTCGTACTAGGCCCAAACCCCTTGTTTTCGGACAGAACCATTCAAACGCCCATATCTTGGGCTACAGACCTCTGATCAATGCACCGTTAGTTTTTTTGGGATCCTTGATTCGAGAATATAGTTTTGGTATATTATACTCAAGGTTTACAAGAACTTTGGGTAAAACAATCTTGGTTCGAACATGAAACTAACCGGGCCCTCAGAGCGAAAACACTTATAACTTGAGCTCCGGATATCTGATTGATATGCTGTCGACTTTGTTGGATTCCTCTTAGTGAGAAGGTTCTTTTAGCTTACTCCGCTCAAGGTTTGGATGAAGCTGAAGTATGGCCGAGTTGGTTTATCTTAAAAATCAATCGGGCCCCAGGGACGAAAAAGCCAATAACTCTCAGACTGGGCATTCGATTGATGTGCCCTCTGTTGTGTTGAGTTCCTATTGACGAGACAGAACTTTTTGATACATCAACTCTGGACTTCATGACAATTGACGTATCGACCCCTTGGATCATGGAGCGAACCCTCCCAGAATCGAGTGTGTTGTGTGTGGGAACCCTAGAGCTGGTTGCGACGAAGATGACGACTTTTTTACAAGGATCCTCATTGGGTTTGACGAGGATGACTACCATACTAGGATCCTCAGCGGGTATGATGTGGATGACTACCGTACTAGGGATCCTCCATGGGTTAGATGAGGATGACTACCGTACTAAGATCTTCAGTGGGTTCAGCATGGATGACTACAGTACTAGGGATCCTTCGTGGGTTTGATGAGGACGACTAGCGTACTAGGATCTTCAGTGGGTTCGACGTGGATGACTACCCAACTGGGATCCCCCATGGGTTAGAGGTGGACGTCTACTGTACTAGAATCCTCCATGGGTTCGATGACGGAGACTACCATACTGGGATCCTCCATGGGTTCCACGACGAAGTCTACCATGCTAGGATCCTCTGTGGGTTCGACGACGATGACATCTATACTTGGATCCTCCGTGGGTTTGGCAGCGATGACATCTGTACTTGGAACCTACATAGGTTCTATAGAGGAGATGTTTCAGAGGCTATATAAATCATCTCCAACCATCTTCGTGATGATTATACCTGTGTTAGTTGAGTCTTGACTTTCAATCATTATCTTCGATATGATTGACTTGCTTTCCTGTGTGGATTGGGACGTACCTTCCTATGTGGATTGAGTTATACTTTCCTATGTGGAATGGATAGTAATTGAGCTCGTGAGTTGGAGAAAAACTTGAATTGATGACTTAGGTATATGTATGGGCATAACAATAAGTAGTGTTGGTTGATACTTGTGTTCATATATTTCCTTTTTGGTTTATCCTTTGTAGATTCTGGGAGACATTCAGGAGTCTCGAGGTCCCTACTAAGTATCGTATACTCACTACTGCACGCGCTTCGCCCACACTACGATGTGTTGGTTGCAGACGAGGTACAATGCTGATTGTGGTTGAGGCTTGAGGAGCGGACGGTACCCGGAGGTGGACTATTAGGTGGGACGTACATGGAGAGGATGACTAGACTCGAGGATCTGAAGAGACTAACTGTACTCACCCTTCAGGTGGGAGTTCCTAGAGGACGTCCTGGCGGTTTCTTCTTCTCTTTCAGTTGTTTTACTTTAGTTTTTAGTTTTTCAACACTTTCAGTTGGGTTTGTATACTGGCCCATTTACTTTCTAGCACATACTTGTGTAAACAGTTCACTTAGTGTTTACTTCAGTTTGTGTACTCTGTAGTGTTTGTTTTCTTTTATAAAGGAAATGTCTTCCCTTTTATCAGTATTTACGCCTTTGGTGCTAGTCACCAGCCCCTAGCCTATGGATGGAGGGCTTGGGGTAGCCACAGAACGGGTCCCAAGGACAGGTCGGGACAAATTGGTATGACAGGAGTTTGGTTCTACCGCAGAACTCAAGACTCTAATCTCCCTTCTATGTGAAGCAATAGTGTTAAGGGTATTTTGTGTGGTTATCAGTCTAGGGAGTCCAGTGTTGGTGCGGCGGCCGACGTATCCATACACCAGGACCCTGACTTCTGATTTACGACTGAGTGCATGAAAACACTAATTGCGTGTGTCTTTCAAGAGTTTCCTTTATTATCTCATTGAGTCAGATCGCCAGGTATACTATTTGACTATGGCGCACCTGTTCCTTAATAGGATGTCTCTCCGAAGACATCCAGCTATGGTTCTTGAGAGAGAGTACATGATGACGGCCCACCGAGCGATGAGGCTCTGGTGCATGTCCCTTTTTACTATATTGGCACCCTCGAGTGGTGTACCGGTAGCACCACCACCTGTTGGGCAGCTGATGCCACTAGCCATACTAGCAGATGGTGCATGCCAACAGAGTGCATTTCTCGAGTCCCAGCAACAGAGGCCTTCGAGGTTACGAGGTGAGACAGATTCCGAAGCAGCAGTGGACTGTATGGAGGCGATTGCTAGAGTTTTCTATCTAATTGAGACACCAGTAGAGTAGATGGTGGACTTAACTACGAGTGTTTTCCTGTGAGTGACCATGAGGTTGGTCCGTATAGTAATAAGGCCTCGGTTTGTGGACTGATGCCCGAGATAGTACCTTCAGGTAGTGTGCCAGCTATATCACTACCTGTTGGTCAACAGTTACAACCGGCGGTACCGGTAGATGACACATGTAGGCTTAGTACCTTACACGTGTTTTAGCATCAGATACCCTCAAGTTCCGAGGTGAGATCGACTCTCAGGCGGCTGAAGACTGGCTTGAGGAGGTGGCTGAGAGTTTTTCTAGAGATTATACAGCTACGGAAGAACAACATGTCAGTAGCTGAGTATTCGTCGAGGCATACCGATCATTCCAAGTACTCGATGAATACGATGCGAATAGTGATTCAGGGATCGGACTTCTGAGCATGTTTTGTTTAAGAACAACCGAGCCCATACTTTTTCTTCTATGCATTCCTACTCACACTAGGGTGCTAGAGAGAACCTTTGTGGTTGAATGTTCTTTGGATGATCAGATACAGCTAGAGGATGTTAGCAGTGGAAGAGCATTGAACTGGATCCAGTTTCAGAGAATTGGGTGTGTAAATGTATCATGAAGAGGAAGTGTTAAGGACAGATGAATCTGTAGAGCAGCAAATGTGGATGTAGAGCTAGAGTGCAGAATGAGGTGGTGTACATTTCAAAATGTTACAACCACCCACTTTTGTAGTCCCCTCTAGGCTTAGAGAGATGGAGGGCAGGGGAAGAGAATAATTGCATGTGGTCAAGGAGTGTGACCCAAGGGCTCTATGAATGATTTGAGGTACGGCCTGTGTCTACTACTAGCTACCGTATCAAAAGACATTGGAACCAATCATTCCTACCTTCCATGAATCTTGTCCCAGACCAAGAGTTTCTGGTTAAGTCATTAACTTAACCCTCACGGCTGGAGATACCTTTCGGAGGAGACTCGAAAATCACAGTTATGCCGATGGTGTGATATGACCCTTGAGGTGAGAGTTTTGGTCGGAGCCTCTTGGTGGAAGTGTTGAGGCCTTACGACTTTAGTTTGAGTATGGACAGGGAAACCATAGTTCATACACAGGTTGACGTTATTAGGCAAAACGGTTGTGGTTTATCTACAACGTAGGGAAGGGGTTTTCCTTGGTCGGATAAAAAGAAATCCAAGGTAGTACAGGATAAAATCATACATAAGAGGGTGCATTCGATCACTCAGGAGATGGCCAAACATACCTTTGTGCCAGAATTCTCTAGATTTGCGGCACCACTTCCAACAGAGCTTTCGGGAGCTGAGGTAGAGGTTGACCAGTGTGCCCATCCTGAGGGTGTTGGTTACATAGTTCACTACAACACATCAGAGACCGGGCTCGGGTGTGTCCTGATATAGGATACGGCAGTGATCGCCTATGGTTCACAGCTGATGAGACTACACAAAGAAGACAGGAGACCTTTGATGATAGGAGGTGGAGACTATTGGAGTTCGAGGATGGCGACCATGACTTTTTACAGGTCTCACCTCGACAAGGTCTAACGATATTTGCCCAAGGTGGCAAGTAATCTCTGTGGTTATTCGGACCTTTCAAGGTCCTCGGTAGGGTAGATGACGTGGCTTACCATCTAGCCCTTCCACCTCAGTTGCGCTGGGTGCTCAACATCTTCCACGTATTTCAGCTGAGGAGATGCGTGCATGACCCGACGTATATCATCAACCAAGGGGAGCTGGGCATCAATGACGGATTGACTATCACATGGTTTTAGTAGGGGTTGAGGATCAATAGGAGCGGGTCCTATGGGGATGGTCGATTCCTCTTGTGCACTATCTTTGTTAGCGTGAAAACTTTTAGGAGAGCACATGGGAGCCGGAGGCTCAGTTGCATACTCGGTACCTCCATTAGTTTCCCTAGTTTGTGTTATAGCTTTACGGGGATGTAAATCCCTGAGGTGGTTGTAATGTAAGGACCGGAAAATTTCAAGGAAAATTTTTTTTCTTATTTTCTTTGGAATTTTACGAGTCTGTGGCTTTAGACGGCACCTAATTCCGAGGCCCGGTGCGCCCGGAATAAATTTCCGAAGTTTAGCTCGGGTACGTTCAGTGAACAGACGAGCAGGTTTTTTTCTAACATTTGATCCGGTGCTCAGAATTGAAATCAGAGGGCACCGATGAAACCGCAACACCAGTAGTTGCTTAAGAGGACCTTTCCCGAAGGTGCGTTTGCTTGGTAAAAGTTGTTAAAAAAAGAGGATTTAAATGTGAAGTAAATAAAATTGTGTTACAATTTTATTTCATATTCTATGTTGTTATAACCTATTTGTGGAAGTTGGGTGAGACCCACTTGTTGTTAACTACCCTTGAGAGAATAAAGGTGGGGTGGGGCCCACACAAGCCCAACCCCTCACATTCCCTAACTTCTCTAATCCCCCCACTTAAGATGTGTAACTCATCTTAACTTTTAAACTTCCTATTAATTGGGTGACTTTCCCACTCCCCACATTTAATCATGCCAACACACTAACTCAATTAATTGAATTAAGTTTTTAATTTTGAACTCATGGCATGACTTAATAAAATAAGAAGAGATTATTTTATTTTTGGGGTTATATTGGTTGTGTTGAGGATTGGAGGAGACAGCTCTAAGTCTCTTGAAGAACTTCATCTTCTCCAGTGAAGAACGTATTCATCCTCAACGAAGAACGAAAACACTTCGTCAAGGATCATCGACTCAGCGTCCCGGTCTCTGCGGTCCTCTTCTTCCTCCATGACATAGGATAAGGCACTGACGCGGAAACTCTCCAACGACGTGTTTTTCCTTCTCCTCTCCGTACCTGGTGTGAGATGACGTTCCCTTATTGGATGCATGCCAACGCTGTCATCGAAACCACCCTCGCAACGCTAGCTTCCACGAACTTCTTTTGAGGTAGCGTTTTTTCCTTCGTTCAAGTATGGTTATTATCTTTTTGAATTATTCAGAACGCATGTTATCATTTTAATAGGAGGAGGTTGGACCACACAAACATGGATGATCCTCCTCCCCTTTTTATCTTGATATTTGTGAATCGTGATGGAAAAGACGGCGTTGTGCCATTGCACCGCGCTGGAATGGGAGAACTGTGGCCGGAGTGAGCCTCGACGAAGGTGCGTGGTGCCGTCACCCCACTTTGATGAAGCTGAGAAAAGCCGCGGCCAGGAGTGGGCTGCGGCGGAGTGGCACCGCGGCAGCGCGCCGCGCCGAAGCACCATGGACGGTTGTGGCCATGGCGGGCCACGGGGGAGGGGCGTTGCGTCATCACGTTGCACCGGTCGAATAGGGGTCGCGGCGGTGCAGAGGAGGACGGCCAGACTCTGCCGGCCGCCAGAGCTCCAGGAGGCGAGACCAGCAGGCCCCATGGCGGCTCTCCGGCCGGCCATTACGGCCGGCCATTTTTCAAATGTATGGGGGTTGTAACCCCCAGCAGGTGGAAAGGGTAGGCCCCCCAAGAGGGGGGCGCCGTTTCTCAATCAAGGGGGAATCCCCCCCCCCCTGTTGGAACCATGGTCTTCTATGCATGATTTGGAGTGTGGTTTGTGTTTGTTGTCAATCATCAATGGAAGTTCGGATCGTGTACCAGCAATGAGATCATACTATTCAAGCAGACAACAGTTTTGAAGGTGGTGCCATTTCCCAGTGTTTGCCAAATTTTTGGGGTCCAAAATCTGCAAGTTGCTGAGCATCGCGAAGAGTGGATTTACAGGAAGAACATATTTTTATATGGCAAAGGCATGAGTTTCGCGAAGATGGGATGCATGGATTGGATTTCGTGAAGACTGGAAGAATAGAGGCGATGACTCTTCACGATTACGTCAAGCTTCACGAACGGCAGAGGCTGAAGCGCATCGCGGCGGAGAAGGGCTTTGCGAGGGAGCTTCGCGGAGAAGGCGTGTGCTGCGAAGGAATGTTGACGGTGTTTCTCCACGATTACAATGAGCTCCGCGAACGAAGGTACGCCGCGAAGGTAAGTTGATGGTGATTCTTCGCGACTACGTCAAGCTCCGCAAATGGAAAATTTCTGTGGTGCTTCGCGATTTGGAAAGAATTCCAACTGAAACTTTGGAGCTTCGCGATTTGAAATTACGTGTCGTTGACTTCGCGCGGAAAGGTCGAGGGTCGGTGGAATTGCCTATAAATAGAGGCCGACCCCCTCGAGAGAAGTAGAGAGAATTTCAGAGAAAGTCTTTTACTCTCGGTTCGCAAAGGTCTCTCGCGAAGGCAGTGTGCTTCGCGAAAGAGGATCTTCGCGGCGGCTATTCAAGCTCCGCGAAAGACGTGCGCCCCGCGTTGGCTCAGTGAGCTTCGTGAAGAGGCAGGATCTTCGCGATTTCCAAGCATTGCGAAGGCTGGAGAATCGCGAGAGTGCTTCGCGATTGAGTTTCACGAAATGGTAGGGGCTCCGCGAAGGCTTGTTTGAGCTTTGCAAAATTGGGAGCCTTGTGATGTAGGGTACTTTGCGAAGGCCTTTTCCAAAGGTTTTTAGCCCTATGGACAAGGGAAAGGGGGTATTCATCAGTGGATGGAATTTGGATCTAACAGAGCATTAACTCAGGACTCTGATACAAGAAAAGTCTCATGATGAACAGGAGACAATGAACTTCATGACTATCAATTGAAGAGACCTTCACATCTATAAACTGAGTGGGACTTCACCAACGGCAGTGAGCCAGGGGGAGTCAACGGGAGTGACCCAAGGGAAGCTGTGAGCTTCTTGAACCTTTGTAAAGGCAGTGAGCCTGAAACAGAGTGATTGTGCCCGAACATTTGTAATCTCCAGCTAGTGAAGCATAGTGGATTTTTGGTACGACCGACAACCTGTCGGCGTATGCTCCTTGGACGTAGCCCTTAGTGGCGAACCAAGTAAAAAGGGCGGTGTATTCTCTGTGCATGTGTATGTTTTCTTTCTAGTCATAATCATCATACAGGTTCAACAAGTTCCTACCAACGTGGGAATAAGATCCATCAATTTAAAAGAAAAAGTGGTCACCCGGATTCACCCCTCCCCTCTCAGGGTGTCCTCGGGTCCTTCACCCCCCCGCATCCCGCTTGACCGAAGGCCAAGCCGCTGGCCCCGCGGGCCGGACCGCCCGCACCGGGCCGGGCCACCTGCGCCAGGTCGGGCCGCCCGCACCGGGCTAGACCCCCGCATCGGGCTGGACTCCCGCGTTGGGTCGGGCCGCGCCCAATCTGGTTGGAACTGGACCCGAGTCGGGTCAGCCCAGTTCTGGCCGACCCAGGGGGTTTTGGGCTGGGTCGGACCGGGCCCAAACCCCCTATTTTCGGACAGATCCATTCAAATGACCATATCTTGGGCTATGGACCTCTGATCGACGCACCGTCAGTTTCATTGGGATCCTTGGATCGATACGGTCGTTTTGATATATTATAATTAAGGTTTTGGAGAACATATTGTATGACCGTCTTGGTTCAAGCACGAAACCAACCGGGCCCTCGGAGCGGAAACGCTTATAACGTGAGCTTCGGACGTCCGATTGATGTGACATCAACTTTGTTGGATTATTCTTATAGAGACAGTTCTTTTCGATTACTCCACTCAAGGTTTAGGAACATCTAGAGTATGGCTGGGTTGGTTTTAGCTTAAAAACCAACCAGGCCCCTAGGACGAAAAAGCCACTAACTCTCAGACCGGGCATCCGATTGACGCGTCATCTGTTGTGTTGAGTTCCTATTGATGAGACGGAACTTTTTGATACATCAACTCTAGACTTAGTGATAGTTTATGTATCGAACCCTTGGCTCATGGAGCGAACCCTCCCTGAATCGAGCGTGTTGTGTGCGGGAACCCTAGAGCTGGATGCGACGAAAATGACGACTTATGTACAAGGATCCTCATTGGGTTCGACGAGGATGACTACCGTACTGGGATCCTCAGTGGGTTCGACGTGGATGAATACCGTACTAGGGATCCTTTGTGGGTTTGATGAGGACGACTACCGTACTAGGATCCTCAGTGGGTTCGACGTGGATGACTACCGTACTAGGGATCCTCCGTGGGTTCGATGAGGATGACTACCGTACTAGGATCCTCAGTGGCTTCGAAGTGGATGACTACCCTACTGGGATCCTCTATGGGTTCGATGAGGAAAACTACAGTACTGGGATCCTCTATGTGTTCGACGATGATGACTACAGTACTGGGACCCTCCGTGGGTTCCACGATGAGGTCTACCGTGCTGGGATCCTCCATGGGTTTGATAACGATGACTTCTATGCTTGGATCCGCTGTGGGTTCGGCAGCGACGACATCTGTACTTGTAACCTATGTGGGTTCGGCATAGAAGATGATTTAGAGGCTACATCAATCATATCCACCCCTCTTCATGATGATTATACCTGTGTGAGATGATTCTTGACTTTCAATCATTATCTTAGGTATGATTGACTTGCATTCCTGTGTGGATTGGGACGTACCTTCCTGTGTGGATTGAGTTATACATTCTTGTGTGGACTGGATTGTACTTGAGCTCGTAACTTACAACAGAACTAGAATTGATGACTTAGGTATATGTATGGGCATATACCTAAATAGTGTTGGTTTATACTTGTGTTTATCTTTCCTTTGTGGTTTATCCTTTGTGAATTCAGGGAGACCTTCGGGAGTCTTCAGGTCCCTACTGAGTATCGTATACTCACCCCTGCACGGGCTTCGCCGGAACTACGATGTTTTGGTTGTAGATGATGGATAGCGCTGATTGTGGATGAGGATTGAGGAGCAGACGGTACCCGGAGGTGGACTATGAGGTGGGACGTACACGGAGAGGACGTTCGGACTCGAGGAGCCGATGAGACTGACTGTACTCACCCTTCAGGTGGGAGTTCCTAGAGGACATACTGGAGGTTTCTTCTTGTCTTTCAGTTGTTGTACATTACTTTTCAGTTGTTTTGTGCTTTCAGTTGGGTTTTTATACAGGACCATTTACTTTCCAGCACTTACTTGTGTATACAGTTTACTTAGTGTTTATTTCAGTTTGCGTACTCTGTGGTGTTTGTTTTCTTTTATAAATGAAATGCCTTCCATTTTATTTGGATTTACGCCTTTGGTTATAGTCACCAGCCCCGGACCTATGGAAGGTGGGATTGGGGTAGTCACAGCACGGGTCGTGACAGGAGTAGTGCGAGAGGTTGGTGAAGCTCGCTAAGTACTGATCTACAGTCATGCTGCCCTCTTGCTGATGAAGTAGCTCTTGTATCCTTACTGCACATAAGGTGTCTTGGAAAAACATTGCCTGAAAAAGGCTCTCGAAGGCTACCCAGAGTAGTGTCGCCTCATCATGCACCTGGAGCATCAGGCTCCACCATCTAAACAATGCTGCATGTAGATGGCTGGCAGCAAGAATCACCAAGAAGTCGGTTGGTGTCCCTACCAGTCGAAAAACTCTCACCACAACCTCCAGCCAATCCTCAACCGCCTAGGAGTTTCTCTCTCCCCTGAACCTATGTGTCCTCTAGCACTAGAACTCGTGTAATGAGATCAAGTGGTTTTCATCGTCTACTACTAGTGCTGGTGGAATCGGTGGCCCAACAGGAAGTAGTACTGCTGGTGCCTCTGCTGGAAAAGGGCCATGCACTGTGGCCTCGTCGCTAGGTGGGAAATATGCATGTACTACTCTCGGGACTCTCACTGGTCGTCCATGGGGAGGCATCCTAAAAGAAATAGATGTGACACGGTCAATGATTTATACCTGGTGAGCTGACCTGGTTGATCTAACTTAAAGAAAACTTTTGAAAATACACACGCAATCAGTGTTTTCCTGCATTGAGTCAGAAATTAGTATTCAGGGTCCTGGTGTATAGATACATCGGCCGCCACACCAACACTAGACTCCCTGAACATAAAACCACACTTAATACCCTCAACACAACTACTTCATAGAAAAGATCAGAGTCTTACATTCTACGGTAGATCCAATTCCTCTGATACCAATTATAACAACTGGGCCCCGCCCACCAGTTGCCCCGAAGACACATGGTCGCCACTCTGGGGTCCACCCACATGTCTAAACGGTTTATCTAACTAATTACTATCCCCATAGGCCAACACAAGTCCTTTCCAGTTTGTTTTGTCCTCACTCACACACACCCTAATAATCTTCCCAGATGGTCACCCATCCTGATCACTACTTCAGGTCAAGCACGCTTAACCGACGATCGGGGAAAATGGCGATGACACCGACGTCCATATTTTCCCAATGATCCTTCTTATTCCCCGCACCAATGTTGACAAACATTGAACAAAGGTAGGGGGTTTATTGAATGTTAATGTTTTCCTTGATTTTCTTTGGCAGATTGGAAAAGAATATTTGTGGAGGCTGTAGAATTGGAAGTTCATCGTTCTCTTTTCTTGATGGACCGATTACAATCATCCTAAACACGGAGGGTGTGGGCCAAACTAACATGGCCCGATTCCCTCCACTTATATCTTTGTGATGTTCTTAGGCATGGCGAGGAAACGATGAGGCGACCGAGGCGACAAGCAACGACCGTGTTACCTGTGGACTTCACAACCCGCGCTGCCCTCACGGCACTTCGGCCGAACCGGTACCCGACCGCCCACTGGCCTCCCGGCTTCCGGTAGCTGCCCGCCGTCCTCCTGGCTCCCGGAAACCACTAGCCTCCTGATGTATGGCCATTTTCGGCCTCCCATGTGCCCACGGTCCTCCTAGTCCGAGCCACCCAAGCCGCACCCCCACGCGTTCCTGGTCGAGCTGGCCTTCCACGCCCCTCGCGGTGCCGGGACTAAAAGACTAATAACTCTCAGACCGGGCGTCTGATTGATGCATCGTCTATTTCATTGAGACCCCTATGATGTGACGGACTTTGGAAGTTTCTTTGGTGGGACTTCGTGGAAGTTTATGTATCAACACTTGGCTCAAGGAGGTGGCTGACAGTTCTCTAGAACTTCTACAGCTTCGGCAGGACGACATGTTGGTAGCTGAGTATTCATTAAGGCGTACCAATCTTTCATGGTACTCGATGAATACAATACAATCAGTGCTTCAGGTCTTGAACTTCCGAGTGAGGTGTGTTTAAAGAACATCTGAGCCAACACTATTCCTCTATGCATTCTTACTTATCCTATAGTGATAGAGAGAACCTTTGTGGTTGAATGTTATTTGGCTAAACGGATACAGCCAGTGAATGTTAGTAGGAGAAGAAAGTTGTTACATTTGGTATTAGGGGTGGTACCTGACCTTAAGTGTGGTGCACATCCTGGATTGTGATGTAGGGCCCACAACGAGGACGTTGTGCTCTAAAGGGGGGGTGATTGTAACACCCCCAAATGATAGATGGTTAAATAGTAAATGATATGACTCATGTAAACCAGGTGCACCTTCCTTTTCAGGAGCTGACCTGATTAGTACTCCATAGTTAAGCATGCTTGGCATAGAGTAGTGATCGGGATGGGTGACCTTCTGGGAAGATTCCCAAGGTGTGTGTGAGTGAGGACAAAACACACTGGAAAGGACTGGTGGGTGGGTCCCAGTTGTTACATCGTGTAACCTGGATAGTCATGTGTATTGTTGTTAACTACATTCCAGGGTGTAGATTATGTTTCTTTATATAAGCTTCTTGGTGGAAGGTGATCACAAAGTGGAGTGGATTAGTTCTCTTCTTGATATTGAGCCACTTGTTTTATATCCATTGTGTTATTTGATTTAGTTTTCTTTGTTTTACTGTATAATTCATATATCACTAAACATTATTTGATAGATAATATTTCAAATAAGTTATAATTTCTTTGCCTTATTAGAATATCTTCAAAAGTAATATTAATAACTGATATTAATACTACTAAGAATTAATCAATCTTTTGAGAAGTCATTTAAACAGTCAAAATTTCATACCCGTATCACTTTAATTAACTGGACTGTATTTATTTGTGGAACTTTTTAAGAATACCTTTCAAACATAAATTTTTATAGATACTCAATTCACCCCCTCTTGAGTACTCTACTCTGACCAACAACATAGTTAATCATTGTGGTGAATCTGACCATAATATAGTGTTTAGATGACCATGTCATGGTGAACATTAAAAAAATGTTCTATTTTATAGGGGACCAGTTGTTACATCGTGTAATCGGCACAGTCATGTGTACTATTGTTAACTTAGATCCAGGGTGTAGATTAATTGTATTTATATAAGCTTCTTGGTGGAAGTGTATCACCAAGTGGAGTGGATTAGGTCTCGTCTTGAGATTAAACCACTTTTTTATATCTGTTGTGTTATTTGATTTAGTTTTCATTGTTTTACTATATAATTCAGATATCACTAAACTTTCATTGATAGCTAATCTTTGGAAGAAGTTATAATTTCTTTGCCTTATTATAATAACTTCAAATGTAATATTAATAACTAATATTTAGACTACTGAGAATTAATCAATCTTTTGAGAAGTCATTTAAATACTCAAAATTTCATACCCGTATCACTTTAATTAACTGGACTATATTTATTTGGGGAACTTTTTAAGAATACTTTTCAAACATACATTTTTATAGATACTCAGTTCACCCCCCTCTTGATTACTCTACTCTGACCAACATCATAGTTGTTCATTGTGGGGAATCTGGCCATAATATAGTGTTTAGATTACCATGTCATGGTGAACATTAAAAAAATGTTCTATTTTATAGTTAGTATGACAATGAGTGTTCTCCACTAATCAAAATATTTTCCAAATAAATTTTGATATACCATTGTATGGTGATTGGATAACCGTGCCATTTTTTGACAAAAAACATAGTAGGTGATAACATTATTTTTTTAACATGTCATAGTGTTAAAATAATGACTGAAAACTTTAAAATAAAAATTCAATCCCATAAATTCATTATAGACAATGGACTTGAACCACTAATGGGTTTTCTTTCACATCTTTATATCCATAATATGTAGAAAATATCATGAAATACTTGGTCAAATTGAATGAGATAGGAGTTGAAATGAGTAAAAACCCATAAAAATTAATTCCTCACATAAAATAATTACAATCTTCAATAGAAGTGATCATGATCGAGTTCCATTAAAATCAACTAATATGTTCCTACCTCTAATGAATCCATCACCCATTGGAATCACAGAATTGTTCAATAAGACCAATTTTTTCTAATGATTCTACGAGCACCTTCTTCTTAAAGGAAATTGATGATTCGATCTTGATATATTATTAGATATATCAGAATATTCACCAATGTCTATTATGATTTGATCAAACTCATTTACATAGGACACATGAATCAAATGAGAATATCCATTGGAGTGTATAATGTTCTAGACATTATAAAATGACCAAAATCTTTAGCTCTCACATCATTGATTAAAATGAATGTTAAAACTCTTTTAATGTTTGAATTAAATTTACAAATCATCACATGATGTATAGAAATTATAATAATACATGATAATAAAATATGAATATTTTACTAAATAGTATCTCAGACTATTCTCATATTCACTATGATGTGGTATAATACACCCCAACCAGACATCAATCAGTGTGTAGTGACTATCGCCACTAAATGGTCCATGTAAATATAAACCATTATGAAATGACTATCACCATGTTAGGGTATATGATTTAGTATAAATTTTAAAACATAAATATTGTGTGGAAAATAATTTCTAGCTCTAAGAATATGGTGTGACTAAGTTTCTAGTGAAGTGGTGGAATAATAAAGAATCTTTTATCATTATATAAGAAGGTGTAGTGGTTGTAGTTGGTTAAGGATAAAAGTAAATAGGTAGATAAACAAAATGGAGAGGGTTATAAAATAGTACCTCAAGAAACATTAATAGGAAATAGAGAACGATGGCATACAATATTTAAAAATCATTAAATTTGGTTTGTTATTAAATTATGTGAAAACTATCTATGTTGATATTTTAATAATGGTTATATAAAATTAAATTTTCCATGAATTACATAGTTAATCACTAGTGAATGGTGGTAGCCTTAACAATTCTTAATTTTTCTTAACTAGAACTATATAATATACTATTATATAGAAATCTTTGTTGAAACCTGATGTGGTAATTATTTTTCTATGAAAAAATTTTAATATAATATAATTATAATTAATATTAATATTTTTATATATTATAATTTCATATATAATTATATTTAAACACATATTATATTTAAAATCATCTAATATTTATTATTAATTATCAGAATAAGAGAATTATATAGATTGTTTTATATTTTTTATGAATATATTTTTTTATTATATTTATAATTACATGTATATATATATATATTTATCTAATATAATTATATATATATCTATATATATAATATAAATCTTAATATAGTTATATATTTCTTATTAAACTTTTTAATATAAATATACTCAAAATTAAATTATATCTATAATTTATTAATTGAAAAAAATAATTACATAAACACGATTATATTTTTAATAAATATACATTTATTTATTATATTCATTATATTAAAATATCGATATATTAATAAATATTTAAATATAGTTATTATCATTATAATAATTAATATTGTTATATTATTATATAAAAATAAATATAAAATTGTATTATATTATATTATATTTATAAATTTTCATTAGAAAAAAATTAATTTATAATTATAGTTATATATTTTACAAATATAATTTTATTTATTATATTAAAATATATGAGGTGGTCCCTATGCTTGACCCGAAATAATTTAATGTGGCATAAGCCGTAGTTGAGTGTTACTCATCACTAGCTTCTACATCCAAGAGACCAGAGTTTGATTCCTAACAGCCCCTTTGGGAGGATTTCCTGTTGATAACATGGGAAGGTGATGATGTAGGCTAACACATGTACAGTGACACAAGAAGGATGAAAAAGGAAGTGGTTCAAACCCAGTTTCATGTTAATGCAACATAGGTCTTTTGGGATTAAAATTGTACCTTAGAGTCATTTAATGGGAATTACATCCCACTAAACCATCAAGCCAAAAATTGCAATGAGTTAACTTGGTTGAGGGGAAATCCTTAGGGTTCTAAGTCTTATTATCCCACCGGGTGTGTGTGTGTGTGTGTATGTGTTTCCTTTTCTTGTAACCCAAAGTACTTGAATAAATAAATATTAAAATATTTGTAGTATTTAGTTATATGTCTAATTATAAATACTTTAATATCTATTATATAAATGTGAATATTGATATATTAGAATTTAATATTATTGTAAATACAATAAATTATTAAGCTACAGTGAATGCAGATTTTTTTGAAAGATTAAAATAAAATGTAAATTAAATAATTAAAAATAAAAGAATAATTATAGTTATACTTGTTGTATACATAGCAGTATTGTAGAATTGTAGTAGTTATTCTATTATACCATGTATTTTACTAGGATACGGTCATAGAGGTACTATTTCGTAGAAATGGTATTTAAGGCCATGAATTAGGGTCACATGGCCTCCAAACCATCAAAAAGTGTTGGGTATTTGGGTTGGAACTATAGTAGATTCTAACTGATTGAGTGAAATATGGTGCAAGGGTAGTCAACAATGTAGTAGTTAGATATAGGATAACCACAAACCAAGTGGCAGGTTGCAGATGAAAATTTCATGGTGGAAGATAGTGTGAGCAGATGATAAGTTGGTTGGTGGAGCTATTGCAGTTATATTTTTTATTTCAACCCATGTATTGGGTTTTCATTCATCTATTCCTTTAGTCTATAGGGAATTTGGGGAATTTAAGGGTTCCATCTCAACACATAGAAGAGGTTTTATCATGAAATATTAAAAATAAATTTGGTAGAAAAATAATTATATTTATATTAAATAAAATAAAATTAATAAATATAGGTATAATTAAAACTGTATTATGTTTATAATTTATTATTTAAAAAATTGTATATATATATTTATATTTGTTATAAATATAACTCTATAAATAAATATAACTATATACTATTATAAATAAAATTATATTTATAATATGATAAATATAATAAATATAATTATATTGATAACATATATAATTTTATTTATATTTTTATATTTTTATCAAAAAAATTACAAATATAATATATGTTTAAATAAATTATTTTAAAAAATATAGTAAATAAAAATATATTTATTTTGAAAATTATATTATATTTATATATTTTTAGTATATAAATACATTATTGTATAAACATAATTATATTTTTAAATAATACATTTTATTCTGAAAATCCAATTCCCAGTTCTAAATCCTTTGTTTTGTTGGATGAATCATCTATTTAGAAAAAGATTCAGAAAGTGGAAGGTGAATGGAGAATGGATTTGGAATGACAGTAGGTATAATATCCATTCTAATGGATAAAGTTGAACAAAATAACTCTTATATGTCTGATAAAACTTTCTGAAGATGTTTTCATCTATGTGGTCTGGGTGGTTATATTTCCCATCATCATATGGGTACTCAATCTTCAGCTATTGATTTTGATTTGTAATAATGTATGTTTTGGATTTTTTTTGTCTTATTTTCTTGATGAGGGAAGTTTCTATCATATCTGACCCCATACACCCCTATTGTATTTTTTTTAATTACTGAGATAGGGACTTTGTGCTTTATATTATTATTGTTTTCATTAATAAATAAAATATTATTTTTTACATTATTATATAAAATTAAATTTATATTTACAATTATATAAAAATATTTATATAAGTTATATATTTAAATAAAATTATATTTATTATATAACAATGGATGATGTGCATAACCCTTTATTACGATATGGAAAATAGGTACAATGGGGATAGTAATTTATAATGAAATTTTCACCCTTCTAAATGTAAAATATAATGTCAAAAATCAAGGAGGTAACCTCACACCACTATATCATGCTTTCAAAAAAGACATCAAATCCAACATTATCCCTAATAATTATGAATTTGATAGAGAAAAACCAAGTTCAAAATGAGATAAATGAATAACAACATAAAAATACCATAAGAAAGAATTCAAAATAAATCACCATATTTTTTTAATGAAGGTGATTCCAAGATGAAGACTTTAATAGACCAAAATCCAAGAAAAATAGAGTTGAGGCGAAAAAAGAAATAAATACACCATATTCATCCATCCTTCCAAGTATAAGTGAAAATTCATAATCATATATGATAATGATTTTCATATTTTACCAAAAAAATTCAACAATCCATGGTCACCCCTACTATATAGTCTTCTTCCCTATCTCCATGTATTTATAGAATTACATGGTTTTATTATCATTAGTGCACACTGTGACATCAATTTTTTTTCTCATACCAACTATAGGGAAGTTTCCATAATCCATATGGTTATCCCTTTCATATTCATCCAATAATTCAAGAGAGGAAGGATAACTACCATTAGAATCATATATTTCCACCTGGACTTAGATTGGTGAATAAAATATAATTAGAGAAACAAACCTATCTAGCATGAGAACATAGGATATAATAGCTTCTAATTTGGATGTTCGGTGACAAGAGGCATGAGAATTAGGTGTATTAGGTTAAAAATTTTCAATATTTTTATTGACAGAGTCCATAATATCATTATAATTACTATTTATAGAGCACTCACCCAAGTAAGTATATCATATTCATTCCTTCCATGTTTAACAAGTGTTGTATTCAACTCAACAATAGAGTCCTGAGCTCTATAAAATGTACCTATTTCATTCTAAACAAAATTCCAAGAATTTTTATTTCCAACACTAATAAACTAATTCCATGGGAGATGTTTATTCAGTTTACCTCTTCTTAGTAGTGGTCTGGTTTGAATCTTCCCTAATATTTGAAGTTCTTGTGAGGGGAGATCATATTCCTAATCTAAACCTCAATGGTGTAGAAATAACATGATTCAATTTTACTTTCTTATTATTAATCATTTTGGGTCACTGATATGTTTTATTTTTACTTATATTTATTTATTTATTAGTTCTTTCAGTTTTTTAGATTTGAAGGGGAAAAGTGGGTTTTTTGGGAATAGTCCACAGTGCATGACCAGAATATGTTTTTCAAATCATGAATATCATCATGTAAGGGTGATATTTGGGGATAGTGGGATTTTGAACAACTTAAGAATGGTTTTTCTAACTATGAAAGGGTATATTAAAACCAAGTGGATTTTTTGGGGAACAATGGTTACCGCATGGTTAGTATACAATGTTTATGACTGTGTGTCCAAGCCATATGGTTTTTCTAGGTAATTAAAATTATTATTATCGACCAATTTCCCCTAGTCATATATGTCTTCTCTTTTTCTAATCCCATCCCCACACACACACACATCTAACCATATCCACATTCCAGATATCTTCTTCACTTTTCATTTTGGCGGATTCTTCTTGGATCCTTTGTGGTTTAGAAAAAGGTATGATTGTTTTCTTCATGATTTCTCATTCTCGCCCATTATACTGAAAATATTTATTTTATTACCACATAGTAAAAGTATAGAAACAACCTAGTAAAGGAAAAAAAGAAACATCACAAAAAAGGGGGACTAGTAAGAAATCAGGGGGTCAAAATAGTGAATCCCATAGGAATCAACCCAAACAAAATTTAACCCCTTAGGTGGGAAATAACCATGACATAAAAAGTAGAAAATATACTCACTATGATTTACCTTGGATTATAATATATTTTGTACCACATTCCCACATTTCCATGTATAGAAGATAATCATGTTACAGACCATCAAATCATTGCAACATTAGATAGTACATACAATAGTCTATGGAATGTTAGAATTTCCTTGAAGAGTGTTGAAAATAGTTATAGAGTATATCTCTAAAGTATCTAGATGAATATTTATTTGATTACATAACCTAAGAACCAAAAATAAGGATTTTTCTTCTACTTAAAGAGATCCTCCCCTTCCCAGGTGAGTAGATATGGCAAGCCTGACTGAGCCCCATGGATCATAGATCACCCCCCCCCCCACCCGCAAACCCCTCAATTCTCTATCCATAAATGTTCAGAATTAGGCCCAACTTATGAGGGTTCCACCTTACCCAATTCCAATGCTTAGATCTAATATATGGATTGGGGTATGAGTTGTAGGCCTAAAATATCCTAAGAGAAGGAGAATACATCCAATTCTCTTCGATCTTCAGGAGATCGATTAGGGTACTATTTTTTTAGGATAAGTCCCATGAAAAAACCTATTAAGTCTTTGTGTATCACTTAATTATGAGTTTTCTAGATTTAAAAACATACCATGGATAAAATTATGGCCCTTGATTTTCTCTCTATTCCAGTAGTTCATGTACCTAGAAACCAAAAGATTAAAAAGGATTAGCTCAAAATCTCAAATGAGTAATGACTAGTGAATCCTATAAATATGTGACAAACTAGTTTTTCTAAGTCACTTTCCAAAAATATATTACCTATGATATCTAATTTTGGAACCTTGTAGCATTGGAATCATGATAAAAAACTAATTCCCTGGAATTTGACATTATCCTCTATGGGAAAATTGTTATTACATATTCTCAAAACAAGGAAGTTAAACTTGGTGGTAATTCCTTTTCAAAAATTCACATCACCCAAACTGTAATGATCATCTGATGCCACCTACAATCTATTAAAATCCTTTATTGAAAATGACCCTAATGGAATGGTGTTAAATACACTCTTATCTAGTTCATAGTTAAGCATAACGTTAATAAATTTTGAATTTTTTCATTATTTATAATTTCATGGATAAAAGTATTATGATTTTTAGCCTATTTGAACTTGATTCTCAGTATTGGGAAACCTAGAAACCACAACTTATATCCTTCCTAATTTTCACCCCTAATGTTTATTATACCTTCTACCATTACCCATATAGTATGTTTTTTGATGAAATGGGATATAATCCCAAATCTTGGTCTGAATTATAGAGGTTTGGACTCTTTGAATTTTCATGTTAGCACCATACTTATTTTTCATGATCCCATCCTAGATATTCATCCCATAGATAACAACCCACTCTATCTTAGAATACAAGCCTTGCATAGTCCTAGAGATTCTCATTATATTAATTCCCCCCTCAGCCACGGGTCTAGCCAATGTAGTCCATGAAGCCCAGTGGTTCTTTCCATCTAGTCGGGCATTCCATTGAAAGGATACAATCATACACTCTAGGGTTGAGATGACCCTTTTCTGTACTTTGAGTTTAGAAAGTACATGAATGGGAATCAAATATAGGAAACTGTTAACTAGCATTATTCTACCTCCGAATGAAATAAATCATTTTTGTAGTTAAGAATCAAACCCATGATTCTATCAATCACATTTTCAAAGTGATGAATGTGAAGTATATTTTTGGAATCTAGTCCCCCAAATACTCCATTGCAAAGGTCCCTTTATGTATATTAGGACTACACGTCAAAGAAAAAACCATGTAGTCTAGAAAAATATTTTCTATGTAAAATTTTTTTTATCCCAATTCACCATTTTTATTTATCCTTTTACAATATTACTCCAGGGACTCATTGATTCCCAAAATAGATATTTTACAGTAATTTTCAAATATTATTATTTCATCGAAAAGCATAACATGAGATATTTCATCAACTAAATTACTATTATAGTAATGGTGGATTTTACCCTAGGCGATTCATTTTTTTAATGTGTCGGATAATCACATCCTAGGAAACAATGAACAAAGTTGGTGAGAGATGGTAACCATGTCTCAATCCCTAGACTACCTTGAGGAATCCAAACTATTTTTTTGAGAAGGATATTGATAACCAAATGGAGTTAAAACTTCAAAATAGGATATTTATTACCCAATAAGAGAATCACATATAAGAAATAATCTTTAAGATGAAGTTTTTCTCAATCCTATAATATGCTTTGTTCATATCCAGATTAATAGAAATGTTGGACATAGATGTTTTCTTATTGATATCTATGATCACATCATGAGTTAAGCCAATGGATCCCGGAATTTTTTTTTCCTTTGATAAACATGTGTTGTTCTTGAGAAATAAATCTAGGAATATAGGTCACTATTCTCTTATTGATTAGGATTGATAGCACCTTATAAGGTAAATTACAAATACATATTGGTCTATACTAATATAAAGAGATTGTTTCATTCAGTTTTGAAACCAAAACTATATTTGTAGAAAAAGTTACCCTCATGATATGGCCTCATATGAAAAAATATTACATAGACCAAATCATATCATGCTTCGCAACCTCACAGGAGATCATATAAAAGGGTCCTAGTAATCCATCAGGACTAGATGTGATTTCAAGATTGAGATTCCACACCACCACATGAATCTCCCTATATTCAGGGACCTTTTCCATGATCTCATTATCATAATCAATGACCCTATTGAGAATTACATCAAAATATCTCTATTGATTCCCTTGGGAAACATCCTTACATGATAAGGTTAGGAACATTTAGAAGCGATTTTAAGTGCTCTTTATCTATCCTACCCACCTCATCAAAATCATAGTAAAAATATCCATCCCACATCAAATTTCCTTATTATTTCATTTCCATGGATTATGGAAACCCTATATCATGTTTTGAACATATATGGGGCTTTTTATGGGGGGGTTTGGATTATATCGTTGTGGTTTAGGTGTGTAAGGAACTATATTTATTGATTCAAGAGGTTAATATCAAAGTTGATAGAATTTAGTTTAGTTTCTTATGTTATCTCTATCAAATGGATATTTTCCATATATTTCCATTGAATATAAATTTCATTTAGCTTATTTTATTAAATTAACAATGATTTGAGTTATTATTGTTGTTTAATCTATGCCTGTTGTGATTTCCAAAATGGGTTACAAATCTAATAGTTCAAAGTAGTCGGTGAAAGGGAGTTGTATTATATGAACTCCAAGATTTTATTATAATAACTCAGAGACATTTTATTCTTTTAAATGGGGTTTTGAAAGAGTTTTTAAAGGGTTATTTCATATTGTTGAATGTGTGTCTTATTCTATGAAATGAAAGGTTTATGAAAATATATTTAAAATGTATTCTTTTATTGACATTTATTGATTTTTATTTATTTTAATTGAGTAGAACATGTGAAACCTTGGGTGTGGTTGTATGTGACTTAGATAAATAAAGTTTTAAATAAGGTAATAAATGATCCTTTGGGATGATGATTGAGGAAGCTTCTAAAATGTGACCATGTGGACTGAGAATGCCTTTGGAATTATAGTTGGGATTAAGGAAGACTGGTGGGGCTTCCAAACTTATAATATTTTCTTATCTAGCTAGAAAAACCTTGTTTTGGGATTATTCACACTAGAACCCTTTTTATAGATCCCAAGGAATGTATTTCCTATGATCGTTTGGTTTTTATATTCTTTATGCATTATATTAGTGCCTAGGTTTATTAAGATATTTTATTCTTATTATCATGTTCCATTATTTGGTTATATGATGTTGTTTATACTTATGATTGTATTTATTCAATGTGTGGGTGCGTTGATAATGTCATGATGGGTGGTCTATTTCATTATTTGATCCTAGTTTGCAATGAATCTAAAATATGGTTTTTTTATAAAAATGGATTTATAGTGTTTATTTTTTCTGGTGATATTGTTTTCAGAATTAAACATGGTTTCAAAAAATGATTTTTCAAACTATAATTACTAGTTTTAATATATATATATATATATATATGCATTACAAATATTCAGGGTGGTATCCTATTGGGGAATATAACATTCACCTTATATATGCCTTTGGTAATATGCATGCCTTGTTTTCCTTGAAACGTATAGAGACACAGGCTTAATATACATGGATATTACACCATTTTATATGAATATTTAGTACATTGTAATAATAAATTCCCTAGGACTATAGTAGTTTATTGTCTTTGGAAACATGGAAACAAAATCATCTATCTTGGTGAAATATCATCAACATCTCCAATAAATATCTCCACCATTAGTACATCTACATGAAACCCTTCTTCACAACCTAGTGAAAGGAAACATAAGAAGGGGTGAGCTCAGGTGCTCAGTAAGGGTAAATAATGGAATGGTTAAAGTATAACATCAAAATTGGGAATGGATCTTGAGTCTCACCTTCGAATATCATACCATGTATATTAGAGATCATAATAATGATTATACATTCATAAGACATGGATCATAATAGAATTAAGATCATAATTCATGAAAGCACAACACAGTAATAAAACATGTAATTTTGGTAGACACATAAGCATATAATATTATTTCGATAATATCCAAGGAATAACTTCCAAGACCATCATGGTAGTATGAGTTCAATCCTCATACCATCTTTGTAGTCATAGTTCACTCCCATGTCTATCATATTAGCATGAGTTCACTCCTCATACAATCTTGGTAGTCATGGTTCACTCCAATGGCCATCTTAGTAGCATGAGTTCACTCCTCAAACCATCTTGGTAGTCATGGTTTACTCCCACAGCCATCATAGTTGTCAATGATCATTCCCAAGACTATCTTTTTCTATCACATGAGATATAAGTCTGTACCCAATACATTAGATGGAGATATGGGTCCCACTCATCTCATAATGAAATCATACATACATGTTCCAAAAAAACAAAAATAATCATATCATAACCCACTAAATGAAATTTTTATTATAAAAATATTATCATATCATAAATTATTAAAATGTACGTGTTTCATATTCATTCCATCGTAAATAGAGCTCTTGAAAAGAGATGTGTTTCGAAAGTATATAACTCATGATTTAGAAAGGAGTTTTATAAACATCATGAAATCAAAAATATAATCCATTCATAGAATGAATATGAATAAAAACATTGAATAATCTCTCCATAAAGGCATGATTAAGTCAAATGGATGTTATTATATATGGGAAATAATTTTGAACAGTATTTTAAAAAAATTTCTTGAGGAAAATATCCTTTTTCTTTGAAAAATAATTTTTAACACATATAACCATTTGAAATTAATTTTTTTAAATTAACTTGAAAATTTTTAATGAATACTTGAAATCATTTTTAAAACCTATTTCCTTGAAAACATATAAAATAAGCCTCAAAACAATTTAAAAACCATTTTCTTTGAAAACGCTTTCAAAGAATATAAGGAATCATTTAAAATGTTTTGAAAACATTTTTACATGAAATCATATGAAATGATATTGAAAAAAAATTAAAACCTTTTTACTTGAAAACATATTAAATGAGCTAGAAAATTTTTTGAAAATATTTTAAATCTAAAATACTTTGAAAACATATAAATAATGCTTGAAAACATTTTGGATAAAAAATCATTAAATCTTATAAAAGACGGCTGAAAATATTTTAAATAAAAATTTCCATGAAAATAAATTTTTAAAAAATTTTTCATAAAAATTAACATTTAAAAAAATACAAGGGAATATTTAAATAAAAGGCATCAAGTCTATCTATACATGTTGTGTGAGGTTAAAAGAACATTCATTTGGCATAGTAAAAATGATAAAAAAATGTATTATTCTGAAAGTGACAATAAGATTATTTTAAAGAGATTGGTAAATGATTAAAAGGATAAAATTTATTTTAAAGTTTAAATTATAATGGTACAATATTTTTGGAAACCATTTTTACAATACATGGTTTTGAAGAAATTAGATTTTTGAACAAAGAGAGGGTGATGTTGGGATTTCTTGAAAACACATCCCTAATTATCTTATGTAGAGAATAGTGAAGTAAATTGTAATAATATATTAATAAATCATTAATTACTATAGGAGAATAAAATTAATTAATTTTATAGAGATATGGATCAAATTATTTCATCAAAGGAAGCCTAAACATAAAAAATCTTGAAAATCGATGAGATTGTCTTAATAAATTTTTTTAACATGGTAACTTGGGATCATACTCTCTACGTAATAAAATAAAAATACATGAAACATAAAATATTATTAAAATAATGAATTTATATATATAATAGTCAAAATTGAATTATATACACCATGAAAAAGAATTAAGGTTCATAACAAAATAAGAGTCTTAAAGAAGGCAGATTGAGACAAAATTATTTCATCGATTTGGAAACTTTTTAAACTTAAACACAATGAAAGAAAGAAAATAAAAGAGATATGTTAATACTGATAAATTTAATTATAAGATATATATAATGAAATCATGGGTAGTATATGCACCACAGAAAAGTAAAGAGTGGCGAACATAGTATGTATCTTACAGAAATAAAAAATGAGACGAAATCCCCTTACCTTGTTTCTTGACTCTCGTTGTACCCATAAAAAACACCTTTATAATAAATATAAATTTAGAATACATATTTTACATAACCATATTATTATATGTATATATATATATAATACCATATATGTTTTTATTATTACCTCATATTACCTGCTTATTAACAATCCAATGTTAAGGTTTCACTTCAGGTAATATTCGCTTTGTTCTTCGCATGTGCCTTAATTTGTTATATCATTGATACTTTTACTCGTATCATTATTATATAATTAAAATATTATATAAATATCATTTATGTATAGTATATTTTTATTATAACAATATATATAATAAATAAGTATGAAATTGAATGCATTGTTCATGGGGATGGTACGTCTTACGTACACATGAACATTCTTTCCATTTTTATTATCATATTAAAAGAAAGAAATAAAATGAAATATATTTATATGTGTATATAATATCATTAAATTGGAATTATAATTTTATATATATTTCATATAATTTCACTAAACCCATCCTTAATACATTTCATAGAGTGTGTGAATGAATCACATCACTTTGAGGGGAAGTAGTCCACACTCCCTCAAATGAAATTATTGTATTGACCCCAAATGGAAAGTAAAAAAAAGATATGTTTTTTAAAATGAATAAATAAGATTAAAGACATAATAAATATAATATATAATATATATAAATATATTTTCCATCATGATGTTCACCATGAGAGGTGGAAAGTAAAATTGAGCAATCAGCTTTTTGTGATGCGAAAGTTCTCAATACACATAAATAGTATGTATGTTAGCCATTAGATGGAAGTGTTTGTATTTTTAGTTATAACCCATAGATTAACCAAGTAATATTATATTTTAGATACATTTTTTATGAAATCTTGTAAAAAATATATTTTTGGGGGTGTATAAGTGAAATAAAAGAAAAGAGCTTGAGAGAAGGTGTTTCCTCTTAATCGGTTAACTCATTTTGGTTTATGCCAAAAGGATTATTGGGAATAACTTAAACCCAAAGGTAGGATTTAATGAAAAATGGAGGGATTTTTTTATGTTTATTGGGAAGATATTTTCCAAACCTAGATCTTTTAGTGGTTTTAATGAGAGGGAGAGGTGGTGTCCTTTTATAGGAGAGGGAAAGGACACAGTTGGCATTTTTTAAAAAGATTTATGTGTACCCATGTTTTAACAAAAAATAAGTCATAAAAAAGAAAAAATAGCTCAATAATTGAAGTTTAATAGCTTAATAATAGATATAAAATGGTTTTTGTACATGTTTATGGGTATTTTTTGTCTTAAATTAACGTTTAGTCCTTAGTTAAGCTTAATTTTACCTTAACCAATATAATCAATTTTAATTACATTCACTACTTATTTTGGTCAAAAACTAAGTTGAAGTTATTAGACATTATAAATTATTCTGATTCAAAATATGAAATCCTCTTTTCATAATTCTAATTACATTAGTGTAATAAATTTATTAAAAATTAATCCTGTTGATGGGATGGCATTACGAGTTTTTAATGTAGAAAAATGATCAAAAGTTTTCTAAGTTTTTATATCCAAATTCAATGTTGAATTGGTTAAAATAAATAAAATGGATTAATTGATAATAATAATATCTAATTAATCTTTGAAACCAATTTAAAATATAATTCATCCTTATAAATAAATTAGATGAAAAAGCTGTTTTAAATTAATGTCCAGTATTTTTAACTATTTGTTAAAAAAGGAAATCATACATAAAAATACCAAAAAAATATCCCAACCTATTTTATATGTATATCTTTAAAAAGATATTGTATATTTTATCATAATAAATTTATAAAACTGTCAAAATTTTAATTTGAAATAGGTTCTCCATCAAAATGTATCAAAACTAACTTTACTAAAAATAAAGGTTTTTATGCATAAAATTAGGTATGTTCTTATATGATGTCTATAAAATGTATTGGATGAAGATCAATAATATTTGACTGAATATATATAACATATATATTACATTAATATTAGTCTATAATTTTAATTAATTTAATTTATTAGTGTAAAATAACTTTATGACCATAAAATTATTAATTTTTTTATTTATATTCAACAGCTTTTAATATTAATTTATAATTAATTGATAACCAATGAATTCATATTATATTTTTGTAAATAATTTTTTTTCATAAATTAGTTACTATTGTTCATAACTGCTAATTTAACTTCTAGGTTAAATCTTACTATATTAAATAATAATATTTTAGTAATATATTATTTTTTGGTAAAATGTGGCCATGTGTGTTATGAAAGCCATAGTGGAATGAAAAATTTGCATGTAATGAAATATAACCTCAGTGCTCTATATAAAGTAAGATTAAATTTATAATGTGTGTCATGCATGAATAACATGGTGTTGCATATAATGCAATCCAAACATAGTGATTTAATATAAAATGAACTATTTTTTAGGGGTATGTGAAATGAAAAATATCACAAGGGTTAAATTAATTTAAAAATAAAAATTTACAAAATATAAAGGTGTTACATTATAACCACCTTAAAATTAATTTCTTCCTCAAAATTCATTCAGGTTATCTAATTTTTAATAATTGAATGTTTCATTCATAAAAAAACAGCATCATAAAGGTGGATACTAAAACATCCCTTAAAAAGGAAATGTTGGAACCATAACAATTACCCAAAGTAAAATAAAACTAGGTTTCCACATAAGAGAACATATTTTAGGAGTGGCGATTGGAAATGGAGAAAAAATGTAAATATTTAAAGGGAGTTATTGAGGTCATCAATGAAAAACAAGGGAATCATCAAAGAAAATTTGAGTTCCTAAAATTCATAAATATGTAATGATTTAAAATACCATTGGTTTAATAAAATTATGATATTAGGAAAGAACATTTTATTTTTATCATTATCCTAACATTGAGTAATTCTGTTATTGACCGAAAATATAAGAAAATTTACTTAATTATTATATTTATATAAATAAAATTTTATCATTTATTTGTGCTTTTATCAATTTATAATTCATTTATCACTTCATGAAATGGATTTCCAAAAATTAACTTTGATGCCTGAAGTGCTAAAATACACTTTTAGAAGATCTTAAGTCCCATAAAAGAATGAAAAGTATAACTATTTATCTATAAATTTTCATAAAAAACAATATGGTTAGTAAATTAATCTATAAACATAAAAGTAACATTGTTGCTTCATCATAAATAGTTATTCATCAAAAATAATTATACATTAACTAGGACATCACGTAGGCTAGTAGTAGGCGTGAAACCCTTATCATACTTCGGTCATGGGTTCAAGAACCATGGCCTTTCCGAACATGATTGGTTTCTACCCTACATACTTGGTTTCCTCTTCTAAAACCATCATAATATAATTTTCAAAATGTGATGGACATTCTTAAAATAAGTTCAATCACTAAATAGCCTTTTAACAAAGGTTTTCAATAAAATCTCAACGAATAAATAATTCATCTAAATTTTAACATAATATTTTCATCAATGGTTATATTTATTACTATTTTAAAAGATGAAAATCCAAACCTTATAAAAATAGAGTCATGAAATTATTTTAACAAGGATTCTCTTGTATATCACAAATTAGCTCTTGTTTGTTACAATCCAAACTTGTGAATACCCTCATCATATATTCTCTTGAAACATGTTAATAACCTGAATTTCCATAAATCCTTATTTAAAACATGTATGATTCATTATTCAATATTTATTTTATTTATTCAATAAATCTAATAATGTTGTAAACTTCATCTATGATAGCATCAACTACTTTACAACAAGTCCTTAATTAGTTCCAAGGTAATCAGTACCTTTAACTTTACTTATTCATATCCCACATATATTAATCCAAATAACATTATCATAACATAAGGAACATATTAGTGGTTATTTTTTCCTTAATCATGTGTTTTTCATGGACATCGCCTTTCCATTCTATAACTTTTCTATTCCATCGAAACCACTCAACGTGTTCTTATAAATCCATAGGGAAAAACATAAAGTGAAAAGGCCTTATATATTTAACATTTCATGTAACATACTTATGGAATCCAAATACATAAAATCTTTTATTATTCCACTTCATACATATTCCATTAGCAAGGATACCTCATCCTATTACACAATACGTCTTTCCTTTCACAGTTCATCTGTATTCTATTCATCATTAGCATTGTTACCATTAATTGTACCACTTTTTTATCCTCTTCAGAAGATTTTCTATTTGTACATTGAGTTGTATAATGACCATTTATTCAACACTTAAAACACATAACCTTCAATGATGCCTTAGGGAGGATAATTTTCACAACCATTCCATTAACTGAACTCTTTATTTTCCCCCTTTAGTCACTTCCTTTGTGTCCTTCTTTACCACAATCAAAACATCTTTTTGTTCCTCTAATTCATTCACTTACATGGTTCTTTCCACATTCTAGATATAATGTAAACTAAAACGTATTTCCTATATGGTATTCATTACCTAAACTCTTAACTAACTCATTCTTTATCTTCTTTAGTGAGTTTTAGAGTTTGATAGGGTACACATTGTTAATCATGTTCCATGAAAATTGATCAGGAATGATCACATGAACATTCCCTCTAGTTATAATACCACTTGAATTCTAATCATAAAATCATCCATCACATTCAACGTTAATCAATTTCCTTCCTTTTCCCACCATTGACTAAAACTAGAAGCATTGTGTGATCATTTCTTATCAAAGCAGAAAACCTCATGGTCAAGAAAATGATTACTTAAAGGGTGTCTAAATAATTACACCATCCTTAATGTAACACCCCAGGTAAATAAAGAATACGACATTTTTGTATTTATCCATATTTGTGAATAAAATATTAATATGACTTTAAAGGGGACGCTATGCTCGATGGCGTACCCAACACGCAACAACGAGTTTCTTGGGAATCTTACGTTGCACTCTAATAATAAAATAATATTATTTTAAATGATAGTTAACATGTAGCCGTTGTATTGGCGGGAATGGATAGAAATAACTAAAATATGATTTCATATGTTTTTAATTGTTTTTACATTTATCCAATAAAGAATAGAGGCTTAAAATACGGAAAGAATTCAATTTTAGGCGTATATGCCCTAGTTTTCACTAAAGGTTCACTTAGCACCTTTTGATGTTGAACCATCATTAAATATAGTTTTGTTCACTCTTAAACATTCTTTTGGACCAAATAAAACTCTTATTAAGAATCGGGACATCAAAATTTACTTTGTGTAAATTTTTGGTATCTTTCCGATAAAGTTCATTTTTTTAAGGAATAGTGTAAAATGTTGTATTTTAATTCAAAACCACTTTTTAATCTAATTTATTTATATGATTAGATTATCTTTTGAATTGGTTTTAAAGTGAAATTAGGAAATATTTTTACCATTTAATCCAGTAGTGGTGGTTGGAATTAATTTCACTTTGAAATCGGACTTAAACTGGTGTCAATCTTTTGATACTTATTGTTTTATAAAAACACGCTATTTGCTCTGACAGCGGGAATTAATTATTAAATTAATTAATGTGACTAATATGTTTTGAATTTTGTAAAACGGACTTCATTTTTGAATTCAGAATATCAAATATAGCTTAGGGTGAATTTTTGGTAATTTTCTGAAAAACTTCAATTTTTGATGAATAGTGAAACCACTAAGTGATAATCAAGCAAACTGATTTTTCAGTTAAATGAAAGTTTACCACTAATGTGTATTGAATTTTGAAAATCCGACATACATGGTTGTCATTAAGAAGTAAAATGTGGTTCAATGAGATTATAATAATTTTTTGGTGAATAGTAACTTATTAAGTTTTTAATCGCGATTAGTGATAATTAGTGTAGTTTAAGGTATAAATAATACTTTAAAAAAATGAAATGACCTAGACACATGTCACAACCCTATTGGTTGTGTCATGGCCGACCAAGACAAGCCATGGCCTAACTTGGGGACCCCATGGATCCACTTTTGTTGGTAAATAACATAAAATACTTTTTATTTAATGTTAAAGTGAAAATGACACTAACATAGTATGTTTTACTAAAACAATTTTTAAGTGGGGTTATACAAGTCCAAATTTTGATTATAAATAGTCATTGGAAAGATAAAAAGATTTCCTATATCATAGTATTTTTTTTTATAATTTTTAGACATTAAAGAAATTAAATTATTTATGACATAATAATGATGCAGCGATGACATCATTATTTGACAATTTAATTAAAATGGAATGATAATGAAAAATCTACAATATACACATGGACAAAACCAATTGGATGAGTGGATTTCGATGCCTTATCACCTTATCCACGAATTCTACCAATGTGGGACCCTTTAAAACCGAAAAGCATTTTCAAATAAAGTAATATTTCTTTGCTTTCCAAAAGTGCCCCTCCTCTTCTCTTATAAAAGGCCCCCACCTCCACCTTATTTCACACACTTCAAAAGCCTTTGGCTCGGCCAACCCCTGCCCATTTGCTCTCTCCACATCCCTCTCCTCATCCTAGAGGATTTACCTTGGGCAGAATCCTTTCAAAGGAAGACTTTAGGCTCAAATCAAAAAGAGTTACACTTTTAAAGGTAATTGTTTCTCTCATATTCATTTGTTTTATTTTGCTTCTCCAACCCCCTAATCTCTTTTTATTTACTTCTTTTGTAACAACAACAGTATCTTAAATATACTAGGATGTTGTTATAATATTTATTTGAGCTACACTCTCACACAACTACATCAAATGGTTAAAGAACATACGGTTTCCGTGGATGGTGAAATTCTGCCTCCCGAAACGATGATTGTTCAATACTCATTTAACACCTTAAAAGGTGGCCATTATGATGTCACTATTTTTATATATGATATATAGTATGTTTATGTTTTCCTTAAGATTCTGTTTTTTTACATTTTGGTCAAACCTTTATGGTTCCCATTATGGGTAAACACGATATCTTCATTTAAGGAAGCGCGGACTACCGCCCCCTCAAAGTGATTTGATTCGTTAAATACCATATGTGGGACATATAAAGGATGGAACTATGATATTAAATATGATATTATACTGGAATTATAATATACCTTTATATCATTATTATTCCATTCTATAAAATACGAATAGAAATGAAAGTAGCGTTCATGCGTACGTACGGCTTACCGTCTCCATGAACGGTGCATTTCATTTCTTACCTCTAAATGATTATGTAATGTTATAAATGCATGAATGTACTGGATATATATGACATATATTATAACTACAACATGAATACAATTCTGGATATAATAAACATTTGGCCACATGAACAACATGTAATTGTAAGAAGTCCACTTTCGACTTAAGAACCAAATACCGACAAAATGAACATTATTAACTTAAATGATTACATAATGTTCACAACATGTCAATAATTGATATAAAAGGAATAATTAACTTGGAAAAGGTTCTTAAGAAAATAGAAATTAACTCAAGTTTATTATTCAGGACGTTAAAGAACGATCGAGTCAAGTCGGACCCGAGGTAAGGGATCCTACTCCTCTCTTTCTTTTTAAGTATACACTTTTATGTCATTCCTTTTAAAGCTCATATTACTTGTTATTGGGATGATATTTTATATTAAACATACTGTAATTTTTATGTTCATGTGATGAGAGACCCTATTCTCTCTCATCAATCCATTTTGGAAGTTTTGTGTGGCGCCGTTAGGCTGCCGAACTTTTGTAAGGGATTTTTCATCTCACATCCATTCCCATGAGATTTATGCTACATTTGCCACAAATTCCATTGAGTGGTGTATGTACTGCCCATTATTCTACACTTTCTGTAAAATACTTTCGTTTATGAGTATTTACATCAATGATCTATTGTCCCTCTTTCATGGGGTGTATTTTTTGAAAGATACCCAAGTCGGTAAGGGAACCTTTCACCCCCCTCTTTTTAAAAGACTTCTTTTATTGGGTCTTTTAATTTACATATTGTTACATTGGGATATGTTCTCATGTATCCTTAATGATGTAAATTTTGTGTCCAAGTGATGAGATACTCTTTTTATCTCTCATCAACTCATTTTGATGTGACGCCGTTAGGCTGTCAAGGGAACTTCTTAACCCAATTTCGATTTCTTTGGGTTCGACATGTAGTCATTGAATATGTCATCCATTCAATATGTGTGAATGACATTTTATTGTTTTACACTTAATATCCACTTATATTGGGTGTATTTATATTCTTCACACATATTTTTGAGATTGATTTGTCCTTAATTTAAGGATACCTTCTTTATAAGGGATTTCATCACATTTGACATTTCTATTGAGGGTTCATTGTTGTTATGCACCAATTCACTCTTATATGGTGTATATACTGTCCTTTGGAGTGTTATATCATGAATCCATTTATTCTCATGATATTATAAAGTTCTGACTAAACGTTATTCCTCAATTATTGTATTCAAGTGTCTCTAATTTTGGTAAAACCCCTTTAACCAAAATATCATTTTAAATGTTTTAATTATTCGTTCTTATTAATATCCATGTTTTCAAAGTGGTTTTAAGGATTTATTTATATGGATATTAATGGTTTAAATTTTTAAAAGCTTCAAGGTGGTATGGGACACTTTGATTCAAAAATATCTTTATTAAATGTTTTAAATGGTTTTGGAAATGGTTTCTTTTTATATGGATTCATTATTTCAAAATACTAAAATGTTATGTTGTGTTTGAAATGTGGAAATGTTTTGTTTCCTTTATGAATATTTTATGTGATACGTGTATGTTATGGTTCTTGGGCATTGTTATGAAGAACGGGTGGTTCCGTGATAAACTAAGGGCGGGTGAGCCCGTTATAGCTCTCCAATGCATTGGGTAACGCGAAGGAGTGAAACGTTAAGGTTTCTCCGAAGAGATTTTAGGGAATATACTGTGATGGGTATTCCAAACGTAACCAAGAGGGTTACTCCCTACGTAAGAATGTTATGAATGCCTCAAGTTACCTTTATGTCTTATGATTTCTATGATTTATTCATGTTTTGAGGAGTTAGGTTAAAGTGCCTATGTTTTATGGGTAAATTATGATTTCATCTTTATGTATACATGAACTCATGTTTCCTTTCCATATTTTTATGTCCCTTACTGAGCTTTTTATGCTCATCCCAAGTTTCTGAAATGTTTTTCAGGTCAAGAGGAAAGGTACATGATAAGACGTTAGAGTCAAGGATGTGTTAAGAGAGAATCCATATTTTATTTTAAATATGTTCTCGTTGATGGGAAGAATGAATATTGTCTTTTATGTAATCCACTTTGTTTAAATGTGGAATGTAATGCAAGTTTCATGATCTAATTCTCTAAAACTCTAAACCTGAAAAGATCCTCAATGTGTAATCTTGTAATAACTCAAGATTAAGTAAGTTTTAAGGCTGGGGCCTTATACTTAATCTGTGACACCCTAGGTTCATCCTTTGTTATTAATAGGTTAAAAATATTTAAATCCTTCATGACAGTTTTTGATGAATTTGAAAATTCCCAAAGAATATCCCCCAGGAGTGTCAAACTAGGTGTGCAGTAATGCCCGTTTTCATTTTCCAGATCACATTGAGTCAGGCCCAAAACATATTTTCATAGTTTTTATCCCTTGGTTCATTAGTTCTAGATCCATATCCACTTTTATTATTGATATAGGGATTTATTTCTAGGATTCCACTCACTTTATCCTTTACCAATATTCCATAACATTTTCTTAAATGTTGAATCTTCCTTACACTTATTCTTAGATACATCCCAAGACATATCTTAGAAATATACCTAGGGATCTCACTAAAGTTTTCTGATCATATTTTCCAAATATTGACTCCACATTTCCTTTGATACCAAATTTAACAACCAACGCTTATCATACATGGATATTACACCATTTTAGATGAATATTTTGTACATTACAATAATATATGATCGAGGACCATAATAGTTTAGTGTCTTTTGAAATTTGGAAATAAAATATTTTATCCTGTTAAAATATCTTCAACATCTCCCGAAAATATCTCTACCTTTATTACTACTACCTAAAACCTTTCTTCACAACATGGGGAAAGGAACCATAAGAAGGGGTGAGTTCAAATGCTCAGTAAGGGTAAATAAAAGAAATGTGTAATAATAACATGATCAAAGGGGATAAAACTTAAGAATAACATTTGAATATCATACCCTGCATATTATAGTTCATAATAAATATTAGTAATTCAAAAGACATGGATCATAATAGAATTAATATCATAATTCATGAAATCACAAAATATGAATAAAACATTAAATTGTCAAAAACACGTAATTTTATAATATGATTTTTATAGTGGACAAGGAATCACTACCAAGACCTTCTTAGTAGCATGGGTTCACTCCCCATACCATCTTGGTATTCATGGTTCACTCCCATTTCTATATTAGTAGCATGATTTCACTCCTCATACCATCTTGGTAGTCTTGGTTCACTCCCTTTTCTATATTTGTAGCATGATTTCACTCCTCATACACAAATAGTAGTCATAGTGAATTATAATGGCTATCTTAGTAGTTAAGGTTCATTCCCAATACCATCTTTGTCTTTATCAAGAGATATAAACTTTTATTCAATTAATTCTAGGGGATATAAGTCCCACCAATATAATAATGAAATCATACATACATGTTCCTTAAGATCATAAATAATCATATCATAACCTATGAAATGAAATGGGTTTTATAAATGTGTAGTCATATCATAACCTATGGAAAGATACTGGTTTCATAATCATTTCATCATAAACATAACTTGTTAAAAGAAGCGAGTTTTAAAGGAAAATAACTCGTGAAAGAGAAAGGGGTTTCATAAACATTGTTCCATCAAAACATAATCCATTAAGAGAAAGAATATGCATATAAACAATGAATAATTTCCCCATAAAGGAATGGGTAACACCAATGGATGTTATCTTAGATATGAAATAGTTTTGAATGATCTTTTAAAAACTTTTCTTGAGGAAAATATCCTTTATTCTTTTAAAAAAGTATTTTTAATACCTAAACCCATTTGAAAATAATTTTCATTAAAAAATAAATTTAAAACTTATTAAGAAGAATTGAAATTATTTTGGAAAACTATTCCTTGAAAACAAATAAAATAAGATTCAAATTTTTTTTAAAACCTTTCTCTTTGAAAACAATTTTTAAACATATAAAGAAAGGTTAAAAAAAATTTAAAAACCCATTTACTTGAAAACATATCAAGGAGCGTGGAAATTTTAGGAAAACAATTTTTTTAAAATGATTTGAAAAGAGATAATGAATGCTTTAAAATTATTTCAAAAACTTTTTGCTTTAAAACATATAAAAGGATCAATAAAAATTTTTTAAATATTTTTTACATGAAAATTCTTTGAAAATATATAAATAAGGCTTGAAAAAATTTTGAAAATAATTTTTCATGCAAAATTATAAAAGAAGGTTGAAAAAATTTCCTAAATAATATTCCCTAAAAATAACTTTTTAAACCATTTTCCTAAAAATTAACCTTTTAGAAAATTAATATTTAAAGAAATGATGGTGGGTAAATCTATAATACCGTATAAGGTAAAAATAATATTTCTTTTTCGTGGAAAAAAGGTTATAAAATGCCATTTTTAAAAAGAGACAAGAATATTCCAAGGAAGAGATAGGTAAAAGATAAAAATGATAAAAATGTATTTTAAAGTTTAAAGTACAGTGGTATAATATTCTAGGAAATCCATTTTAGATAACATGGGTTGGTAGATACAAATATTTTCGACAAAAGAGAGGTTAAATTTTTTGCTTTCTTGAAAACACTATCTTAATTATCTTATGTACTAAATAGTGAAATAAATTTTACCAGTAAATGAATAAATCATTAATAAATATAGTATAATAAAATTCATGAATGTTCTTGATATATGGATCATAATATTTCATCCAAGGAATTATAAACATAAATAGTCTTGAAAAGAGATGCTATTTTCTCAATAAACTCTTAAAAATTTGTGTTGTAGAATTGTTACAGTTTACATAGATAAATGCAAATTAAACACATCCGAGTATAAAACGTATTATTAAAAAATTCGGATAATAGAAAACGAAGGTTATAGGAAAGTAAAATAGACAACAATATTTATGTGGCTTGGACCTTATGGTCCTACTCCATGGAAAGAACACCACCACAATTTCTTTATTATTATGAAAAAAATCCGAGCACATACAATTATGGAAGCCGCAAAAAATAGACCACGCACACAGACCATGAAAGCTATCCGAGAACGAAGTCCTCTATGCCCCAAGATCCAATGATAAATCCTTCCTCGGAGTTAGCGAAGTTCTCTTCTGAACTGTATAGACTCACGCATGCAACCCTGACTACAAATAAAACAGAATAGAAACCAAGAACATATAATGCAATGATTAGACAAGAAAATAAAGAATGGGATCACAAATATATAAGAACCAAGAAGCGTGAATCTTAGACATGGTTTTCATCTTGATTTCTGAAGGGGTCTCCATCAGAAAACCATCGGAACAGTCATCGAGGTGGAGGCGTATAGGTGGTGGGTCTTTAAACTAGTAAGTGTTCCTCTTCTCACACAGCTCTCAGGACAGAAATGCTGAAGACGTCGAACCACACGAATGAAAAAAAACAACATGCTGTATAATAATGGTGGCTGAAAGAATGAAGTGATGCCACTGATAGGTTTAACATACGATGTCCACGTGGCAACAATCCAATGAATAAAATAATCGTGATGTAGTGGCTGTTCAAACAAATCATGCGAAGCCTAGGACACGCGGATGCCCAGAGACGCTCGGGCAGTTCTGATCAGATCACCGAAGAAGCACAAAGCAGTAAATCAAGACCGTCGGATCGCGGAACATCAATGGCTATGAAGAATCAAAGCAGTAGGATCACCACAGTGGAAATACATAGGTAAAATGGGCCAGCAGACAACAAGGCCACAAAACCAGTAGGTCATAAACCAGAAACCCAAAAAAATAGAAAACCAAAACACAGAAGCCCAACCCAATTTCATAACAATATAAAAAAAATATGAAAAATTCATGAAATTAATAAAACATAAGTTTTTTCATGGCTTCCAATTTTTAATTTTGGAAACCCACTTTCACAAATCTCCACCTTTTCAATATTGAAGACAACAAAAAAACTACACTGATGGTGTTCTTTAAAACAACTAATCTACCCATAACACTTATCACTAGTGTGGAATGATTCTCTATAAAAGAAAAACCTAAGTCTACAAATGTTTACCCATTATGAATATCACCTAGCATGTGCTGGTAGTGACACATTTCCTACCCACACTACCTTTCTAATGCTAAATAGATTAAACATGCTCATAAATTTAAACTAAGCAATTAGTTTTAACAAACATACCCAGCATTTACCTTTGATTCAACCCAGAACAATTGGTCCCATACACACCAGTGACCTGAAATTCAAACAACCTTTCCCGGGGTAAAATGCAATGAAAAAAAACATGAAATCGAAACAAGTCTTAAAAAACAATGAGTCATTAATCGAAATATTAGAGAACTAAACACAGTAATCAAAGAATAGAAAACCGCTAGGAGAACAGATTCTCCACCTAAGCCCGAACGGCTTAGACCATCCCACATAAAACCTTTTTCTGAACCGTGATTGCTCCACAAAGACAAGTGGAGCCAGTCCTAGAAACACCAAGAAAAACCTACACATAACCTATGTCAATCTCTAACAAAGGGGATGGGAGACTAAAGAACTTTTGCAGACTCATAATCGGGACATACCACATGATACTGGGCCATATTAACTTTTCCTTTCATATTAGGACAGTAATGTTTAATGTGGCCGATATTACCGCACTCAAAACACCGAAAACCTTTAAACTGGTTGTTTTCCTTCCTGCCCTTATTTTTTATAGGAGCATTGGTATATAACATTTGAGGTTCACTCTTTACATAACTCAACTCTTCCTTAAAAATATGTGTTTGAAGATCACGAGACAGGACAACAGTCATAAACTCTTCCAGCATAATGGAATCCTGACTATACATCATAGAATCTCTTAATGAATTAAAAGAGTTATCAAGAGAGGTTAACAAAATTAAAGATTTATCCTCGTCCTTAACATCAATGTCTATATTTGCTAAATCTAACAGAATTTTATTAAACTCATCTATATGAAAAAGCACAGATGAACCAAGAGACATTTTAAAATTACATAAACTATTTTTTTATGCAAACGCCAAAGAAAGGATTTAGTCATATACAATTTCTCGAGTTTTACACAAATCGATTTAGCAGTAGTTTCATGTGCTACGTCACACAACACCTTATCACCAAAAGTTAATAGTAGATTATAGTGAGCCTTTTCCAATATACTAGGATCATCATTGACAAAGGTAGTGGTGGACTGACCATCAGTAGTGACAGTCACAATAGATTTCTTATTACCGTGAAAAGCATCAGCAATACCATTATGAACAAGTAAAGCACGCAATTTAACTCTCCACAAATTAAAATCGTTTTCTCATTCAAATTTTTCAATTTCAAAATTGAAAAAAATTATTAATAAAATGAGTAATAGGATCTGATACCACTTTTTGCGGAATCGTTACAATTTATTGAGATAAACGCAATGTAAACACAGCCAAGAATAAAATGTATTATTAACAAAGTCGGATAACAAAAAATGAAGGTTACTGGAAAGTAAAATGGACAACAGGATTTACGTGGTTCGGACCTTATGGTCCTACTCCACGACAGGAACACCACCACAGTTTCTTTATTATTATGAAAAATGAAATCAGAGCACATACATGTAGGTAAGAAGCACAAAAAATAGACCACACACACAGACCATGAAAACTATTCGAGAACGAAGACCTCTCCACCCCAAGATCCAGTGATGAATCTTGGCTCGGAGTTAGTGAAGTTCTCTTCCGAACTGGACGAACTCACAGACGCAACCCCAGCTACAAATAGACCAGAATAAAAACCAGGAACATGAAACGTAAAGATCAAACAAGAAAATAAAGAATGGGCTCACAAATATATAAGAACTGAGAATCACGGATCATAGCCAGGGGTGACTTCCTGATATCTGAAGGGGTATCCACTGAAAACCCACCGTAACAGTCATCGAAATGGAGGCGTACAGGTGGCAGGTCTCTAAACCAGCAAGGGTTCCTCTTCTCACACATCTCTCGGGACAGGAATGTGGAAGACATCAAACCATAAGAATGAAAAAACCAATGCACCGTATAATAATGGTGGCTGAAATAACTAAGCGACTCCACTGACAAGCGTAACAGATGAGGACCATGTAGGAGCAACCCAGTGAATAGAAGAATCGCAAATCAATGGTAGTTCAAACATATCCTGCAAAGCCCGGGACACGCGGACGTCCAGAGACGCTTGGGCAGCACTGATCAGATCACTGAAGAAGCACAAAGCAGCAAATCAAGACCTCCAAATCGTGGAACATTAATGGCTAGGAAGAATAAGAGAAGCATGATCCCCACGGTCGCAATACAAAGGTAAAACGGGCCAGCAGAAAACAATCCCACAAAACCAGCGGGTCATTAACCAGAAGCCCAGAAAAAGTAGAAAACCAAAATACAGAATCCCAGACCAATTGTATAAAAATATAAAAGAAATATGAAAAATTCATGAAATTAATAAAACACGGGTTTTTTCATGGCATCCAATTTTTTAATTTGAAAACCCACTTTCACACTTTTTAACATGTGATAATACTCTCCATGTAAGAGAAATAAATTACATGAAATGTAAAATATCATTAAAATAAGTAAATTCATTATATAACATGTAAAATGGAATTATATACACCTCAAAATTGAATTTAGGTGAATAGAAAAACATGTGTCTCAATGAAACCAAATTGAGATAAAACTATTTCACCAATTTGGTAACTTTTAAAACATAAACAGAATGAAATAAACATAATAAAATATATATTTGAATATAAAAAAATTAATTATAAGATACATGTAATATAATCATGTTCATTACATACACCACAAAAATGCAAATAGTAGCGAACATAGAAAATATCATATGAAAATAAAAAGTGAGATCAAATCCCTTTACCTTATGTCTAGAATATTATCATACTCATTGAAACCAACCATATAAGAAATGTAAATTTATTATAATTATTTTACAGAACAATATTCTTATATATAATACAATAACTGGTTTTATTATTACCTTATAATACCCACTTGTTAATAATTCTGTGTTATGGTTTCACTTTGGATAATATTCTCTTTGTTCTTCGCATGTGTCTTAATTTGTTTTATCATTGGTCCTTAAACTTAGACCGTGATTAAAGAATGTAAACCATTATATAAATATCATTTGTATCTAGTATAATTTAATTATAATAATCTTTATAATATATAATTATGAAATGGATTACATCATTCATGGAGACAATAAGTCATACGTGCGCATAAACGTTTTTTTCGTTTTTATTATCTTATTGAAAGAAACAAAGAAAATTATATATATATATATATATATGTATATAATATAATTAAATTATAATTATAATGTTATATATATCATATAATTTCACTAAAACCATCCTTAATACATTCTATATAGTGTGTGAATCAATCATATCAATTTGAGTGGGTGGAAGCCCACACTTCCTCAAATAAAATTATCATATTTACCCCAAATAGAATGTAAAAATATATGTGTTTTAAAAGGAATAAATAATATTAAATACATAATATATATAATAAATAATATATATAAATATATTTTCTATAATAATTTTCTCCATGAGAGGAAGTAAGGAAATTTTAACAATCATCATTTTTTAGGCGGAAGTCTGTCGTACACATAAACAGTATGTTTGTTACCCATTTGATGGAAGTGTGTGTAATTTTTGGTAAAAAAAATTACCCTAAAATAATCCTAGTATATTTTGGATACTTTTTTTATACAATCATGGAATAAATATAGTGGTGGGTGGAGAATGAAAATTAAAAAAAAAGGAGCTTGAGAGAAGGTGTTGCCTCTTAATTAGGTAACTCCTTTTGGTTTGTTCCAAAAGGAGCTCTTGTAAGAATTTTTACCAAAAGTGAGGCTTATATTATGAATGTAGGGAATTTTTTAATTGTATTGGTTAGATCTCATCTGAACTTAATTGGTTTCAGAGGTGTGCAGAAGAGGGAGTGGTGGTGGCCTCTTATAGGGAAGGGAAAGGACACACTTGAAAACAAGTTATGTGTACCCACGTTTTTACCTAAAAAAGTAATAAAAACCCAAAAAAACTAAATAATATAAGTTTAATGGATGAATAATGTCTATATAATGGTTTTTTTATAAGTTTATATTTCTTTTTTGGGTCTTAAATTGAAAGTTTATTCCTTGTTTAATCTTTATTTTACCTTAACCAATGTAATTAATTTTAATTAATTTCACTAACAGTTTTGGTCAAAAATTATGTATAAATTATTAGAAATTATAATTATTATGATTCTAAATATGGAATATATTTTTCTTTATTCCAATAATTGGAATGGAAAAAATAGTTTAAAATGAATATCGCTGATGGGACTGCACTACAAGTTTTTAAAGTAAAAAAATGAGCAAAAGCTTGTTATGTTTTTATATCCAATTTAAATGCGAAATTGGTTTCAATAACCTGATTTGGATTAATTTGTAAAAATATTATCTAATTAAACATTCAAACTAACTCAAAATATAATTCATCCTTATAAATAAATTATATTAAAAGGTGGTTTTGAATTAAATTCCAGTATTTTTAACTATTCATTAAAAAAATGATTCATACAGAAAAATACAAAAAAATATCCTAACCTAATTTTAGGTCTATCTTCCAAATATAATTTTTATTTTAACATATTAAATCTATAAAATATCCAAAAATAGGATTTAAAATGGGTTTTCCAGTAAAATATGTTAATATTACCTTTATAAAAAATATAGATTTTTATGCAGAAGATTATGTTTTTCTTCCCCTATATCTATCCAATATATTGAATGAATTTGATAAAAAATTGATTGAATATTTATATAACATATATATTACACTAATATTAATCATTAATTTTAATTAATTTATTTTATTAGGGTAAAATATCTTTATGAGCATAAAAATATTAATATTTTCCTCTATATTTAATTGGTTTTCATATTCATTTATAATTAAATTATAACCTATGAATTAATATTATATTTTTGTAAACCATATATTTTCTTAAATTAGTTAATACTTCTTATAACCGGTAATTTAACTTCTAGGCTATATCTTATTATATTTAATAATAATATTTTAATAATATAATATTTTCTTGGTAAAACCTGGTCATATGTGTTACACAATCTATCGAGGAAAGTCGTTATTGTGTGTAATGAAAGATAACCTATGTGTTCTATGTAGAGAAAGCTAATATTTATATTGTGTGTAGTCAAAAATTAACTTATTTTTTCATATAACACAGGAAAAATGTAGCAATTTAATATAAAATAAACTATTTTCAGTGTTATGTGAAATTAAATATAATGAAAAGGTTCAATTAATTCAAAAAATAATTATTCACAAAATCTCCGGGTGTTACAACATGGGTAAGGGAAATGTCACCTGAAATTTTGGTTCACCATCTTTATTACAAATATATTTGGTGTCTTTGGGATGCTGTAGATGTTTTCCTATAGAGTTGGATTTTTTGTTGCAGTTTGGGGATTTTGTATCAATAGGATAATATATTGTCTTTTTGGTCTTATTCCTTATTTGGAATATGAATATGGATATTATATATATATGTCTTATATATTACATATGATGTTATGATATCTATTATTAGTTATTTTTGTGTTTATTATGATTTTTATATTTATATTTTTTAATATTATTTATTGGTCATTCTGATCATCCAATTTATGGATTGGTCATGTTGTATTTTCAAGAGAAACACCATTTTAGATTGGTTATTTGTTAGGTCATGGTTCTTTTCACTATCCAGTTTCAATCAAGATATATTTTGGTTCTTTTGTAATTCTAGATCAAGTGACTATTTAGGTTGACCCAAGATGGTATATTATAATTACTTTTTGAAAAATCCATTTTGTGCACCTACCAAAGAACATGGTCAACCTCCTCTTATGAAATTAATCAATCTTCTATCTAATCATCATGTGAATCATCCTCTAAAACAACCTTGATTACTCAAGAAATAACAACCTAAGAATTGATCCCCTATCTAAGATCAGTCCAAGTTAACTATAATTTTACAATTAGTGGATTTAAATTATAATTTATAATCTAATAATTTTCTATGGATATAGAGTCGATCATATTATCCAATAAAGAACACTTTATTATCCCTGTATTCTTGGTTCTTTTATTGGATGCTAACACATCCACTATTCCATAAAAAATTACACCCTATTAACATAGTATGAAGAGCCAAATTTTAATTATAAATGAGAGCTCTTAGCATGATAAGGATTCTGCCCCTACCTCCCCTCTTCTCATAGCACCAATTTTGTTTCTCTACCCATTGTAGTGCTCCTTTGATTCTGATTGTATTCAATTTAAATTTGATTCTTATAATAGTTCCTCTCTCGATTCTCCTTAAATTAATGATATTAACATATAAAATCTCTATTATGGTTGTTCAATAAGTTCCTAATAGACTGAAATGAGATAAAAATGAGTAACCAACTCATATTTAATAAAAATAAACTGATCATATTTATCAGTGGATAGCACCACCCTATCTTTTAGAGACTCTAATTTTGATTTATTATAATTTTAAAATTTCTACTCATATATCTAGATTTATTTTCAGAGTCAGTGTGGTGTTTGGGTGTCTTGAGACCCCATAATGAATATATTTTAATGTAAGTGAACACATCATTTCATATTTTTTTTATTCACATTTTTTGGGACCTCAAATGGGAAATCTAAGTTAATGGTTATTTTTATAACATAGTGTTTACCCTTGGAATGACATAAGGATTTTCAGTTTCAGATGTTTTGAGGAAAGTGGATGTTCAAATGTGAATTTAATTAAAATAAATGATGAATTTATTTATATTATTTTAAATGAAATAAATTAAAACCCGATTAAATATTTCTGTATGAGATTATTTAGGGGTTTTTCACATAACCCATTGAAATTTTAAGAGGAGAACTAGGCGTTCATCAATGGATGATCATATTGGAGGATGATGGGAAATGGGATCGTGGTGGTTCGAGTGGAATCCCATGTAGCAGATCATCATCATCATTGTAGAATGCATTATTCACTAAAAATTGGTCCTAAAATAAAGAAGTAATCATCATTTATTATTTCCCTTTTGGTTAAATTATTTATCATGTATTCTCATATGATATTCTATATCTATTATTTATTTATTCTTCGCATGAACCTTATGATTTATTAGTTATTTTTATTTTTTATAATTCTTCCATTTCACCTGTTATCACACTGGATACCCTGGTTATGTGATTGTTTCCCAAGAACACTTGAACAATGATATATTAACTTTTTTATATTATTTTCCCCCTATTTTCATTTCATTCTTCTCCATTTACCAAGTGGATATGGTTTGACCTTACTGAGGTGGGTTTGAGTGCGATCAAACCCATAGATTCATGTAATATTTGAAAACAACAAATAGATTCATGATTTCATGATGGATAAGAATGAGTTATGGGTTTCAGGTGAGTAATCTATGGATTTGGGATCTAGAGCAACAACATGAGATTTCTAGAGTAATGGGAAGAGTTGTACGAGGTTTGGGTGGCTGGAAACCAGTCACTAGTGGTAGATCAGACATAGACCACCCTAGATATGCACTCCTTATTGTGTTTTAAAGACGAAATGATGGTGATAGTGGTGTAGTGATGATGTGTGACGAAATATAAGATTCTATGGAAAACAGACTACATGGTTTGTAGTTGAGGAACACATGCAACATAGTCCCTCAGCTGCGGTATCAAGGGTTTTTTTGGGAAGATAAGGATCACACACCATGTCTCCAGACCCACATGTTGTCTGAATCTCCCTAGGAATCAAGGACATGTGCTATTTATACATGTCAATGAACCCTTGTAAGATGACATGAAGTGTACTATGGGAGTACAATGAAATTTCAAGAGGTACAAAAGCTTGTCTTGGTACTTGAGCATGTCCATGTACATGGACAGGTACATAGGAGCGACCTAAAGTGCTCATGCCGGTCTAAGAGCACAAGGGAAAGCCCTAGGTGCTCACGACACATTGTGTTGTATAGTTATAATTTGTGTTTTACTACATATCCATCCAATCCATGTGTAGGTGAGGATAGTACAAGGAGGCTAGGTGAGGTCACACACCTTATGACCCCCAGTACACTTCATTTACTTTTCTCAAGGACTTCCACTAATCATATCTCCTTAATTTGGAATCAAATTCTAGCATGCGATTAGCCTATCCTAAGAAGTGTTCAATATATAATGTGATGGTATCCTTATTAGTGGACTTCTAGATAAGACTTGAGGTGTTTTGAGTGTGACTCTTCTTTAGGAGACATTAGATCAAAAATAATGACCAGATAAAATCATTAGAGATAGGTCGGTGTTGGAAACCACATATTACACTAGGGTGTGGGTCTACCATCCTCCTTCCACTAGTTGAGTGGAACCCCCTACAAACCTAGGTCATCTGTCATCAAACCTATGAGTGAAACCCCCCCTATGGTAATAGGGTACAGGTCCTCCATATTTGAGTGTAACCCTCTGGTGCACTAGGGCATGCGTCCTCTTTTATACCTTTTGAGTGGAACCACCATATGGTACTAGTGTATTGGTTCTCCATGATTTGAGTAGATACCCTTAATGTACATGGGATTTGGTCATCTAACTAATAAGTGGAATCTACCAATCAATCTTTGGAACAAGTCTTTTATGGGAAATGTTACCCTATAAGTTGTGGAGAAGTGGCAAGGTGTGCGCCATCCAAGTAGATTTCTCAAACAAATACATGATATATTGGGAATAGACCATAGACCATTGGAGCTGCAAGAAGACTCATTTTCTTAGGTTGGTCTATGATATGGATGTATTCTTTCTCTCTCATTAAGGATTATTTTCATAATATATTTTAGTGGGTTTCATTTCCCTCTTGGTATGGGTTGAGATGAACTTTTATGCATCTCTCTATTTCTCCAATTATGATTTTTGGGGCATTATAATTGGTGCTTTCATACTCACCCATGCATTGTATATTCCTTCAAAAGTTCTGTCTTATGCAGATAATGGATTGTTCAATGGTGACACCAGTGGATCCTAGTGATACTCAGGTTCATTGACCACATATAGTGGTCAATATTAGAGATCAAGAGTCAGGATCTATCATATTTTTTATTCAAGTTTAAGTCATGTTAGGACTTCATTTCTGGTTGGGCATGTATTTTTCCCATTTTCACATTGTATTTGGCTTTTCAAACTCTTATTATTTCTTAGAGGTTATTGCAGGCATGGATTACTCTATATGTTACTATCAATTATTATTTATCTTCAAAATTTCATGGAGACGGTTGGGTGCATACGTAGTGTTACACTAGGAAAAGTACTCACAATTTATATTATTCCTTTTAGGCCCTTTTTATTATCCCCTTACATATTTGAGGTAGACTTGGGGTAGTGACAGCTTAACCTTCCACCGACCTGGTGGGCCCCATTGGTTTGGTTCATTATAAAGTGTTATCATAGTAGTTCATTCATTGAGACAATTTTTGGATTTATACCATTATAATGAACTAATTAGGATATAGGGAAATGGTGTTGGGGTGTCTCAAGTTTGACTTTTATTATAGGGAATCCCATGTTGGTTCAGTAGTTAACATATACATTCACCATGAATTTTACTACTGGCTTTTCAACTCGGAATTCCAATAAATTGGTTGTAGCGATCAATGGTACATATATTATAAGGATTTATTCCTTTGACTTTACTTCTTGAGTTGGCTCCCCATATATATATAATCATCTAATAGTGGTATGTATTGAAAACTTTTTAGATGCCTCTGTGAGGACATCCATCATGGTTATAGATGTATGATCATGACGATGATCCAATGAGTGATGATGCATCCTTTTAAGGGCCATATAACGAGGTGTTTCCTCCAATCGAGCATGTCAAAACACCTCTTCCTTTCATGTAGATGATAGTACCAGTAGGGTTGTTTGAGGATAAAGGAAATCTTTGCACACTACAAGTGTTTCAGAGTCAGAGAATTCTATGGTTTTGTAGAGAGATATATCCACAGGCAGTAAAGGATTGGATTCAGTCGGTGATCAGATTCTTTAGGATCATGCATACCCCAACTGATGATATAGTTGTGATGGCATCCAATATTTTCCATGGAGAAGTAGGGAACTAGTTGATTCTATTCAGGTAGACCCATTATGAGAGGATGATCTCATGGTTCGTCTTCCATCAGCTATTTGATGAGAAGTATTACCCCTAATTATTATTATAAGTTAATATCTAGGAGATTATGGAGCATTAGAAGAGTAATATGATGGTTTTTTTATTATGTCATGAGGTTCACTGACCATAAATAGTACTCCCTCAACATGGTGTCAGATGGTTACTTCTGGGCATGGAAATTTGAGAAAGGTTGTTGTAGAAAAATTCATACCAGTGTGGTACCCTTGTTAATTCCCAGCAATGATGGAGTGTTGTAGTTGTTTTTAGAGGTGGAGATATTCCTATCAGAGGAATTCCAGGTAGTTGGATATGGGAGTGGTAATCATGGGTTTCAGTCATCTACAATTGCTACGAGGCGCCATTCGATAGAATATCAATGTTGGAGACATCCTAATAGTCATACATAGTCACATGGACATGCGGTGTAAGGTTCACAAAGTGGTTACAATCATCCCAGATAGGGGATATGTTATTATTTTGATGGGTGAGGTCCCATAGCTTATGATTACATGACCTGTTGAGGTAAAGAGGGTTGGTAGAAAGGATATTGGCTACAATAACATTGGTTGCATCGTGATAAACGAACTCTCAAGCATGGTCTTCATTTCCCCTAAGGAGGAAATTTTGGTAGAGGAGTAGGTGTAGCTTTGGAAGGAGGATCTTTTGGTGGGGGATGACATTATGAGATATAACCCTACTACCACCAGGTATCCCACACTAGGTTCAGTGAGTGATCTTTAGAGGTCATAGGCAGTTTCTAGCTATAGTGGGTTATGACCAGGCTTCAAATGAGATGATCTAAGGTATGATATGTGTTTATTATACTCTTTATGTAATATTTTTATACATATGTTGATTCATTCCTTAATCTTCATATGCATAGACTGATGGATGGATATTTCAGTTGTTACTTTATCCCAATAATTACAGCTAAAGGTTACATCAAGGAGTTATTCTTTGATCTCGCATATTTTGTGGTAGTATGAGTTGGAGCTCAGTGGAAATAGTTTCTCATGAGGCCTCTTGGTGATCCAAATGAGAACTTATGATGAAATATTGGGTATAGATTGGTTGTCTGTTATTTGAGCCCAAATATTATGTCACTACAGATATGTAAGACTCCTTCAGATTGATGGGATGAGATTATCTATTATAGGAGAGATATATATCATGGTGGTGAAATTGGTTCTTGAGGTCAGGAAGCTGTAACCCATCACCCATTAGTTTGTGATTTTAACCCTTGGAATAGTATGATCTTGTAGAATCTAGATTACTTTAGTAGTGAAGGAATTTATATAAGTATTCCTCAAGGATGTTATGAGACTATATATGAGGAGGTAGATGGACTTATACATTTTATTTAACCCTTTTACCACACTTATATCTTCTATGGAATATCAAATAGAACTCTTTTACCACTGGGAGATTATGGTGTAGTTGGAAGACCTTCTAGAGAAGAAATTTATCAGACCCTATGTGTCCCCTTGGGGAGCTTCAGTTTTGTTTTGGAAAAAGGGTGATGAGAGATTGGGGATTTGTGTGGAATATCATTTCCTAGATCATTTGACTACTAAGAAAAATTACCCCTTTCAAAGGATTAAAAACCTCTTTTACCAATTGAGAGGCATGAGTTAGTTCTTGAAGATCAATCTCACGTCTGTCTACCACCATTTGATGGTTTTCAAGGATAATATTATGAAGACGGAATTATGGTATCACTATGGATACTATGTGTTCTTGGTGATGAATTTATATATGATGGATCCCCCCATACTATTTATGGCTTTGATTAACTAGACCATTCAACCATAGTCAGACTGATTTTCAGTTTTCTTCTTTCAACACATACTCATTTACTCTACAACAGAGGAGGAGCTCAGTGAGAATTTTATATGGGTACTACACTTATTTCAGAATAACAATATTTATGGTAAACTCTCAAAGTGTCACATATTGATCTATGATGTTCAATTTCTATGTAATTCCATTATTTATCATGTTTTATAAGTGGACGTAACAATTATTTATGCAGTTCTTTCTTAGGATCCACTGAATAGCATGTCAAAGGTGCATAATTTCCATGGCTTGGTGGGGTAAAACAAGAGGCACCTAAAATAATTCTTTTGGATTCCATCCCATTTGACCTCCATGATATAGAAAGGGTGATCTTATACCTAGAATGAGTAGTTATAGAGAAACTTTGATGAGTTGATGATGAGGATAATTGGTGCTCCTGTGTAGAGACTTACCGTGGAGGGAATAAAGTACGGATTGTTTATTTGATGCAAGTGGAACTAGGTTTCTCTATGTGCTGATGAAGAGGCAGGTTGTGATCACATATGGTTCTAGGAACTTGAGACCCCATGAAATTAAACTTATGATCTAGAGATGGAATTGGTAGTCTTTTCTCTGAATATTTGAAGGTACTATATTTTAGGAAAGATCTTCATTATACACTAATTCCACTAGAGACATAGGTATATCTTCACTCATAATGATATTAACCAGATACATAGATATTAGTTGGAGTTCCTGCAGTAATATGACTCTGAGAGAGTCTATACTCCTTAGAAAGGAAAAGTGGAATAAAATTACCTTAGTAGGAATTATCATTCCCGCTTGGTGGAGGATTCATCAATGAAGTTGCCTTTATTTAAGTTAACCCTTGTGTAGGAGATGGGAGCGGGTTTTATTTAATCGATGTAGTTAAATCATCTGGTTATTAGTCATGTGATGGAGGCTTAGTTGGGAGAAATTAACTATGAGGTTCTAAAAAATAGATATCCTCATTAGATGCACCATATGGTATTTCTAAAGAAAATGTGCATGTTATCCTTTTTTAGGGAAATGATGGTTCCAGTCCCATTGTGTGAGGAGTTTATTAAGGAGTTTCTTACTTCCCCCTTGGTTGTACATCTCAGTGTGTAAAATATGCACAAGAACATTCAATGATATTTTTTTGTGGGTTGGAATGAGGTAGAGTATAGCCAAGTTCATCACTCGGTGTATCACATGCCAGTTAATGAAGGTAAAGTAATGGATTATAATGGGTCTAACAAAGCCTCTTGAGATCCCATAGTGTAAATGGGAATACATTTCTCTAGATTTCATTATGGGAATTACAAAAATATTTAGATTCCACAATTCAAAATAGGTTACTATTTATTGTCTTATAAAGTCAATACACTTCATTTTCCACATGGAGTAGTGGTTGGTTGAAATTTTGGGGTAGTTATACCTGCACAAGATTGACTGAGCTTATGGGGTACCCTAAATAATTGTCTCTGACATGGGTCACATCACAGTTTTGGAGAGGCTTGTATGAGTACTTCAAGTCATAGTGGAGTATAATTAAAATGTTTCTCCCCAATAAAAATAGGTATACCAAGTGAATTATCCTAGTGATGGGGATATATAAGATCCTACATGTTGGGATTTGGCTGGAGTTGAGAGGATCACTTTCCATTAGTAGTTTCTTTTTAATAACATATATCACTCTACTATTGGAATGACACCTTTAAATCCCTTTTATAGTAGACCATATAGCTAACCCTTGTACTGTATTGTGATTAGAAAAAAATATCTTATTAGGCTATAGATGGTGTGGGCACAGATGGAGAAGCTTTTGGTGATCCAAAATTATAGTAGGATAGCATAGAGAAAACAAAAAATATTAAAAAAAAATAGACATCATAGGCCCTAGGAGTTTGAGCTGGGATACCATGTTCTCCATAGGGTATCATCATGATAAGTATTATGGAGTATTAGTTAGAAGGGAAAGTTGTGCCAAGGTTCATTGGTCTGTTTGAGATTCTACGAATAGTTTTGAGGATTCTTACCATCTATCCTTACCCCCAAAGTTGGATCAGGTGCATGTCATCTTCCATGTGTCACAACTGAAGAGATACATGCATGACCCTACTTACATTATTAAATGGGTTGTGATGGAATTTAGGATGAATCCCCCATCATGGAGTACCTGATTGAAATTGGGGATCTATATGAAAGGATCTTGTGAGGACAGACCATTCCTTTACTTCAAGTGTTGTGGAAGCACGGTAGCATGCTTGAGAGGCCCTAGGAGTGAGAGAGTTAGATGAAGACTCGACATCTCTTCTTTTTTTAGCTTAAACATTTCAGGGTAAAAATCCTTAGATAGGATAATGTACCAACATGGTTTTGATATATTATCCTTTTAATATTTCTATACATATATCTATATTTATCATTAGAGTTATCATGGTGATTGGGTGTCTCGAGACCCCAAAATTAATATATTTTAATTCATGCATGTGCATTTTTTTTGGCAATTTTGGTTTTCCTATTATTTGGGACCTCGAATTGGAAATATAAATTTTACCATAAGTTTGACCTATGGTTGGTCAGTGTCAAACATTATGAGGATAGTGTCCATTACCAGTCAAGTTTAATTAAAATCAATGAATTATTTATTTATTTATTTATTTTAAAATGACCTAAATTAAAACCTCTATATATATGTATTTATGACATTCCACCTCGGTGAGCTGTATAACCCTAGGATCTTTTGAGAGGATAATTGGAAAATCTTTCTAGAAGATGTCATCAGTGGATAATTGGAAATTGGATCACAGTGGATTGAGTGGTGGTGAATGTAGAAAATTATAATCCTTAATATGAGATTCAATATTCACTAATGATCATTCCTACATTGATATAGTACTATTCATTTTTTGTTTCTGCCATTTTTATTAAAATATTGAGCATGTATTTTCATCTTTTATTCATGATCTAGGATTTAATTATTCTTCACATGGTCCATGAAATTTATTATTTATTTTTATCTAATTTAATTCCTCCATTTCACATACTATCACCCTTGATATCATGATTATGTGATTATTGGCCAAGAATGTATGCACAATGATGGATTAACTTTTCTTATGTTCTTTTCCCCATTTATTCATAATGTTCTTCGTTGTTATCCCACAGGTTTATAGATAGAAATTTATGTTGAGGGTTTTATTGTGATAGAACCCCTGGATTCATCGATGATTCATGAACTATGAACAAATTGCAAATTTTCAATTAGATCGGGATAATTTGTGGGTTTCAAGTGAGGTCCTAATGGATATAGGATCTGAAGTGGCAATGGGAGAGTTTTGGAGTGACAGGAAGAGTCATGCGGGGTTCGGGTGACTGAAAACTAACAATCGGTGGTGGATTAGGCATGGAATACCCAAGATCAACACTCCTTAATGTGTTTTGAGTAAGAACTAGTGGTGACAGGGGAAATATGAAGATGTGAAGAAACAGAGCTTTCTGTGAAAAACCCGACTACATTGTGTGTAGTCCAAGAACACTATTGTGTAGTCCCCCAACTAGATATGCTAGATTTTTATAGGAAGATAGGTATCAAACACCATGTGGATAGACCCAGACACCATGTGGCTAGACCAAGACACCATGTGACCCTCCCTAGGTAGTTAGGCCATGTACCAATAGCACATGTCTAGGAACCCATGCAGTAGGACACTCTGTTTACAATGGGAGTATGCAGACATGCCCATAGGTACATTGGAATGGATGGGTACCTGGTCAAATCCAAGTACCTGAGCATGATCTGAAGTACACGAGGGTGGCTAGGTTCATATGAAAAATCCCTCAATGTCTGAGACACACCATGTAGTACATTTACATTCCACATAGTACTACATTTCTAGCCATGCATTGTACATGTGAGTAAAAAGAAAAGAGCCCAGGTGAGTTCATCCTCTGTGTGACCCCTGATACATGTTGTGTACTTTCCTTAGGGACTTCCACCCTTCATATCTCCATCTTGTGAAATTGAATTTTTTCCCATGAGTATCCTATCCTGAGTAGTTTTCCATGTAGAATGAAATTGTTTCATTTGTAGTTCCTTTTGAGATATGATATGAGGTTTTTAGAGATTACAGACTCTCCATGTGAAACTAGACCAGTAGCAATGATCATTTGGGATCATCAAATAGAGGTTTGGGTTAGAAACCCCCTTATCTCACCACATTGAGGATTCCCCATACTCCTTGTACTGGTTGAGTGTCACCCCCTATGGAACTAGGGTTTGGGTACCCTACTCTCTCAGTGGAACCCCCTATGGTACTAGGGTGTGGGACCACTATATTTGAGTTTCACCCCCTAATGCACTAGGGTGTAGACCCTCTATCAATACCTATTGAGTGAAACCCACTATAGTACTAGGGTGTGGGTCCTCCATGCTTTGATTGGAACCCACTTAATGCACTAGGGTTTAGGTCCTCTATCTACGAAGGAAAATCCACCTATTGTACTCAGGTGTAGGTCCTTTATGGGAGATTATACCCCCTTGGTATTTAGAGTAGTGGTGAGGTTCAGGACCTTCACATGGATTTCGTAGATAGATACACGAGATGTTGGGAATCGATGATGGACTATTGGAGCTATATGCATACTTCTTATCCTAGTCTTGGTTGTGATATGGAGATCCACCTTCTCTCGCTTTTTGTATTCATTTGAGAATATATTTAGGATGGGTTTTGTTTCATTATTGATATGAGTTGATATGACCTCTTTGTATCATTATATTACTTCTCTTGTTGTTTTCCAGGTGTCCTACTAGGTATGTTTATAGTCACCCCTTCATGGGATTTTCTCACACATGTTATGTATTATGCCATTGATAGATAATTTATCAGTGACATCAGTGGAGCCTAGTGATACTCAGGATCTTAGACCATGTATGTTGGTCAGGATTGGACCATAGGAGTTTAACTCTCTCAGATTTATTTATTCAAGTTATTATCAGGTTGGTACTTAATTTCTAGTTGGGAGTGTATGTTTCCCCTATACACTTTAGTTTTATCCAATCGTAATCTGATTTTTTCCTATAAGTTATTACTTGTGTGGTTTACTCTACATACTACTATCCCTTATTATTCCTCTCCACTTTTTCATGGAGATAGTTGGGTGCACGTATATAAGTACACTAATAAAAGGCCTCCCATTTTATATTATTCACTCTTGGAACATTTCACCATCTCCTGCCCTATTAAAATTAGGATTGGGGTTATAACAGCTTGAACTTTTGTTGGCTTAGTAGACCCCTATGGGTTTGGTCATTATATATCTATTTGAGTAGTAATAAGAAAATTTCAACCAAAATCTTGGCTTAATATCAAAACTGATCTACTTCTATTACTCTATCCATTTTTATAGGAATACCAATGCAAAATTATATATCAAACAATATGAATGGATTCCAAATAATCCAGTCAAGACTAATAATTCAAATGCATATCTGAGATCTAGTATTATTAACATTAAAAGGATTAAATCAAAAATCCCAATCTGTAAATTGTATCATACCATGTTTAAGAATCATGGGTCCATATCCCCAAGTGTAAAGTTTCATGTCTTCATTAGGAAATAAAATTTGAATGTAACCCTTACTAATCAAAATACATCTTCAATACTAAAATCCCCATATGGATGATAAATATTGAATTAGATTACTAAGGACCCAAGATTTTCCCTCAATTGGAAATACTATCCATGAAATATTATAATGATTATATATCATAATCTTATCCATGATAACATTTTTATTAGAAACAACATTAATTTTATAACCCCTACAAACCAAACTCTCAATATGAAAATACTTTAACAAGAAAAATGTCACCTATTAACATCCATGTCTAAAACGATCCAACTAAAATCAATTAGAGGTACCTATTTCTCCTTCCCCTTGGTATCACACAATGTTGATAACCCCAAAAAAATACCTCTAGCTAGAATATCAAAGAAAATGTCATATTAGAAGTCCATTGTACGGCAAAAAACCTAATCTCTATAACAATCACCAAACCAGAGCAATAGAGCCCTAATAAGTAAATAAAATTATAATTGAAATTATATTTATAACAAGTGTAATTATATTTAAATAGTTATTTAATTATATTTATAAGTCATAAGTATAATATAGTTTTAAATAATTTTATATTTAAAATTATAATTAATAAAATGTGTAAGTGAAATTTAATTTCAAAATATATTTATAATTATATAATTTTTAAATAATAAATTAAATATATTTTAAATTTAAATATAAGTATTTTTTTAATTAAATTATAATTTTCCCATGTTATTTTAGTTTCATTTTTTTCAATATATCAATATTTTTTGGAAGTATATGTTCTATAAAAGTTAAAAATAATAGTTGTTGCTATGTTTAGAGAAAATTTACAAAGTCATGTGTTTTTTTCTGATCCTCAATGTACTAAATATCATGAAGATATTCATAATTCTAGATGAGTTTTTAAAAAATTTTTGTTTTATACATACACAGATCTAGATATGAAATCTTGGAGTTATGACTTTGTGAAGTATGATCTTTAAATATTATGTTATGATTAAAAAATGGAATCTAATAAATGAAATGCATATCAAAACACATTTCTATTAGAAAACCCTTTTTTGAATTTATACTAGACATAGCGAAGACTCATGAGTCCACCAAGCAAATGTTTTTAAGATCACTAGATAAAGAAATGTGTTGTAATCAGATAGAAATAAGTGATGTTATTAGACAGAGAAATGTGATGTCATTGGATGTAGAAATATATGAAGTTGTACCAAACCAAGAAATATAGGAAGTGTTATTGGAAGGAGAATTATAAAGTTTATCATATTAACATTCATGAGTCTATTATATTCAGGTTAAGATAATAATTTTATAACACTAAAGATAAAAAAATGATTATATCATAAGATAAATGATCTAGAAGATAATTTTTTATAATGTATGGAGGTATGTTTATCATTACAAAAACATTATAAATTCAAACATTATGATGATGTTTAGTTTTACTTTAAATAGTCATAAATCTAGAAAATATTTGAGGAATGTTTAAAGAGTTTTTTGATGTTGATATTTTATGAAACTTTGATAAATAATGTTGACACCAATTTGTATGGAGTCATTAAAAGAAATCAAACAAAATTTGAGTTGAGTAGGAAGTTTAAATTTGGATCCGATGTTTTTTCCAAATTTTTTGGAGGAATATGGTCCTATAAAAGGATATGAGTTTAAGAACTCAGATCTTCTTATCAGGTATGAATCTTGTTTTTTAGGTTTTTTTGAGAAAAATAGGAAATTCCATAAATTTCTAGAGTACAGGTCATGTACATATAAGTACATGTCATGTACTTGGTTTCTGTGGGTAGTTGTGTGTTGGTTGTGTAATGGCCGAACACATGGCCGTGTGGGGTGACCTAGAGATCACCTAAAGAGGATCTCAGTAAAGGAAATTACATGTCATGTACATTTAAACAACATGTTGTGTACATTATTTTTTTCATTAAACGGATCGGGGTCGCATCTAATCGGCAGAAAGAACTTCTTCTTCGTCTGTCTTTTCTAGGGATGAATGAGACCGCCAATTCTTCTCCGAGACCCCGACTCACTGTCTGTTATCTAAATCAAATTCTGTCAGTTTCATCGTAATCACATCGATGATTTATTCCTTTTTATAGAACTTCATCTCTTGTTTTCTCCTCTTTCATGAGTTATCTTCAGTTGAAAGTTTTTAGTGGTTTTGTAGATCTCTGGAGTTCTAGGTAAATTTAAGGACTGAGGTTCACATATATCGATTGTACAATAATGAGGTAGGTGGTTTGTGCCTTTATGTAGGTATTATTTGATTTATATGTGCAAAATTTCCCAATACCTTCATCCAAGGTATTGCATGTTTAGGGATTTTAACCCTGTTAATGATTTCTATGCTTTTTATGTTTGAATAGAAGTTTTTTGATTGTGAATAGTGTTAATTTAAATGTTATCGATGTGTTTTCCCATACTTTTTGGTTTTTGACTGTTTGGTCTAGCATTTCCAGTTAAGCTATTTGTTTTCCATTCCTAGTGTTGTTAGGATGGAGTGATTATTTATCTGATATGGTGTGCCATGCCTTGCAGCTACATAGCCAAGTAATACATTGAGGTTTACTTTGGCTGCTAATTATTTTTTGCGTACGATTGCTTTATATGGGGTTGTAGGAACTTGGTGTAGTGAGACCATATGGGAATTCGATTTTTAGGGCTTTCCCATAGTGTCTGTAATATTTATCATGCTACGATACCATAGGGGCTATTGATGTTGAGTTCTCCCTTAGAGTGTTTATATATACTTTATGAGACCACAAGAGTAATTGACGTTGAGTTCTTCCTCAAAGAGTTTGCAGTTTACCGTAAAAAGGAAATACGGTGAATTGATGGTGAGTTCTTCCTCAAAGAGTCTTTGATTATACAAGACAATAAGGGGAATTGATGGTGAGTTCTTACTCAGAGAGTGTTTGTTATATTCTTCTTATAGATTAAACTAGAGGGGCTAGGCCGTGAGAACTACCCAGAGGATTACAAGAGATTGTTGGCTAAACGAGAGGGGTTAGGCTATGAGAACTTTCCCATAGGGTTGATTGTTTATTGTTTGGTTGATTAAATTGTTAAATAAAAATAATGTTTTAGAAATAGTAGGATTGATTACTTTTGAGTACTTCCTTGTTTACTGCTTCGTTTTTCTTGTTTCCTACTATATATATATATTCCCTGACTATTAGGCATAGAGATTTGGTTGGTTGCCTACTAGGATTTTTCTCACACCCTGTTTGGGTCATTCTTTTAGGCCCAAATAGATTATATTATTGTAGGTATAGATCAGGGAAAACTCCCTTCTACTTCAAGAAATTTATTTTTGTGATGCTGGAGAGCATGGGACCAAGCTGAGGCTTGCGATGCTGCTGGAGTTATTTGTCTTCTTTTTTACTTTGGTTTATTACTGTATTCAAGAATTGTGACTTTTTTGGCTATTTTCCAAGAAATACATATCATGCATCATTTATATATGTTCTCCATTTGTTTATTTCCTCAGTCTTTCGTTGTTTATTGTTATAGGGTATTACTACTACGTCAACTATTTTTATCTATATATTTCGATTGCGTTACTCTTCCAATGAGGGAATAGTTTCCCCAATATCACACCCAAGGCCGTCACTTCTATTCAGCAACCTTTGGAATTTGGATAAATGTTCTTGAGGCCTTGTGAACAACTGGGTATGGGGCACCTCTAGGCGGCTTCTGGAACCGGGATGTTACAAAGTGGTATTAGAGGAATTCTTTTCTTATTGATTTACTTTTTGAATCCTATATCCAGGGATAAGAAGGAATAGGTACTTTGTAATAAGTTGTTCCTAGGAGTAGTTAACCTGTGTTTAGGGAAAATCTAATCTACCTCAATTATTACAATTTTGATGGTTTTGAAATTCTTTTATTTGATTTGATTTAGCCATTTGGTGATTCACATGTTTTCTATTGATATCATTGATATTTTTGTGGTTATATTTCTATTGCAACTCGATGAGATGAGTGTATGTCATCTCATGCATTATTTAGGCACTTGATATAGATCACATGTCATGCATTCTATCCATGCCATTTAGGGTGCATTACTAGTTGCAGGTTGTTGTGATAGATGTTGTGCTAGATATGCATGTTGTTGAGATATATTCATTTATAGAATACCTGATGTTTGATAGAGTATTTCTAATGATTAAGGTTTGTTTTTAATGAACTCCAAACTTTGGTTCCTATGGTGTATGGGACCTCATGGACTAGAATTTGGTGGATCATTGCCTTGTTGTGATTATATATGACATGTTTAAGATTCCAAGATTTAATTCACGCAGAGTATGGGGCCTCACGGATCATAATTTGGCACTTCATTGTTCATTTCTGTGTTCTCTTGGTTCCAAAGTAGTTTCTGAGGATTTCTATCTGGAAAACCCCAGAATACACGGCATGTAATGAAAAATACACGCCATGTGTCCATATGTTCATGAATGAACTATTTTTATTAAGTACATATCGTGTACTATATGTACACATCGTGTAGTCTATAATAGTGTCACTCACTATGTTGGTAGAGACGTGATGTTGGGAAATCATTGGTGGGACATGTCGTGTACTGGATGCACACAACGTGTTGTGTAGACCATGTGTCCACCCTTGTGACTAATGACCCGGATGGATAAAACATAGGTTATACAATTCATGTTAATCTTGAACACATTATATAGTATAACCCTTGTATCCAGCTGAGTAATGAACAACACTGGGTGGTGGAATCCTCCTAGTACATGCTGTGTCTGGCGAAAACACAACATGTAGTGTCAGTCGTGTGTCTATTGGTGTGACTAAAAACATATGTAGCTAAAACCTAAGAGGTACAAATTGTGTCTAGAAAAAACATACATTGTAGTCCTATCTTAGGAGATCAATTTTGGTTATTCATGTAGAAGAACTCATTTAGGGGAAATGAATCCAGTACATGCTGTGTCTTGTGAGAATACATTGTGTGCATGGGGTGTTACACGACAAGTTTTGGAATAAGAACATTTCCATGTGAAGGCTCAAGGGAACATGTTGTGTAAGGTTTATACAGTCGGTGTATCCATGTTTTGAAAAACAAGAATTATTTCATTATCCTATTCCTTTCTTGCACTTCTATGTTTCAGTCCTTGATAAATCATGATCCTAAGGTGTGCGCTTGATCTTGTAGCATCAGGACATCAAGAAGTCCTCTGATTGTATTCTAGATACAAGATAGTGATCATACACCAAACATGGATGGTCAGGAATTACAGGCAGATCCTCATATAGTTTCAATCTTGGCAAAAACCATCATTTTTGATGTAAGTGCTGATGCACAGTTTCGAGAGAGATTTATGAGGTTCATGCAGACCTTCTAGGGAGCACCGTATCCTTTCTTGTCAATGGTAGAATTGAATCAGGTCTTTTAGCAGCATCATCCTCCCACTTTCTCAGGTAATGGAGGTCCCCATGGTATAGAGTCATGTCTATAATCCATGCTTATGATCTTCAAGTATCTGGAGATGCGTTTGGATAGGAGAGTCAATATCACTACGTATATGCTTTGTAATTCCTCCAGTAGATGGTGGGATGTGATCTCAAAGGCAGGACAACACCATGTTATTACTTGGGAGGAGTTTTAGCATAACTTTTATGATTACTTCTTCCCAAAGACATTGAGGGAAAATCGATCCCGATAACTCATGAGCTGTAGAAGGGTACTCTCTCAGTCATGGAGTAATATTCTCGCTTCAAAGAGTTGTAGCACTTTAAGCCTATTCTAAGAGGTGATGAGTTATTTCTAGAAAGGAAGTTTGAGGATGGTCTCAGGAACAACATCTAATCTCATGTGAACATCTTCAGGTTGACTTCTTTCACCTCTATAGTCAACCAGGCACTGATTAAAGAGTGAAATCTGAGGGATTATGGAGCTGTAAGCTAGGGATATTTGGCATTCTGAGTTGGTATCCCTCTTGGCGACAACAAGAAATTCTATAGGGAGACTACATGTGGGGATATGAGGAATCATGATACTTTTTCTGGTGGCCAGGTGTGCTACCAGTGTGGGAAGAGTGGATATACGAGGCCACATTGCCTTAGAGACCCACTCGAGTGCCGATCTTGAGGAAAGATGGGTCATGTTTAGTGCTTCTGTCAGTTCATCTCACCAGCAGCTAGTGATCGGAGTTCCCCTACGACTTCACTTTTAGGAGTTGCAGCACCAGTTTTTCATCAGTCTGGGAACTGAAGTTCTTATGGCCATTCAGACAAAGGTGGAAGTTGCGGCTGTGGTATCCAGTCGGCAGGCCTTCAGTGACATGAAGGTGGATCAGCTTAGGGTGGTCAGGTAGGGTCACAGGGTCATGGTACCAACATAGCATCGTATTGGAGTAGACCCAGTAGGATCAAGATCTGAGCCCTTCTACAGTTCGGGGTACTATTCTAGTTGCCTCAGTTTTAGCTTCTTTACTCTTCAATATAGGGTATTCCCATAGATTCATATCTATTGCTGTTGTGGAGAACCTTGGTCTCTATATCTTTTCTTCTGTTGATGTCTTGAGGTTGGACACCCTGTTGGGGATAAGAACGGCTAGTGTACAATATTGCAAGGAGTTCCCTCTATAGGTTGGTGGGTGTCACTTTTTGTGGTACCTTTATGTCTTAGAGATGACAGGGTATAATTTTCAATCTCAAAATGGACTGGTTAGTTCCCTTCCATTATATTTTTGATTTCTATCATCGTAGGGTGAGTTTCACATCACCATAGAGAGGATCATTTATTCATTAGGTAGAATGGGATGTCAAGGTGAGCAGAGCAAGACCCAAGCATCATAGGTTGGGAGGATTCACAGAACAGATTACTAGTCTATATCTGGATGACCAGGGAATTTGTAGTTGTACATTCCTCCAGTTGTGTATCATTTCAGAGACCTCTTTCCAGGTGAATTTTTAGTTTTGACTCCATAGAGAGAGGTTGACTTTTCTTTTGAGTTTGTGCTAGGAGTGGCACAAGTGTCCATTCCTTCTTATAGGATGGCTACACTAGAGTTACAGGAGATCTAGATATAGTTGGAGTAGTTGCAGGAAAAGGGTTTCATCTGACCCAGTACATCTCCTTGGGGTTCGCCTATCCTATTTGTGAAGAAGGAAGATGATACCCTCAGACTTTGTGTGGATTATCAGAAGTTGAACCAGTTGATGGTCAAGAACTGATATCCCTTTCCAAGGATTGATGATCTCTTTGATCAGCTTCGAGGAGCCCAGGTGTTCTCAAAGATTTACTTGAGATATGGTTATCATCAGTTGCATGTTATACCATCAAATATACCTCTTACAGACTTTTGGATCAGGTATGGTCTATACAAGTATGTGGTTATGCAGTTCGGTCTCTTGAACGCACCTGTAGTTTTCATGGCACTAATTAACTAAGTGTTAATTCCATACATGGATTCTTTCGTGGTAGTTTTCATGTACGATATCTTAGTGTACTCTCACACTCGACAAGACCATGCCACACACCTTGATAATGTTTTTAGTACACAGAGAGAGCATCAGTTATATGATAATCTCCCAAAATTACACTTTTGGATGTTCCAAATTCACTTCTTTGTTCATGTTATCTTAGAGATAAGAGTATTAGTAGACCCATATAAAGTGATATCAATAGTTTCCTTAGAGAATTAAAAGAATGTCTCTTAGATGTGGTGTTTTATAAGGCTGGTTGGATACTACAAACGTTTCATACAGGAATTTTCATGCCTAGAAGCACCACTGAAGAGCCTAACTAAGAAGGGTGTCAAGTACTTGTGGTCAGATTTGTGGGAGTCAGCCTTTCATTAGTTAAAATGAAGGTTTACTTCAACATTGATACTAGTATTTCCAAAGTCGGGAAATATATATACTGTGAACTATGATGCATCAGGTATCAGGCTAGGAGCAGTTCTTATGCAGGGGGGAAGGAGTCCTTGTGTACGGGTCTCAGCAGTTGAGGCCACATGGGAGGAATTAACAGATGCACAATATCAAGTTGGTTGTAGTTTTTCATGCTTTACGATGTTAGAGATATTATCTTCTGGGAGAGAATTTTGTATTTTTCACCTACCACAATAGTCTCATGTATATCTTCACTCAATGCTATCTGAATTGGAGACAGTGAAGGTGGGTTGAGTACCTTCAGTCCATTGACATTGATCTTGCCTATATTTCTAGGAAAGGAAACACAATAGTTGATGCGTTGAGTAGGATTAATTAGATATAGGAAATTCATGAGGCTAGTAGTGAGTGGCAGCTTATGGATTTTTTCATTGAGATGCATTTAGAGGTGCAAGACAGACAGGGATAGACATTTCGTTCTTCTTTAGCTGTCACCTCTACTCTACTTGATCGATTGTAGATGATGCAGCTATCAGATTCAGAAGGCCTAGTACTATGGGAGAGTGTGTCAGGAGAGGACCCTGTTCTTGGATGGATAGTAGGCAAGGATGAGATCTATAATTTTCATGGTTGTGTGTGTGTGTCAGTAGAAATATATAAGGATCTTATGTGCGACAATCATTCCTCAGTTTTGGAAGTTCATCCTTGTGTCACCAAGATGTATTGAGATCTTCAACATTAGTACTGGTGGCCAGGTATGTAGAGAGATGATGTTGGGTTTTTCATAAGGTGTTCCACCTGTTAGCATGTGAAGACAGAGCATCACTGACTAGCAAGGCTTTCTCAATAGTTACTCATTCTAAGTGGAAGTGGAATGATGTCATGATGGACTTCATTAAAGGGTTACCAAGGTCGCCTTGTGGGAATGATGCAGTTTGGGTTGTCATTGACAGATTCGAAAAGGTTTCACACTTCTTGTCGATCAAGGAGACCTTCAGTTTTGATGAACTGGGAAGGTTGTACATCCGAGAGATTGTACATTTAAATGAGGTTCCACAATCAATTGTTTCAGACAGGGATGCACATTTTACTTCTTAGGTCTGGCAGGGACTACAGAGGGCTTTGGGTACATAGGTACTTCTGAATACAGCTTACCACCACAAGATAGATGGCCAGTCCTTGTGTATGATTAAGGTGCTAGAGGACATGAATCAAGCATGCATCCTGGATTTTTTAGGTTCTTGGGAGAAGAACATACCTCTTGTGGAGTTTTCCTACAATAATTGTTTTTAAGAAACTATTCAGATGGAACCTTATAAGGATTTCTATGGTAGGCCATGTCACTCACCCCTATGTTGGATGGATTTAGCAGAGGCAATAATGTTGGGACCTCATCTTTTTCAGGAGACCACAGATCAGATAGAGTTTATATGGAAGAGGATGGCTACTACACAGACATGACAGAATTCTTATGCTAACTAACGGAGATGACCTTTAGAGTTTGAGGTCGGAGATCAGGTTTTTCTACGTGTCACACCGAGGTTAGGACATAAGATAATTAAAAGATAGTGTAATCTACTGCTGAGGCACATCAAGGTGTTTGAGGTTTTAGAGAGAGTCAGATTAGTTTCCTATCAGCTATAGTTACCTCAGAGGTACTGGGCCATGCACGACTTCTTTCACATTTCTCGACTATAGTGTTACTTCTCAGACTCATCTCATGTCTTTCAACAACAGGAGGTAAGATAGTGGTGGACGCATTGTTGGAGTATCATCATATATAGATTTTTTATCATAGTGTGATGGTTCTCCATAGCCGTTATGTTCCTCTAGTACAAGTTCTATAGCAGCATGGGTGAGTACAGGATGAGACTTGGGAGATGGAGGTTGATGTACGATTGTAGTGGCTAAAATTGTTCAAGGATTATTCTTCTACAATGCCCTTCTAGGGAAATTCGAGGATGAATTTCATTAAGGGAGGAAGTTTTTAAGAATCCAAATATTCTTTTCATGAAGGAATATTTTTTTCTGGTTTTTTTTTAGAAAATAGGAAATTATGGAAATTTCCGGAGTACACACCATGTACTTTTAAGTGCACACCGTGTACTCAGTTATCGCAGGTATTCATGTGTTGGTCATGTAACGATCGAACACATGGCTATGTGGGGTGACCTAGACACCGCCTAAAGCGTAGCTCAGTAAAGGAAAGTACACTCCATTTACTTTTAAATAACAGTTCTTGTACATTAAATGGACCAAGGTTGTGTCTAATTGGTAGAACTCACTTCTTCTTCTTTTTTCTCATAAAAGGATGAACAAGACTTCTGATTCTTCATTGAGCCTCAGAATTTCCTTCCATTCTCCAAATTAAACTTCATCGATTGCATTGGAATTGCATAATTGGGTTCTTCCTTATTCTATAACCTCATCTCTTGTTTTCTCCTCTTTCACGAGTTATCTTCGATCGAACATTTTCATCGGTTTTGTAGATCTATGACATTATAGGGTGATTCAAGGCCTGAGGTTCACGTATATTAATCGAAAAATGTCGAGGTAGGTGGTTTGTCCGTTTATGTAGATATTCTTTGAGTTATATGTGCAAAAGTTCCCAATACCCTCATTCGGGGTATTGTGTGTTTTGGGATTTTAACCTTGTTAATGCCTGCTATTCCTTTTATGTTTGAATAGAATTTGTTTGATTGTGAATAGGGTTAATTTCCATGCTATGGATGTGTTTTCCCATGCTTGTTTATTTTTGACCGTTTGGTCTAGATTTTCTAGTTAGGCAATTTGTTTTCCATTCCAAGTGTTGTTAGGATGGATTGATTATTTATCTAATATATTGTGTCATTCCTTGAAGCTATTTTGCCAAGTAGTACATTGAGGTTAACTTTGGATGCTAATTTTAGTTTGTGTATGATTTCTTTACATGGGGCTGCGGGAACCTGGTGTTGTGAGACCATAGGGGAAATTGACGTTCAGGGCTTTCCCAGAGTATCTATAATATTTTTCATGTTGCGAAACCATAGGGGGGATTTAAATTGAGTGAACCCTCAGAGTGTTTATATATATGTTATGAGACCACATGAGGAATTTATGTTGAGTGCTTCCTCAGAGTGTATTTAGTTTACTATTAAAAGGCTACATAAAGAATTTATGGTGAGTTCTTTTTCAGAGAGTCTTTGATTACACAAGACTATAACTGTAACTGATAGTGAGTGCTTCCTGAGAGAGTCTTCATTATATCCTTCTTGTATATTCAACCAGAGGGGTTAGGCCATGAGAACTACCCAGAGGGTTACTTGAGATTGTCGGTCGAACCAGAGGGGATATGTTGTGAGAAATTTCTGAGAGGGTTGCTTGTTTTGTGTTTGGTTGATTAAATTGTTAAATGAAAATGATTAATTATAAACTATAGGGTTGTTTACTTTTTATTAATTCCTTGTTTATTCACTAATGGTTAGGAATAGATATTTGGGAGTTTTCCTACTAGGATTTGTCTCACACCCTGTTTTGGTCATGCTTTTGGGTCCAAACAGATTACATTGCTGCAGTTATAAATAAGGTCAAGATCCCTTCTACTTCAGGTACTTGATTGTTGTGGATCAGGAGAGCATGGGACCAAGAAGAGGCTTGAAATTCTACTGGAGTTATTTGTCTTCTTTGTACATTGGTTTAGTATTGTATTTTGTCATTGTGACTTGATTGGTTGTTTTCCTATACATATGTATCATGCATCATTTATATATGTTCTCCAGTTGTTTATTTCTTCAGTATTCTTCTGTTTATTGTTGTATGGTATTATTACTTCTTCCACTATTATTATATGTTTATTTCCTCTACGTTACTTTTCCAATGAGGGCATATTTTCCCCACTATCACACTCAAGGCCCTCACTGCTAGTCAGTATCCTCTGGCGTTTGGAAAAAATGTACTTGATTCCATGTGACCAATCAGGTAGGGGGCACCTCTAGAGGCTTCTGGAACTGGGAAGTTATAGAGAGATCATTCATAGTTTTTTTCTAATTGATAATGAGATGAATTAATATAATTTCATCATGATTTCTTGAAAATTAATTGTTTGATAAAGAGGATAATCAAATAAACGATCTCTAAATAGAGATTCACAGGATAATGAACTACCAAATTAATAGAGTACTGGATGAACGAGGAGGTATATCATACCGAGATACATCAAATTGAGGTTTATCATACTGAGGTGCATCGGGTAGTCTTTTAGTGGATATAGTGTACTAGAAAAAAGTACAGTATATAGAAGTTACCATTAAAAATATATAGGATAGAGTATTATAGATTGGAGTATTACTCTATAATATTTTACTGAGGAATATTTCCAGAAAAGTTTTTGGAAGGTATAGATTTTAGAATATCAATGTATTTCAATATTTCAAGGATATTTCAAGGATATCAAACATTTCAAATAGTTTTGAAGATATTGAAGAAGTTTTATATAGGAAAATGTAATCCAATATACTTTTTAATTAATTCTATATAAAAAAGAATATATTTATACATTGGAACAAAAAATAATAAGGAAGATGTTTTAACCATGATGTATAACCAGTTGCTGAAGAGGCTTGTGAATGGTGGGTGTAACAATTTGATAGATATGAGAAGAAAAGAAGTATCTTTGGTGGGTATAACCAACTATGGTAGAAGATCTGGTCGATGAGGGTTATAACTATGGATAACTTGAGGAAAAATTATTTGAGTTTAGATATAACTACACTTTATGCCTTTTTAATCCTGAAGATGATTATCATGAAGAATTTGTGTTAAGGGTATAACCAATATAGAAAGGAGTATGTTACATTAATATAACCTTGTATATATTATGTTTTGGTCAATGTCTTTGTGTTTACTACATATGAGTTGAGGTTGTGAGATGTGTTTTAGTGCATTGAGAAATTTAACAACTTCTATAGATTGACTTCTGGGAAAATTCATAAAATAAAATGATCATTAATTCACCCCCCCCCCCCCACCACCACCACTCTAAATAATATTACACTAATATAATCACATGAATTGGTATCAGAGTGGTGTTTTTCTATGAATGATTCAACGATCTATTGAGTATAGAGAAAGTAAATCCAGTTAACAATTTGGGTGTTCCTATATTCAATGGAAAAAACTACCATAGTTGGTGGAATAGTATGTTACATAAATTTTATCTCTTGTCCAAGAATTTATAGATTTATCTATAATGGTATTTACTCTATTTAATGAGGTTTCTGTGATATTTATTGATAAGAAAAATCTTGAAGTTGATGGAAAATATCATAACACCATTTTGATGACTCTCTTTAAAGAATGTTTAAAAAAAATTATGCGGTTTACAAAAATTAAAGATGTGTTGGATATGTTTAAAAGTAATTATGAATTAAATATAAAATTCAAGAATACTATGTTATAAATCTAGAAGATCATAATTAAAGATATCAATATGGGTGATGATGATAACATTGATGAATTATTTATAAGGTTCAATGATATTTTCAGTAATATTAGAGATTTTGGAGAGAATCTAGAAGATTTATTGTATAGAAACTAATGAGAAACATTTTAGATATGTTTAATCCCAAAGTTCTATCTCAATTAGATTGATAGGATATATCCATTGATGAAATTTATAACATTGTTTTAGAATATTAAATGATCAAAGAAACAGTCTTTAATAGAAGGATATAAAGAAATGAATTTTGGAGATATGTTAAAAGTGAAGTTCATTTATCAATAAATAGAAGAATAATAAAGGGATTTAGATACTAATGAGGATGAATAGGATTTAAGTAAAATTATATTTCTTCTCTCTAAGAGATACAAAATGGAAACTCTAAAAGAAAAGGTAAACAATATCTTATGTAATGGAATTACAATGATTGTGTCCAAGTTATAGTTAACAATCCAATGAAGAATATTGATGATTTTGGGTTATATAATGAATATAAGAAGTTTTATAAACCTAATTTGAAGAAACATAAGAACATATATTCTTATAGGAAGAATAATTTTTGAACAAAAGAGAGAAGGACAATTCATCCTCAAGAAATGAATCTAACAAAAAAGTCAATTTCATGGCTCATGTAAAAATGTAAATTATTTCATGCATCAGTTTTGATGATGAAGAAAATTCAATAGAAGTGAAATTTATTCTAAAATAAAATTTTGATTTAGCTATGAATAAAATTACACAACTCAATAAGGAGAAGAGAAAGTTGAAAAAAGAAACTGAGATGATAAATTTAGAAAATGTTGAGCATATAAAAAAGGAAATTACACCCCTCAATGAAATTAGAGAATATAAAGTGAAAGTGGATGAGCTTAATAAGTGTCTAAAATTTCATGAAGAAACAATCCAAATATAATATGCTTAATAATGAATAATAAATAGTTTTTTAGGAATGTAAGAAGAATAGATTAATGTTGGATGAATTTTAAAATATTGTGTCATGAAGAAAGATATTATGTAAAATAGAAAGAGTTTTGTGAGGAATAATTAATGTGTCTTATAACATAAAGTGAGTGAAATAATTTTATAAAAGCCTTCAACAAAGTAGTTGAGGTTAAAGGTGGTTCATCTCAAACTGGTAAAAATAAGGGTCCACGAAGGCATGTAGTTTTTATAACCAAGAAATCTCAATATATGTCTTCCATTATAAACAATGTAGGTTATAAAGTTAAGACTAAATTAGCTAGGACCAACAAAATTAGTAATAAATAATATTCTATAAATAAATATTTTATTACATCAAGATGATTCCCCTTAAAAATATTCCCATATTTTTAAAGAGACAAAAATAAAAAACATGAAATAACAACTACTACAAATCTGAAAGATCAAGATTAAAATGGAACTACTAGTGTTGTGGAGTGTTTAGGAACAATTATTTCTCATGTTGGTACAATATATATATATCAAGAATTGACTGACAATTAAGTAGAAGTTATGATAAGAAGATAAGAACAAATTTTCAACAATTAAAGATGAGGAAGAAATGAATGTTTAGAAATAGAAACATGTTAAAGTTTCATGTGAGGGATGTGAGAAGATCAAGGGATCTGATCAATGAAAGAAATAGTTATTAGTTATTTTCAAAGATAAAACATCCATCACTATAAAGATGAAGGAAGCACAAAAGAATAAAATAATAGGGGAATAAATATGCCTCATATTATGAGAATAATATTGAAGATAAGCTATCTTTAAATAATAGTTTGAATAATCAAATAAAAGTTAGGATGTGTGAGAAATATGGTCATGGTACTAAAAATTATTTGACTATTTAACCTATTCAAGTGGAAATCATTAAAAGAATGTTGTAAAATCAGGCGAATTATTATATTTCAAAAATTCAAGAGAAGATTATAGCTTCATATGAATACTCAATAGATGAAAATAAATCCATTACAAAATAAATGATGTATGATCACAAGGAAGAAATCCCATCTTATGATATGTCTAAGAATAAGAATAATAATAATTTTAGACTAATAGAAGTGTAATGTCCCATGTTTTTTGACCTAGTTGAATTACTCGCTTATTTTAAATCGTTTTGGAGTTGGTGGGTGTACCAACTCTTCCTTTGATCTTCATGACTCAATTATGAGAGTTTCTTTAACCAAATTTCTTTTTTAGTCATGTTTTAAGGCTTGAAAAGTGTTATAAAGATTTAGTTGGGTATCAAGTCCATCGGTGGCCTAAATCCCAAGTTTTCAAGTTACGCAGACTGAGACGCACGGTTTGGACAAACTCTGTGGCCTCTAAGGAGAAATAATGAAGCCTCCAAATGCCCTGAGAAAAATTTAGAAAACATTGTTGGATGGGGTGCATGAGTCTGCAAGGGACTCTATAGTTTTTAGCGGACAAATCTGCATAGCTTGCACATGGTTTGGGAAAACTGAGTACCAGTTGCATGCTTCGTACCACCACTACAACAGAACTGGCCTTCAATAGCACTAGTAATTATCAGTGGTAGAATAAAATACAGATAAAGGGAACCTTTATCAACACTTTTTTTTATCAATAATAAATTTTATCCTTTATCATTATTTTATTTTTAGTGCTGATAAAGGGAAACATTTATCAACACTTTATTTTTAGCACTAATAAAGGGTACCCTTTATCAGTGCTTTATTTTTAGTGCTAATAAAAATTTATTTTATCAGTGCTTTATTAGAACTGATAAAGTTCCAAATAAATAAAATGAAATAATAAAATGATTTTAAAATAAAAATTACATTTATTAAAATATTTTAAATAATTTATTAAAAAAATAATTATTTATAAAAATGAATAAATTGAAGATACATTATTAAATGTTAGACATTTTTTAATTAGGTAATTATGATAATTAATGTTATTAAATTATATATATTAAATATATAGATATATATATTAATGTATATATATATATGACTTATATATTAAAAACATTTATGCACTTTACACTAAATAGTCATATATTTTTTCAATAATGATTTATAATTAAAAATTAATATGAATTAAATAGATTGACTAATTGTAAATTACTCGATATATAATTTAATGTCGTTTGATTTTTCAATTTATCATAGATCAAATCTATGTTATATTTATTTTTCATAATTTAATTAATGCATTTTTATATATAATGCATACACATAAAACATATATATTTTTTTCAATATTTTTAAAGTGTGCATATTCTTAATTTATTCAATTTTACTCATTTTTAACATATATGTATGCACTCAAAATTCGATATTGATTAATAATGTTAAAAATATAATTGTAAAAAATATTTATAAATAAATATATTTATAAATGTGAATTTACTATAATTATGCAATTATATATTTATAATTATAAATAAATAAATATTTTTGAAAAGTGTTTATGTAATTATATATAAATAATTATATATATTTAAATAATTATTAAATCATTAATAAATTTACTTAAATAATGAATATATTTACTATATTTATATATATTTATTATGTATATATAAGTATAATTATATAAATATATATAATGATATAAATATTATTTTAAAAAAATCTATAATTATAAATAATTAATTATAAAAATATAATATTTATATTTAAAAAAAATATATTTACTATATTTATATTTATATATATTTATTAATTATATATAAATATTTAATATTTTTTATAATTATAATTATAAATGATTTATCAGTATTTAAGTAATAAGCACTAATAAAAGCATCTTTATCAGCACTATTCTCGCACTGACAAAGATAAGGATTTATTAACACTAAACAAAGTGCTGATAAAATTAATATTTATTAGTGCTATAACATTAGCATTGATGAGGATTCCTTTTAACTGCACTTATTACTTAAGAACTGATGAAAGTACTCATTATCAGCGCTTATTTATAAGTGCTAATAAAAGTTCCCTGGTCTATTTAAAAAACCCTAACCATTTTTGAACACATTTCGATATCAAAAGATTTCCAAAAAATCCACCAGCTGCCAGTGTTCCTCCTCAATGAATCAAAGCTCAAATAACACAACTCGACTACCTCTATTTGCTCAAATATCCCATCCGACATCAGATGTTCAATTTTAGTTAGGGTTTCTGAGGAGGGTCTTGGATTTTCGTTAACCAAGTGAGGTATGCCTCTCGATTTTCATTATATATTTTTTGTTTTGTTTTTTATTTCATTTTTAACAATGTCATTATTTTTTTCTGGTTATTTTAAACTATTTCTATTTTACATTATGAATAGAATGATTTTTTTATGATATATTTTTCGATTGACTATCGATGTATGGACCCTCTTGAAATTTAGATTTATTGGTTATATCTAACACTAAACCATGGATTTATTCATTTTTTTTACTATTATGTTTTATATCATGTTACTAAATAATTGTTTCATATATTTATATAAATGCATAGAAATATTAATGTATACTATTTTTTTTAGTATGGATTTGATTCACATTGGTGGTTCCCTAGTGATTATATATATGTTGACACCTTTCATGGACTACTCGGTTGACATACAACTTTAGATTATAGGTTTTAAAAACCAAGTTACTAGAGTGATGCATGTTCCTCTATTGGTTATATGTATCATAGTATATAGTTCCTCTTAGAATTCACTATGGTCCTTAGTTTTCTTATAGATATGATTCAAAGGGGCCATCCCCAGTTAATCACATGAGGTTTTTTCATATCTGGCATTCAATTTATGAATCATTGTGGTTCCTTTAGTTCACAATATGTTTGAATATCATGTTTTTATCTATATGATATTTCTTATAGACCATAAGTGGTTTTTTATACTCGTGTGAAATGTATGTGGGTATATATAGCTACTGGATCAATTATTTCCATAGTTGTATATCTAACAAGTATGCCTATATCAGGTAATTTTGATTTTGGATCTACATGTCCATTGACACCAAGGGTCATGATAGAATTTTTTTTATCTCTGGTACTAATTGTTTCTATTTAGGGGGAACCTCCCATTTGTGGGTTTTTACGCCCAATGTTTAAACCATCCTTTAGTGACATTGAGGTGTGTTAGAGTTCATACAATGATCTGGACTGGTATTGTTTGGGTAATTCAGGCTACGGTAATTACTCTCTCCATCTTTCATATTACACCTATAAAGTTTAATGATAATATTATTTATTATCTGCCTTTATATCTCTTTCATTATCATATTCTTTGATATGATTCAACATAGTGTATCCATCCATGCTCTTATCATGTATCCTCAGATAAGAGACTTAATTCATAACATGATTCATCATAAATATAATGCATCCTCTATGTGCCTTCTATAGATAACCTTCTCACCTTCACTCTCTCTACATGGTTGATAATCATGTACAAGGTATTCCAACAAATTTAACTTCTATACTGGGTATAATATAATGTGTTAGTGTTTGTACCGCTTCTAGAAACTTTTACTGGATATGAGATTCACATTCTCTAATTTAGATCATAAGGACAGTGATGCAGTCACGTAACATTCCATTATCCACAAAAATAAAGTAATATTTATTACATTTTAATGATTATTGATAGTGATTTTATTAATGATTATATTATATCTCCCACTATTTTTTCAAATCCAAACAACCCTTATTATTGGATTTGGAATATATAGGCCCACATTTATTCTATTAGAAATGATCTATACTCCCCTTCATTGAAGTATTCATCTCCTCAAACCCATATTTATTCCTTTCTTTCCAAATGCACATAAATTATATAAAAATAATAATAGTTCTCTCCCATTTATCATTAGAAATATTCCTCGATCCATGAAACAACTGATTTAGTTTATTTAATGAGATTTTATTATTATTGTTTATCATATTTTATTTTATTATTACTCCTTAATTGCCTATATTATATTTTCATTTGTTTGGGTGGTTTAATAAAGATGTGATGGGGAGTAATTGTTTTCTTAAATTCAATTACCTATTTTCATCAATAAAGAGAAATTCATTGAAATATTCAAATTTTGGGTTTACCTTATTATAATTGTATATAACTTTCACTTTTAATACTAATTATCTTATTTATATTTATTTATATGTTATATAGAATTAATCTTTTATGAACACAATATGATTGATATGAACCAAAAATATATGCATGTTAATTGTTTGACAAATTTATATAAATATGGAGTTAAAGAGTTCATTAATTTTTAATGATAGCATGCAGATGACCCTTCTAAAATCATATGTTCATGTTTACACTATTGTCATTCAAGAAAAATTAGTATAGAAGAGTACGAATAATATTGATGTCTATTTGGATCCATTGATCAATGGCTTCAAAACAAGTATTGGATGTGCATCCCTCACAAAGCTAATAACAAAAATAAGGATTCTCTGTATGCTTTGATACTATTAGTTAACTATCGATTAGCATAGCATATGACCTGAACTTCTACCTGGAATCCCCATGATGCTCGCATCCCATGCATAGAGAGAAACAAACTAATTATATTATTGAATATAGAGAGAAGATTTTATATAATGAGCTAATTCATTGGGTAAAGGTTTTGGGGAAAACACATATGATTGAAGAAGAAACATGAGAATCCTAAAATTCTAGGAAGGAAAAATATTCCCACTTATTTAAATAATGAATAAAATTTTAAATAAGATAAGGAAATGTGAATTATAAATGGTTATATGATTGAGAAACCGTTGAGAATGTGTCAGATGATATCATCACAGGGACACCAGGAAATAATTTCATGTCATATTCTACACTAAGATGTAGTTAGAAAAAAGTAGTGAAGTGCATAGAGAATCCTTAGTTTCATTATTAACATTGCGAGTGATGCACAACCAATCCTAGTTTTGTATCCATTTATCAATGGATCCAAATAGACATCAATATCATTAATTTTCTCATGGTATTCAGACATACATATGGTCTTATAAATAATAATCATGTTCTTGGAGAATCCTTAGTTTTGTAATTAGCTTATATTTGGACTAAAAAACCCTTTAGAAATATGTAAATGTAATTTTACGATATACTTTCTCTATTTAACCAAAAATTTATATGATAAAACATTGATTTAATTTTATTTATTCCTTGTAGAGTTTTTTTATCTTATAATATTTATATCCATGTGGCATGCCTTTTCATGAATATAAATGATGTTGTCTCTTATCAATCATAATGTTAATCTTGATGTTTTCATGGTAAAATAATTTTCCACATAATTAATGCATTGTTTCATAATTATGTTTAATTTATTTCATTTTAGTGTTACTCACATAATAATTGTTTTCTTATATAGGTGGATTCTTTTTTTCAGGTTGGGGTGTTCTATCCATATTTCATGACATTATACACAAAAAAATTTGACATATTTCTTCTCCCTCAAAACCATTTCACCCCTACAGTGTTACATTCGTCACTTTCTTTCAAGTTCTATCTATAGCCTTTATATGAAGAGAAACGATGCTACCTCTACTCAATTACAGAGGTAATCTTGATGTTTTAATAGTAAAATAATTATTACTTGAATTAATTTATTTTTTCATATTTATTTTTAATTTATTTCTTTTTAGTATTTCTAACATAATAATTTTTTTCCTTATACAGCTGGATTCTTTGGTTCGATTTGGGGTGCTTTGTCCAACTTTCATGATTCTTCTCACTCAAAATTGTCTCACCCCAACAATATTGCATTTATCACTTTTTTTAAGATATCTCCACTACATTTTTAGGAAGAAAAACATTGATACCTATGCTCAATTACAAAGGTAATATTGATGTTTTCATAGTAAAACCATTGTCCATAGATTTAATGTATTGTTTTCTATTTAGGTTTAATTTATTTTTTTATTATTACTCACATAATAATTTTTTTCTAATACAGTTGGATACTTTTATTCAATTTTGGGTGCTCTATCCATCATTCATCCCTTTCTTCACAAAAACATCCACAGAATTCCTTTCCCACAAAACCTTTCACCCCTGTAGTGTTGAAATTTATCACTTTCCTTCAATTTCCCTCCACTTCTCAACCACAAAGGTAATATTGATATTTTCATAGTAAAATTACTTTCTATAGAGTTAATTTATTATTTAATATTTATTATTAATTTATTTCTTTTTAGTATTACTCATAATAATTTATTTCTTGAATAGGTTGATTATTTTTTTTATTTGATGTGGTTTGTTTTAAGATTCTTATGTAGTGTTGGCAGTTCGATAAATAAGTCAATGGAAATCATGCTAACATTGACAGTTAGGATTGTTTTGAGACTCTGGGAAGTGTAGGAATTAGATGAACATAAATATGAAACACTATTTGATCAATATGACTCTATTTACATCTTTCTATTTTAAAATAAAATTAATTTTAGTAAAAAAGTACAACTGAATCAATGTGTTTGTTATTAGATTCTAATTAATATTTGACTTTAAGAAGTTTCACTCATCAAAAACTGAGAAAACACACTCATATTTTCTTGATAATTTAGTTTATAAATTCATAAAACATGTGTGAAATGTAGGAATTTTTCTCACATAAAACTTATACATGATTTGATATGTATGAGTCAAAGTGTGTGTTCCAATTTTAAAATGACATTTTTTTAAAAAAGAATAGTGATATAATCAAAACTGAGAAAACACATATCAATTTTTTTTACCATAAGAAAACAATATATATGTGATTTGAAACATATAGGAATTAGCCTCACCTCAATCTGATGAATGGTGTAACTGGTTTGACTCTAAGTGCATCTTTATTAAAAATTGACATCAATTTTAGTAAAAAAACAAATTGAGTTACTCAAAACCAAAAATATAGATTCATGTTATTTTGATAATTTAGGAAAGTTATCTATATGTTATTTTAGATGTTCATGAATCAGCCTCACCTCAGTCCAACACAAGGAGTGATCGATATGACTTCAAGTTCGTGTTTTTATTTTAAATTTACATCAATTTTAGTAAAAAGGCCAACTGACCTACTCAAAACTAAGAAAACCCATTCAAATTTTTTAAATAAATTAGGAAAATCAACCAAAATTTATTTTTGATCTATAGGAATAAGCCTAACCTCAATCTGATACAAAAGGTTACTAGTATGAGTCCAATTCCCTGTTTTAATTTTAAAATGACATTTTAGTAAAAAGGAAAAGATTCATAATAAATACCATTAAAACAAATTCAGATTGTCTTGAAAATTTATGAAAAAGATACATAAGTCCTTTGGGATGTTTAGGAATCATTCTCACTTCAATCTGATGTATGTTGTTATCGGTATGACTCAAAGTGCATCATTTTATTTAAAATTGTCCTCAATTTTAGTAAAATGGAAAATTATCCAACTCAAGACCAAGAAAAAACATTTTGATCATTTGGATTCTTTATTAAAATTATCTATAAGTAATTTTTGACTTTTAGGAGTTATATTCACCTCAATTTGATACATGGTGTGCCCGATATGTCTCAAAGTGTCTGTTATTAGTTTAAAATCAAGATTTTGTTTGAAAAGTTTCACATGCTGAAAATCAATCAAACACACTTTTATTTCCTTGATAATTTAGGAGAATGATTCATAAGTCATTTTTGACTGGTTCAAATTTTTTTCATGTCAAACTGATAAATGATATGATCAGAATGACTCAAAATTGTGTGATTCTAGTTTGAAATGACATTATAGTAAAAAAGACAACTAACATACTCAAACCCGATCAAACACAATCATATGGTTTTGATACATTATGAAAAATGATATAAAACTCATTTAAGACATGTTGGAATCATCCAAACCTTAATATGATGCACGGTGAGACCAATATGACTCCAAGTGTGTCTTTTGGTTTAAAATTGACATCAATTTTAGTAAAATTAACACTTTCTGTTAATTTATTTCTTTATATTATTACTTATATAAGAATAATTTTACTATACGTGTGCATTATTTTTCGTGAGTACGGGTGGTTTTTTTGGAAATAGCATGAGTCTAGTCAGGATTAATAGATAAAGAACATTTATGTTTTTGAATGTATGTAACAATTTTTTTTATGTAATTGTATGAACCAATATTTAAAATTTATATAATATAATGTTTTTTATTTTTATTATGTTGTAAATTTCATCTCATTTAAATGATGTGTTGAGACTTTTTTTGTTATCTGGTGTGTTTTTCGTGTTGTGGTGTGCTGTATGAGCACACTACAGTGGTGTTATAGTGTTCTATTATAGAACACTGTAGTGTGGCCCTTTATCAGTGCTTTCAAAAGCTCTGATAAAGGCAACATATATTAGATTTTTTAAAAGTGCTAATAAAGGTCTACTTTATCGGCACTCAATAATTGATGATAAATGGTTACTTTAGCATTTCTAAATTAAAGAACTGATAAAGGTCCCATTTATCAGTTTTTTTAACGTCAATAAAGGACCACTTTATCAGTTCTTTTTGAGCACTAATAAAATACCAAGACATTTAACCTCACTCATGTAGTTAGTTCTTTTCTCTCCCTAATAAAGGCAATTTCTAGTTTTGTTAAAGGTATGTTTTATAGTAGTTCACTTAACCAGTGGCTACATAGAGACTCAATACGGGTTTTCATAACCTTGAGAGATAACCATGTAGGGTCTTGCTCTTAAGTAGCAGGATCCATACAGTTTAACAAACCATGTGGGAAAACCATAAGGTATCATTAAGAGTGTAAAATTACCATTTTTTCCCTGACTTATATTTAGATTATTTCCTCCTTTTATCCTCTTCTATCCACACAAATAGGGAGATCACCTCTACCATTTCTCCCTCCTCTTGGTGTTGAGCTACATTCCTCATGCCCACTCTATTTCTTGATCCATCTGCAGCATTATATGTGTATCGATATGTCTCCAACTCCAGTTACTTTTATTTTCTGTTGTTCTCTCTATAAGGAGAGCTAAATCTATGCAATCTGTTTCCCCTATTTTTAGTTATCTCATCTAAAACATGGATTTCATCACAATATACTTGATATAGAAGCTAATATTGGATGTGTGGGTTCCAAACAACATGATATAGGTTTTTCTGATCTTTATTTTATATTTTACTATCATTTTGGGTGTGTGGCTTTGACTGTTCCATTTGGTAGTCTAATAAAGACCTTATAAGTTACATTTTTTGTCTTTAAATAATCAATTAAACCCTTGGGATATGCCTATAGTCATGTTATTCGGCTCTACAATGGTTTGTGCCATGTGAGTGGTTTGGGATCTTGTGTATTTTAGGCAAGGGGTGATTTATTTATTTAATTTTAATTATTTTAAATTAATTTTGTTTAATGTTATGTTCTATCGGAACTAAACAGGATTGGCCTGAGGATTGAGATTTTGTTGGCCATCTGGTTTGAGATGATACAATCATCAGTATGGGCTTTTCCTAAGGCATTTTGTGGATATTGATCACCAATTAATAAATTTGATCATTGGGTTGAGGCAGGGAGACTGTCAAGCTATTGGAAAGGCCCATGTGATGTTGGATGGTGCTTACCTTCAGATTGAGTGATACGGTTGTAAGGTCATATAGTACTAGAAAGGGGTTTCTTAGAGACTTTTTTTGGTGATTTATTCTCACCTGTGTTGGCCAATGCACAGTTTGGAGTTGTATGGACATAGTAGGACTTACATGATGAGGTTGTATTGATAAATCATGTGGCCAGATGCCTTTTTTATATACAGATTAGGGAAATGTTTGGAGGTGATTTCCATAGAAATCCTTAAGGTTAGTGAGGATGCATTGGATGATAGTGATGAGATTATTAGTTGGGGGATGAGGCTCATCGTAGTTAAGCCCAACGGGTAAGGATCCTTTGGAAGGATGGACATCACCATTAATAATGACATCATATGTTGAGATGAAAGTGTTATCACTTGGAGGATAGTCATTGTTGTGCCTTTGGATGTCGGTCTTTGAGATGAGTGTTGATATCGACCAGGGATTTGAGGTACCATATTGTTATTTCTTAGGTGTGCCTTAGGGATGTTAATGAATTGACTTGGACATGAGGTGTTAGTTTTCACATGATTTTGGGTGACTTTAATGAAGGTGGAACCTGAGGGTTCACCTTCACTAGTTTTCATCAAGTAATGCCTTATGCTTAGGCTAAAGATCCTCTCTACAATGTTATTCCGGCATTAGCTGAAGCAGGTGATCACTCCCTTATAGATGGTGAGAATAAGAGGAGTGGTTTATTATTATATAATTGAGAAATGATATTTTATTTATTCATTTTTAGTATACATCAAATCAATCACAGATGTATGATAAGAAAACATTGGTGGTGGCCTATTGAGATTATTTCTCACACCCTACATGGGTCCTTTGCGATGCTTGTAGACATTATAGATTTGCATTTAAGTAATGGTTGGGCTAAAGAGATGGGTCTTAGTACATGAGTTAACATGGGATCGAAATCATGGGACTATATTTTTTTTCCTCAGGTGGAGTTATCTTTTTGTCTTTCTTTATGTATCAACATGCTTATATTTATATATTTTGGTCGACCATTGGTGTCCCTCATAATTATTGTTGGTATGATGGGATATGTATTCTTGTTCTATTTTAGTATATAAAAATAGTACTTCTAATTTTTTATTATTCAAATTGAATTTATATTGTTTATTTATTATGGCTTATGCTGTTATTTTTTGTGCTTCCTCCATGGGAGGGTTACGGGACATGTCTGTTAGTCTCTCTTTTCTACTACTTTATAATTATATATACCATTATTATATTATCATTAGATGGTATAGTCTCCCCACTATCACTCATTTACACCAATTCTTCTAGTCAATAAACTTTGGAATATGGGGAGGTGCTCTTAAGGCTTGGTGGAATTCGGTCCAAAGCACTAAGAGGGGTTGGGTTGTCACAATTGTAAATAAAGGAAGCTACGTGGTGTTTTTCTGCCTAGCATCTCATTGATGGAATCTTACTCAAATAGCATAGTCATGTGGAAAAAATATAATATGTATGTGATGTGTGATATGATAATGTTATATATATGTTATATGTGTCTAGATCTTATAGGAGTAGGTTGGGATAATGATATGAAGTTATGTTGATCACCAGGTTGGGTGATGAGTTCATCTTTTTATGGGGAAATGGTTCATTAAGACATGTGTTTCCTATGTCATATGTGATACATGTCTCTAATATGGATGGGTAAGGGTCCTAGAGGATAAATGTTGTGAGTCATGGTTGTGATGTGGGAGAGTAAGGGTATTGAGAATGTGTTGCCTATTACTTATTTCTCTATCTGTATTATATATATGTTATATGGGATATCTAATTGTGGTATTATTATTCAGTGGGATTCCACCTCGACAGGATCTTGTTGAGTGTCTGATGAGTGGTGATGTGGGGCCACAAGATCATTCACAAGTTGTGGCCCTTGAGGGTTGGGATGAGGCCCCAAAGGGTCTGGCATAGCATGATCTACAGGTGCAGTCTGAGGTACATGCTTAGGTTCAGGTGGGAAGATGCCATATTTGATAGCGTTCGGGCCTTGTATTGATAAGAATCATAGAGAGATATTGATATGAGTTATCTAGGGTATTGATAGGGGAGATCAAGGAGAGGAGCCTTTGATGGAGTTCCTGACTCAAGAGTTCCAGTCACAGCACCCACCACTATTTCAGGGTGAGGGAAAACCATACCAGGCTGAGAACTGTATCGAGTCATTGCATATGATCCTCAAGAATAGTGAAAGACCCAAAGACCAGATGGTTAAGCTAGCTCTATACATGATCAAAAGACCACACATGCACTGGTGGGATGTGCAGTTTCAGGAGGGCAGACATGATGGACTTTCCTGGGATGATTTTGAGACCAAGTTCTTCCATCACTTCTTCCCAAAGAAAATTATGGAAGAAAGATCTAGGGAGTTATTGATCCTACAATAGGGTGATATATCCATCATAGACCATGTAGTGACATTCATCGAGTTCTCTCACTTTGCACCAAGTATGGTGGGTGATGAAACCACGAGGGTGAGTCATTTTGAGGATGTTTTACAACATTCCATTCAACTGTAGGTAATCATCATTAGGTTGGCCTCATTCCCAATGGTAGTGAATCATGAAATGATAGTGAATGGAAATATGAAGGACAGGTTTTAATAAAGTTTGGTTATGGATTCAAGTGATTTCAAAGGTTATGATTCAGATAAAATTAAGTGTTGCTAAGAGGAGTTCCAGTACAGTAGTTAGGCCAAGGACTCCAGAAGACCGCTGAGGATTGGAACTTCAACAGAGTTCTTTTAGTATAGGTATCCAAGTAATGTGAGGACATAGTGTGATTGGGAACTGAATGAATATTGAGCATATGGTTAGGTCAGGCATCTTGAGAGGTGTTGCAAGAATACATCTTATACATCTATCAATATAGGACTATAATAGATTTAGGGGTCTCGTATCAGACTAGGAGTCGTTCCAAGATATGGTAGTCAATTTTCTACTACACATGGAGGATGTGGTTGAGAAAAAACGACCCAGATATAGGGTTAATGGTTAGTGGATGCTAAAAACCAAAGGGAGTCCAGGCTTCAGGTAGTCGGGCTTCAGTCTATGTTCATGTCATTGAGCTTCCAGGCATAGAGCAGACTAGTGAGCTGATTACAATTTGAGGTATGATGTGGGTGTTATTTGATATTTATTTTGTTTCATTTGGCATGGACCTTGTGTTGGAATTTCTATTTTTGGTGGCATGAGGTGCATGATATGTATATATGGAATAACCATAAATTGTTTAGTAGGTTATAATCAGCTCAGATTCATTATACATACATATATATATATATATATGAGGTGTGTGGAACCAGGATTACTTTTGAGCACCAATGGATGCATAAATTCTGAGGTGAGATGGAATCTGGGAATTTTTTTGATGTGGTTCTTATTGAGGTGAAATACCCTACAACTAGTTTTCAACATCTAATGAGATAAGGGACCTCATAGGTGTCATGTGTAGCATGGATGCGATGTGGGAATTTGAAGAGATGTGGGACATGATGGGTGTCAGGTATGACATAGGAACACTTGATAATATGTAGGAGTGATGATGAATCCTTGGGAAACTTTTGAGTCTAGGGATGGTTGATGGACCATCAAATTTATTTGATTTTTGTGTCGGGATTTGACTGAGGTAGGTAGATCCTAAGGTGGGAAGAAAATTAAGGGAGTTTACGTATGACTTGATAACCAGGGTAGTTTGGGTTAATTATACAAAAATGTGTTTTTTCGATACCATATATTATTTATTCTTAATTGATTGGGGATGATCTATGTTAAGGTGGGGAGATAGTAACATTTTGAGTTTTTTGAGCGGGTTGAAATTCATCACTCGTTTTTCAATCTTTTTGGAGTTAGTGGGTGTTCTGGTCATCAAAGCTTAATTCCAAGATCTTCCTTGACCCGGTTCCTTAGTTTTAGTCATATTTTAGGTATTTACATGTATCATGGGGGTTTTTTTTGGGTTTTGGGTCCATTAGAGGATGAAATAACCTGTTTTCAAGGTGTACAGACTGAGGCACATGGTTTGGGAAAACTGTTTGACATCAAAGGAGAAACCATGAAGCATCCAAATTCACTGAGTATTGTTTATAAAAACACACTAGATGGTGTGCACAACTATGTGAGGACCTCTGAAATTTTTAGTAGAGGAATTTTCACTTCTTGAACATGGTTTTTAAAAACTATTCATACGCCACACGCTTAGTTCCACTTTACTAGTGGCTAAGCATGGGCTCTATATTCTTTATCCTAACCACGTGAGCTAACAATGTGGGGTATGGATCTTACATATTAGGAGCTACACAGTTTGTCCATGATTTTCAAAACCATGTAGGAAAATCTTGAGGGATATTTAGAAGTGTGAAATGGACATTTTATGTCACGACCAAACCCAGTGGGGCCCACGCCATGACTCCCCAAGCCCGCCTCCAATAGTCCAGTGGCTGGTGACTAGAACTAAGTATGCATATTACTAACAAGGGTGGAATTTCCTAAGTACATGTACACACACACACATCTCCAAGCCCACAATGATGAAATGTAAAAACCACTAAGGAACAAAAATGCACGCATACTACTAAACCCAACCACCGTAGTGCAATGGAAAGTAAAGTGTTGGAAGTAAACTGGGCCAAAAATACAAGCCCACCAAAACAAGAGTCTAAAAACGACAAAGTCCAACCTGTGAAAACAAAGAGATGTTGGTACTACTTCTTGTAGCCATAGGAACACCTTGTACTGTAGGGAACTCAGAAAGGTCGTTCATGTCCTGATCCACCCTGGACTCTGTCAAAAGGCTGCACATCTGCAGAAGACATGATACATGCCGGAAAATCCCATGCAGGGGTGAGTTTAACAATACTCAGTAAGGGAACCCAAAAACCACAAAGCAGTAAAGTAAAGGTACAGTCAGTTATGTGCAGTATATGTCTACAGATCATATAGAAACACAAACTAGATATACTCAAAACTCAGACCCGTAGCCTAGAGGCAAGTCACACAACTGCATATACCATCTAGGGATTCCATTCGAATATTCTACAAAGCACTCATTACAGGAGAAACACTCCACGAGTCTAGTAGCTCTGATGACGTCCATCCGAGAAGTACTGTTCGTCGGGAACTGACATGGTAGGTAGATACACTCATTACTGAAGACACACTCTTGAGTTGGAAGGATCACAATAGATAGAATCAATCATTACGGGAGACACACTCCCGAGTGGGAAAGATCATGATACACAGATGAGGATCACTGCCAGGTCCCTAGAGGATACTGCGACGCATCAGGATTCACCAGCTAGGGGGTACACTAGCAAGGTAGAGGATCAACGCCTGGTAGTGTTGGTCACGTCGATGCCTGACTCTACCAATGGTTAGGAATGGATGGAGGATCTTGCTCTGGGCATCTCGGAGGAATGCCGACTCTATCACAAAAATTCCTGATGGAGGGATCATACTCTTGTAGAAGGAAACAATGCTTGACCTTTAGGGGAATGAGAAGAAGGGGTACTAACCCAAACAAAATATGTCTATGATACGGTGAACAAGAAGAACAATCCATTTTCTGAAAAGTACACTGCATGTAGAAAGGTTACACGCCATGTTGTCTGACCCCGGGTGTTGCCCGTGAACAACGACCCGTGTCATAAGGCTGGTCATGTAGAAGAGTTAGTGCACGGCATGCAGTACTGTGTACAAGCCATGTCCGAGTGCCAGGGATCAGCTCCATGTATGCTGGCCATGTGCCCGTACATGGTCTTCAACCTGTGTACTCTAACCCGTGTAATCGGTAAACGGGGTGACTCACGTTACTGGCCTCTCCTGGCTTTTTGATGGATTACACGGTTGTGTACTCCATCCCGTGTCCATGTACCCCCCCAGGATACACATCGAGTCCTGTGTAGCCGCCTCTTCCATGTTGTACACACCGTGTTCAAAATCTGTGTAGTTCAACTTGTGTATATATATATCCCAGGGTACATGCCGAGCTTCAAGGAAATTATAACATGCCGTGTGACCAGGGTCACATGCCATGTGATTCCTCTATGACCCCCAAAACCCTATCCACTGCGCAAGCACTACACGACATGTTCTTTAGAAGTACATGTCGGGTATTATGGAAATTTCCAGAACAATGCTCATCGCCGGCGTGCCTCCCGTGCTACCCCGATCATCGATCCCGCCATTTGATCGCTAGGATACATTCGGGTTTTAGTCACCCCGACACTACGAAGCTTCTTCTGGTGTTTTCGGACCTCCGATTGGTCCCAAAAACAAAATTTTATCTTCTCGCGTGAAGAACACTCAAAGAATGACCATTCTCGATCTGGCTCGATTAGTCATCCTCCATTGTCGTCACACCTCCACAAGGTCTCTTTGGTGTTGATTCTTCACTTTGGGATTATTGCATTGCAGAACAGATGTGCAACGATCTGTTGTTCATCACTCTGCAAATAACATGAAGAACGTGTGAAAGAAAATGGAAGAAAATACAATAAAACAAATTTGAGGAACAAACATCCTCCGTCATTCGTCATGTCATTGATCTGATCATGTTAATAGGATTAAATGGAGTAGAAATCAATAACAATAAATCGACATGGAATAAATTCCCTAAATGATCACAAAGAAATCCCTCCCACAAGAACGTATGAATCTACGGATCAACTTATTTGTAGTTGATCCGCGTTCGTCCTTTAAACTCAACAAAGGGGAAAGAATTAAAAAAACAAACCCCTACCTCAATGGGGATTGATCACTGACGAAGGTGTCACGCTACTGTCGTCGTCAAGATCCTCCAACTTCATTGGCGCAGAGGTTCTCAACTATGATCTTTTGTCGTTCTTCGTTGAGGGTTTGCTCCAGTGCTCCACGGATCCTCCAGAGATTTCTCTCAATCATCTGAAAACGAGTAGAATCCGATTATCCTAATAAAAAGGGGACGAAATTGGAATCTCATAATGTTGCGGCATTAATGAGTCCACCTTTCCATTTTTTGAGTCATTATGACATGGAATTTATTAAAGGAACTGTTTCCCCATCGCCATGCTGTAGAGGATGTTTCCATAAAAAATAAAATAAACATTTAGAAATTTATTCTATTTTTATTTTTCTTAAAATGTCCAAAGAATTAACTTTTTTCCTCAACCCACACCTGTCAAGGTTAGGCCTATTCTTAGGTAAATTCATCGCCCCAAATGCAACGGTGCCCTCAGATTTTTAATCTGGGAATCCGTTTGGAAACTGCCACAACCACGCAAAAAAGCGCCGACTCACTTAACTTAAAAAGTTCACACCACCATTCTAGTCTCACTGGGCCTCAGAATGATGTGTTTTTTTCATGAATGATCTCGTAATAATTCCATATAATATTTAAAAATAATACATGAAAAATTTCACGACATTAAATTCTCCCCACCTTGGGGATTTACGTCCCTGAAAAGACAAAACAGAGGCTACTCAAAAAGATGTGGGTACTGGGCACGAATCTGGGCCACCCACTCCCACGTTCTCCCCTGAAGATTCATGTGCTACCACCAAATGCACACTAGGGGAATAGATCACCCAAGAAGGATCATCTCCTGCCAAACTTAATCACCACTAGGTACCCAGCAAAGTTCAATCCATCCTCGATTTCCATCTCACCCCAGTCGATGATGTGCAATGGGTCAGGCACGTACTTCCTCAGCTGCGAAAAGTGGAAGAAATCATTTACCCGATGCAGCTGTGGTGGTAGAGCTAGGTGGTACACCACTTCTCCAACTCTGCACAGTATCTAGAAAGGTCCGATAAACCTCAGAGATAGCTTTCCACCCCGGAAAAATCTCTGTAACCCTCATCAAAGTGAGACCTGAAGAAAGATGTGGTCTCCCTCTTCGAACTCCATGGGTCTTATTCATCTGTCAGCATAGAACTTCTGATGGAATTGTGCAGTTTTCAACCTCTCCAGGATGATATACACCATCTCGGTGGTATCTCACACCATCTCTGGACCCATGAGTGCTGACTCTTGGGGGTCGGTCTAGCAAAGCGGTGACCAGTAGGGTCTTTCATACAAGGCCTCGAACGGTGCCATACCAATGGTGGAGTCGTAGCTATTGTTGTACGTCAACTCCACCAGTGGTAGGTGGTCCTCCCAACTATGACTAAAGACCAAGATATAGGCTCTCAATATATCCTCTAGAACCTGAATAGTTTTCTTCTTCTGACCATTTTTCTTCGGATGAAACGCTATGCTCAAGCGTAGCTGAGTCCCAAAAGCCTCCTGTAATCCCTTCCACAACAGGGATGTAATGTGGGAGTCTCAGTCTGAGACTATCATCAAAGGGACGCCATGAAGCCGAACTATCTCTTGCACATAGAGGAATACCAATCTCTCTATGGAACTCTTCTCCCTGATAGCTGGGATGTGGGCCGACTTGGTGAGTCGGTCAACGATCACCCAGATGGAATCATGCCCCTTGGTCATTCGTGGTAAGCATTTCATGATGTCCATTGATATTCCATCCAAATTATACTCTGAAACTTCGAGGGGTGAGCTAATACCACTGGAACTTGGTGCTCAGCCTTCACCTGCTGGCATGTAAGGCATCGAGAAATGAACTCCGCTAATGCCTTCATCATGCCTGACCACCAAAACTGTCATCTAAGATCCTGGTACATCTTTGCCTCTCCAGGATGTACCACAAAAGGGGATGTATGAAACTCCATCAGGACCTCCTCCTCCAATGCCACTGGTACAAAAGTGTGTCCTCTGAAAAGAATTATGTGCTCCCCACCTTGTGAATATCCATCAGGAGCATGTCCTGTGGATAACTGAGCACATAAAGCCACACAGTAATCATCCCCAATTTGTGCCTCTCTAACTCGTTGTAATAGTGGAGGGGAGACAACCATCAACTGTAGATAAGATGTATCATCTCCATCCCTGAAGAATAAATGCAACACGGATAACTGATGGGTTTCCTCAGTCAACATTTGTGAGCTCAACCTTCTACTAAGAGCATCCGCCACTTTTTTCCCCTTTACTAGAGTATAGATGATCTCGAAATCATAATCCTGGAGGAACTCTTGCCAACACCTCTGCCTTAGATTCAAATCCTTCGGTGAGAAGATGTACTTGAGGCTCTTGTGGTTAGAGTAGATAATAAACCGCTCACCAATGATGTAGTGTCGCCACATATTCAATGCAAAGACTATCACTGCCAAAATGAGATCATGGATTTCATAGTTCACCTCATGTGGCCTAATATGGTACGAACCATAAGAAATCTCTTCCTGCCTCTCCATAAAGACACAGCTCAGACTGGTCTCTGATGCGTTGCAGAAAACTATGTACCTGACACCCTCCTCTGGTAACCTCAAGACTGGGGAACTAGTCAAATTCTGTCTCAACTACTCGAAAGCCTGTTGGAACTTCTCCTTCCACACAAAGGGTTTCCCCTTCCAGGTCAAGGAAGTCATTGGTGCTAATATCCGGGAGAAATTTGGAATGAATCTTCGATAATACACTACCAACCCAAGGAATCTATGCACCTTCGTCATGCTCCAAGGTGGCTCCCAGGCTAACACACCCTCCACATTGGATGGGTCTATATAAACTTCATGTGTTGAGATGACATGTCCCAAAAAGTGGACCTCCTGAATCTATAACTAGCACTTTGAGAGATTCCCATAAATCTAGTGCTCCCAAAGTATGTCTAGAACCATCCGTAGGTGTCTTACATGATCCTCTTTTGGAACCGAGTACAAAAGGATTTCGTCAATGAAGACCACTATGAACCGGTCCAAGTATGGTTAGAAGATCTAGTTCATCGGTCCCATGAACACTGTGGGGAAGTTCGTCACACTGAAAGGCATCACCAAGTACTCATAGTGACCGTAGAGGCATATGAAGGTCATCATTGGTATATCCTCATATCGTACTCGTAACTAGTGATAACCTGATCGAAGGTCAACCTTCGATAACCACTGTTCCCCTATCAGCTGATCGAAGAGGTCGTCAATCCTTGGTAGTGGATACTTGTTCTTCACTATCACCTAGTTCAGGCACTGGTAATATACACACAACCTTAGACTCCCATCTTCCTTCTTGGAAAACAAGACTGGGGATGTCCATGGTGAAACATTGGGTCTCACGAAACCCTTGCTCTGCGAATCCTCCAACTACACCCTTAGCTCATGAAGCTCTGTGGGAGCCATCCGATACACGGATGAGTAAATTGTTGCCATCCCCAGTTCTAATTAGATTCAAAAGTTGATTTCCCTATGGGGAGGTGATCCTGGAACATTTTCAAGAATGAAATTCTCATACTCCGCCACCACTTCTGGAAACTGGGAGCTCACATCATACACTGCTCCGAGGGGAAGGCTATCCAACTCATGGGTGATTGGGTACACCCTCTTATGTATTAGTTCACTCTGTGCTTCCTAGGTCTCCCTTTCTCTGAAAAAGGAAAACCTCATTCCATCACATTGTACACACCACACCCTTTGCCTAAAATAGTCAAACTAGGCATGGACCAAAGATAACCAATCCATACCGAGAATGATGTCGTAAGGACTCGACGCTACCAGCAAGAGGTTCCAACCGAAACTCTCACCTCTAAGGGTAAGATCACAATGTCTGCAAAGGTGTGTGATCATCGAGTATCCTCCTATAGGTGTCTCCAAGTGTAAGGATCGAGTCAATGGTTCTACAGGAATCTCGAGGTTTCGTACAAGACATATGGATATGAAGGAATGACTGGCACCTTTGTCTAAAAGTATGGAAGCTATGGAAGAAAAAATTTTGATTGTACCTCGAATCATCCCTAGAGACCATGGTTCGTATGCATTTACCACATGAAAATGTCCCGGTCCTTGTCCCCCATCTCCCTGAGCCTAGTGCGGACCTCCTGGGGATGGTGGTGGAAGTAAGTCAAAGAATCTGCCACCACCCGCAGCTCTCTCTGCTTCTATGCCATGTCTGCTACCTAGAGGGGCTGTCTGCTCCACTCTCTACCTCTGCCTTGATGGTCCATCCACCACTTCCCTATCAGTAGCTCGACTTGTCGGGAAATCTCTAACAAGATATCCCCTACCATCTCATGTGTAGCATCGCTTCTCCTTAGGCTGAATGGATCCAGCCTCAGAGCCCTGGAATGTCGACCCCCTATCCTAGGTCCTCCTCCGATGTCTCTCATGTCCTAATCCCTACATCTTATGTCAGCTCCCTTCTGCTGAGGTCTCCACACTTGTCTTCCTACTGTTGACTATTTTCGGTTGTCTCTGCTCCACCAAGAAGCTCTCGATCACCAAACATCGCCCGAGCACTCCAGCATAAATCGAAATGCATAGAGGCATGACAATAGCTCTGATGTCTCATCATAGAACTCACTCGAAGGTCTGAGCTCTGTAGTACTGATCCCTAACCATATCCATCAAGTACCAAGCAAGGTTGGTGAACCTCGAGGAATAGTCAGATGCGGTCATACTACCCTACTAAAGCTGAAGAAGCTCCAGGATGTGCACAACTAATAGCGTAACCAGAGATAACTCCTCCTTGAAGAGTCGCTCGAACTCAGTCCACGAAAGAGTCTCCTTGTTGTGAGTTTGTGTGGTCAGACTCCACCATCGCCTTGTCGAACTCTGAAGAAGTCTCACTCCTACGATCGCCATCTGGTCCGCTGGTGTCCTCACTAGACGAAAAACTCTAGTCACCACCTCAAGCTAGTCCTCGGCACCCTGAGGGTCAGGTTCGCCTCAGAACCTAAGGGGTCTCTATCTCTAAAACTCATGGAGTGCGCTAAGCATGCACTCCTCACCAGTCGGTACTGCAGGTACCACTAGCTGCTCCACTAGTGGTGGCATAGCAGGTGCACCACCTAGTGGCAATGCTTAGGGAACTGGTCCCTATATCAAAGCCTCATCACTGAGGGGGTCAATCACGTGATCGTGCTGCTGAATTCTAGCGGGTATGCGTCGTAGAGGCATCCTGTAAGGAAACAAGATATACCATAGTCAATAAGTATATCTGGATAAATGACACAAATGATATCGAAAACGTGACCCATTCCTATATGATGCATGTATCATTATTTTATTTCCCAGCAACCAGTTTTTACATGTACTGAGTTGAGAAGCATGTTATCATAGCCCTGGTGTATGGATACGTCGGTCTCCGCACCATCACTGGAGTCTCTAGCATGAAATCCAAGCTTGAAACACTGAACACTATTGCCCCCAACCAATCTCACAAACTCTGGGTCCTAAGGTAGAACTGACCAGCTCTGATACCACTCTGTCACGACCCGTCTGAGTGGGGCCCACACTGCGACTCCCCAAACCCGCCTCCAATAGGCAAGGGGATGGTGACCAGCACCAAGTAGGCATATTACTAACATGGGAGGCATTGCCTAAGTACATGTACACACGCACACATCTCCAATCCCACAATCCTGAAATGTAAAAACCAATAAGGAACAAAAATGCATGCATACTACTAAGCCCAACCGCCAGAGTTTAATGGAAAGTAATGTGCTGGAAGTAAACTGGGAAAAAAATACAATCCCACCAAAACAAGAGTCTAAAAACTACAAAGTCCAACCTGTGAACACAAAGAGGTGCTGGGACTATAGCTCATATCTGTGGGAATGCCTCATCCAGTAGGGAACTCAAAAATCTCAGTCCTATCCTGGTCTACCCTGGACTCTGTCAAAAGGATTCTCGTCTACACAAGAGACGAGATGTGCGGGAAAAGCCCGTATAGGGGTGAGTATAACAATACTCAGTAAGGGACACCAAAAACCACAAAGCAGTAAAGTAAAGGTACAGTCATCTATGTGCAGTATATTTCTACAGAGCATATAGAAACACAAACTAGATATACTCAAAACATAGACTCATAGACTAGAGGAATGTCACAAAACCGCATACCCTGTATAGGGATTCCGTTTGAAGATTCCATGAAGCACTCGTTACCGAAGACACACTCCACAAGTATGGTAGCTCTGATGACATCCATCCAAGAAGTGCTATTCATCGGGAACCACCACGAGAGGTATATTCACTCATTATGGGAGACACACTCTTGAGTGGGAAGGATCATGATAGATTGAAGCACTCATTATGGTAGACACACTCTTGAGTTGGAAAGATCACGATTAATAGATGAGGATCACTACTAGGGTCATGGCGGATACTGCGAGTCATCCGGATTCACCAGATAGGTGATACACTAGCTAGGTAGAGGATCAACGCCCAGTAGAGTTGGTTATGTTGATGCTTGACTCTACCTAGGGTTAGGAATGGATGGAGGATCTCACTCTGGGCCTCTCGAAGGGATGTTGACTCTATAACAGAAAGTCTTGTTAAAGGGATCATACTCTTGTAGAAGGAAATAATTCCTGACCTTCAGGGGAATGAGAAGAAGGGGCACTAAACCAAACGAAATCTTTCCAAGATACGGTGAACAAGAAGACCATGCCATTTTCTAAAAAGTACACAGTGTGTAGAAAGGTTACACATCATGATGTCTGACCCCAGGTGCTTCCCGTGTACAACAGCCAGTGACATAAGGCTAGTCATGTATAAGAGTTAGTACACGGCATGTAGTACTGTGTACAAGTTGTGTTCGAGTGCCTAGGATTGGCTCCGTTTACGCTGTCCATGTGCCCGTACACGGTCTTCAACCCATGTACTCTAAACCGTGTATTCGGTACATGGGGGGACCTGCGTTACTAGCCTCTCCTAGTTGTGTGATGGAGTACATGGTCATTTACTCCATCCCGTGTCCGCGTACCCCCCTGAATACAGGTTGAGTCCCGTGTAGCCGCCTCTGCCATGCTGTACAAGCTGTGTTTTGAAGTAGGTAGTTCATCTCGTGTCTGTGTATTTCCCAAGATACATGTCAAGCTTCAGGGAAAGTCTAACACACCGTGTGACTAGGGTCATATGCCTTGTAATTCCACTCTGACCCCTGAAACCCTATCCACCGCACAAGCATAACATGGCATGTTCTTTGGAAGTACACACCGTGTAATCTGGAAATTTCCAGAAACGACACTCTTCACCGGTGCGCCTCCCGTGTTTCCCCGATCATCAATCTCGTCATCCGATCACCATGAAACTTTTGGGTTTTGGTCACCTCGACACTACGAAGCTTCTTCCAGTGTTTTTGAACTTCCGATCGGTCCTGAAAACAAGTTTTGATCTTCCCGCGTGAAGAACGCTCGAAGGATGAACCTTCTCGATCAATCCTAATTTGTTGTCTCCCATCGTTGTCACACCTCTTCATGGTCATTGTGGGGTCAATTATTCACATTGGGATCGTTGCATCATATAACGGAAGTGTAACAATCCATTTTTTATTTCCCCATGAAGAACGCACGAAAGAAAAGGGAACAAAATCCAATAAAACAAATTTGAGGAACGAACCTCCGTCGTTGTTCATCATGGTGTTGATCTTCTCCCATTAATATGCTTAAACAGAGCAGTAATCAATAACAATAAATCAAAATGGAATCAATTCCCCAAATTATCCCAAAGAAATTTCTCCCGCAAGAACGTACGAATCCACAGATCAACTTGTTTGTAGTTGATCTGTGTTCGTCTTTTAAACTCAATAACGGGGAAATAATTCAAATAACATACCCCTACCACAATTAGGATCGATCGCTGATAAAGTTATCACACTTCCATCATCGTCTAGATCCTCCTAATTCATTGGAGTAGCATTTATCGACTTCGATCCATTGTCGTTCATCGTTGAGGTTTTTCTCCAGCACATCGCGGATCCTCAAGAGATTTCTCTCAATCGTCCACTAATGAGTAGAATCCCATTATCCTAATAAAAAGGGAACTAAATTGGCATCTCAAAATTCTGAAGCTTTGATGAGTACACCTTTCCATTTTTGAGTCATTATGACATGGAATTTATTAAAGGAACCATTGCCACGTCACTACGCTGCGGCGGATGTTTCCATAAAAAATAAAATAAACATTTATAAGTTTATTCTATTTTTATTCTTCTTAAAACGTCCAAAAAATTAACTTTTTCCCTTGACCCACGCTGGTTGAGGTTAGGCCCATCCTTAGGTAAAGTCATCTCCCCAAAGGCAATGGTGCCCTCAGATTTTTAATCTAGGAATCTGTTTGGAAGCTGTCACAACCGCACACAAGCACCGACTCACTTAACTTAAAAAGTTCAAACCAACATTTCGGGCTCACTGGGCCTCAAAATGATGTGTTGTTTTCACGCCTAGTCTCATAATAATTCCATATAATATTTAAATATAATACATGGAAAAATCTAATACATTACATTTTACCTCTGCATTCTATTTAGGTTATTTCCTCCTCTCGTCCTCCACCCATGTTAACAGGGTGCTATCCACTCCCTTTTCTCCCTCCACTCAGTGTTGAGCTCTATCTCTCATCCGAACTCCATTTCTTGATCTATATGTAGCATAAAATGTATATCAATAAGGCTCTAAATACTATTTCTTTTATTTTCCTTTGATCTCTACATACAGAGTACTAAATATATGAGAGATGCCTTACCCTATTTTCAAGGTGTTCATCTAAAACACTAATTTTTACCACATTGGTTTGAGTTAGAGGCTCATATAATATGTTTGGGCATCTTAAAATATGATGAAGGTGGTGCTCATCTTTTATTTTTACTTCACAGTTTTCTCATCGGTGAAACGTTGAGTACATCATGGAGTACTCTAAGGGAGACCCTATATATTAAATGATGCTATTTAAATAATTTATTGAACCCATGGGAGATGGATATGGGTATGATCTTCTTGTCTATAAATGGTTTAAGACATGTGAGTGGCTTGGTACCGTGAGTAATTTAGGTCGGAGTTCTTCCCTTATTTAATTAGAATTGTATAAAGTTAACTGTATTGATTGTTGATTACCATGAGAACTGTACGGGCTTGGCCCGTAAATTATGATGGAATTTTCCATATATTTATAGGTGATTTGATCATCAAGATGGGATTATCCTGAGGAGTTTGGATGGTGTTGATCACCATTTAGACTACTTGTTCATTCGGTTGTGTTGTCGAGGTTGTTAGGTAATAGGAAAGGCCCATGTGATGTTGGATGGTGTTTTTCCATCAGATTGTGAGAAAATTTCCTAGGGGAATGACATGTTTGGATGATGTGGATTAGGGAATGTTTTCATATTTTCACTCACCCATGTAGTCCAATGCATTGTTTGGAGTCATGTGCACATAGTGAGACTCAGATGATGAAGTGTTATTGACCACTCATGTGGGTAGATGCCTCTGTTAGATGTATCTTAGGGAAATGGTTGGATGTGATTTCCTTAGAAATCCACAGGGGTGGTGAAGAGTTGTCAGATGATTGTGATGAATGGTCAGTTGAGGGATAAGGCATTTTGTACTTCATGTCGATGGTCTAGGATCATTGGGAAGGATAAATATTATCATTCCTCTAGATATCGGTTATTGAGACTATGGTGTTTTTACATATAGGACATGCATCAGTGTGCCTTAGGACTTTTGGCATCAATCTGATAGGAGTTTTCAAGAAGGGGTCTAAGGGACTGAATTATCATTGTTTGGGTGTGCCTTTAGGATGTTGATGACTTAAATTTGACATGATGTTTTCATTGGAACATGGTTCTGATTAACTTTAATAGAGGTGGAACCTATGGGTTAACCTAGACTATTTTACATCAGGGGATTTCCTAGGATTAAGTTAAGAATCTTATCCACTACTATATTTCAGTGTTGGCTGAAGTTGGTGATTCCTCTCTTCTAGCTATTGAGCATAAGGGGATCATGTTATTGTTATAAAATTTAGTAGTTTTGTATTATTTAATCATTTTTAGTATACAAATTCTGAATCACATATGTAGGATAGGAAAATACTAGTGGTGGCCTATAGAGATTCTTTCTCCCACCCTACATGGGCCCTTCAGGATGCATGTAGACTTTTTTGGATTTGAGTTCACGTAAAGGTTAAGGAATAGGAGATGGTTCTTAGTAAATGAGTTAAAATTGTATGGAAGTCAAGGGACTATGGGTTCTTTCCACCACTGGAGTTATATTTTTTTCTTTATTTCAATATTAGAATGCTTATATATATGTACTAAGGATGACCATTGGAATCCCTCTATCTTATTATTGTCTGTATGACCCGATATGTATGCATGTTCTTTTTTTTTTTTTTATAGAAGGTATATTATATTGTTTTATTCTAAAAATGGTAATGATCTTGTTTATTCTTATTTCTTCTACTGTTATTTCTTGTTCTTTCATCATAGGAGGGTTACTGGTCATGTCTATTGGTCTTTCTTTTACACTACATTATATTTATATAGAAAATTATTATATCATTACCAAAAGGTATAGTCTCCCCACTATCACCCCTTTACGCATCGCTACTAGTTGGAAGCCGTTGTCATATGATGAGGCATGCATAAGGCCTAGTGTAGCTCAACCTGAAGCACTATTCAGGTGGATAAACGGGTTAGGGTGTTATAGGAAGACTCTCAGACTAAATGTTACTTTTAGGTAAATTTTATATTTATCCTTATTCCCATTATTTTTATATATTTTGAACTAACATGAAGGTAATGGAATGATATTAAATATATTAGATAGATAATTGTTATAGAAGTTTTACAATAAGTAGTGATATTCAACATAGAACAATATAATCACCATGATGAAGGATATTGTACTACACTTTGGGGTTGAAGATAAGTTTTGAATATAATACATTAAGAACATTCCTTGGTTGTATCAAACTTATCTTTAAATTGGAGTGATGATAGTTAAGAATTATGAGATGTAGGGGGAGTTTTGTTTATACACTTGATTTATTTTGATGTGTTTGTTGAGATTGGTGTGACTTTTATCTTAAAAAACTTTCTCAAATATCCCCTAATATAAATTTGATGAAATAAACTAGAGGTAAAGTATTACATAAAATAATTTTTATGGACAGGATTGGTCACCTTGATAATACAATCTAGTTTTCTACATCGGGTTCACCCATCTAGACAGAGAATTGTCTAATTAAATACCCTTTTTTATCGATTCATGTGATTTTATTCTTCACTAGAGGAATGTTTTTAATATTCTAAAATGAAATAATATGATTTGAGATGAAATTTCTGATTCCCTTTCATTGGATTTTCAATAAGGAGGATAAATAACTTAACGCAAATTTTAAACTTTTAGATGTGTGGGGAAATTGACAAAAAAACACAAAGATGCATAATATTTTTCCTAAGTTGTTTTATTTTATTTTACTTTAAATATTTCAATATGTTTTTATAGGTGAAATTCTTGAAAATTTAAAGATAATAGTTTTTTCTAAGATCTAAGAAATGTTATAAATTCATGCATTTTCTATTGATCCTCAAATTATCAAAAGCATGTAAATATTCATGATTCTAGTTAAGCATTTACAATGGTGAAGTTATAGGTGTGTAAATATTATTTTATGAAGTCATAGAGTTAAAATTTTATAAATTTTAATCTTTAAATATTTTTTTATTGTTGTAAAAAGGAAACCTGTGAATTTATTAGATAGGGAAACTCATCTCCATTAAGTGAAATTGTTTGTAAGTTCTACCAGACATAGCTAAGAATCGTTATTCTACCAGATAGATGTTTTGAAGATAAACAGATGGATAAATTTGATTGCATTGAATAGAAAAATGATTTTACAACTGGGAAATAAATTTTATGTCATTAAATGGATAAATATATTATGTTCTACCTGACATAGAAAAGTAAAAATTGTTACTTAATAGATAATTATAAAGGTTAAAAAATGAAAATTTGAGATTCTAATAGACTAAGGTTAATGAATTAAGTATATCAGAAAAATTTTAATGGAATGATTATATCAGAAATAGAATGATTAGACATAGAATAATTGGACAAAAGGTTGTATACATCAGATAATGGTTTGTAGTTATTTATAAATACATTATAAAGTCAAACATTGTGATAATGTTGATTTTTACATTCAACACTAATAAATCTATAAAAAGTTTTAGGAAGGTTTTAAGAGTTTTTTATATTAATATATTAGGAAAATAGGGTGAATAATGTTGACTCCTTTTTATTTAGAGGAATTGAACATAGTAAAAAGAATTTTTATTTGAGAGATAAGTTTAAATTTAGTGTTTGTGTTTTTTCCTTAATTTTAGGAGGAATATAAGAATATAAAAGGAGTACATATCATTCAAAGATACTATTTTGTTGTTTTTTATTGATCTTTAAGAGAAGTACAATATGTTTAGTTTGAGTTTCCAACAAAGAATATATTTGGATGAAGAATAGTAGAATTTTATGGAAGTGATTTGGAAATAGATCTTTTGAATAGAGAAGTATTGGATAATGGAGTACCAAATGAAGAAGGTGGTGCATCTGACCATGGTACGTCAAACTAAGTTTCATCAGAATCATGTTCATTGGAAAAGGTTACATAGGATATAGTGCACCTAAAAAAGTTTCAATGGATAGAGAGTACTGGACAATGCTTATAGGATGGATTATTCTCATATAGACTTTTACTAAGGAAGATGTCCAGAAAAAGTACAGGAAAGTTGATATTTGAGTGTATCCAAGTCCTTTAAGATATTTTGGAAGTTGTAAGACCTAAATCATTTTTATTAATCTATTAAAGATCTTGAATGTGTTATTTACAAAAGAAGGAAAACCAACTTTATTATTGAGGAATGCCACCTAAAGAAAAATATCAACTTTCACTGGATCAATAAATCAGTAGGATCTTGTTGCTAGGGGGTATAACCAATTTATAAAGAGGGATGTTTATAGAGGATAATAACTATTAGAGAAATAATAGGATAAAATAATGATATTTGGTGCAACACCCTGAGATTTTGTGAAATATTTTTTCAAATGAATTCAATGTTTTCAATATATTTCCATGCACGCTACACTAAGTTAAGCTTGTGTTACATGAAACTCTGAATAACATATGTTACACATAATACCAAGTTAATATTTTGTTACATCAAAAATAAAGTTATTATTTATACAATACATCATATTATTCTTGTGCTACATGCAACACTGGATTATCTTTCGTTATAAGGAATGCCAAGTTTTGAAAAATGATGATATATTGTTAAGATTGTTATTTAAACGTGTATGTTATAACTAAGAAATTAATATTGGTGATATGAATAGTAATAAATAATTTCTAAAAATGAATTAATGTTTTTTATATAAATAAAACATATTGATAATCAAATTCATATGTTTTGGTAAAGTCTTTATATGCTTCAAAAATTATATTTTCTCAAAACATGTTTTTTATGTTAGTTTTTTAACAATAATAAAATTAGTTTTTAAAAATTTTAGAAAATGATCATTATAAAATAAACTTAATTTTTTAAAATCAAAATTTTAAAATTATATTAGGGTTAATTTTAGGGTTTTTTTGAAAAGATAAATTTTTATGATGAAAAGTGAAAATACAAAATTTTAATTGAAAACTTCTTTTGTTAATTTATTTATAATGTTAAATTATATTTTAAATTAGTTTTAAAGTATTATTAGTTAAATTAAACATCTAATAATACAATTTATATCACTAAAATCAATTTCATGTTTAAATTGTATATAAAAACATTGTTAACATTTGATTTTTCTCTGTTTAAAAACTTGCTTTCTCATTACGTCTATAAGATTAATTTTAAATTAAATTCTTCCAACTCAATTAATGTAAATTGGAAAATATGGAATTCATTTTTTCAATTATCATAATTCATATTATATTATAATTTTAACTTAATTTTTTATCATATTTATTAGTGAAAATAGTTCTAATTAATTAATTTACTTAAGGTTAAAATGAGGTTTTTTATATTCATGCATTTTTATTAAAATTTATTTTTCACAAACATATAATATTTAATTAATGAATTGGATTTCATATTTATAATTGTTTTTTATAAATTATCTAATAAATCCATATATTACTTTAGTCTTAAAGGATACTTTACCTAGGTAAATAAACATGTACAAGTTACGATTGTAAAAACTAAAAGGGTAAAACTAAATAACCCTAAATCCTAAGGTTTAACATGATAAAAATGATTTTATTTTTTGTGTTTGATGTGGTTATCTACCAAAAAACACTACAAACCTTTATTCATGTGTTTTTTATGCATATGGGTTAAGATAAACTATCCAATAGTTAACATTTTTTGGAATTTACAAAAATATTATCCCTCCTCAATTATAAAAGGGTACTCACCCCCCCCCCATCACATAATCACACCTTCCAAGTCATTTGGTTCAAAACAATATATACCCAAATCACATCCCAAATTCACTCCTCTTTAATTAGAATACTAATTTTAGATATAAATCCAACCTAGGAAGGATTTTGGTGCAAACCTAGGGAGGATACCCAGAGAAGATGTAATGTTCATCAACAAGCACTTTTTTATTTCTTCCTCTACCCCTTCAATTCATTTTATAAAATGGTTATATAATTACCAAGGTATATCCTGTATAATAATATTTTTACATGTTAATTTATTTAGGTAAAACCCCATAAACTTCCAACAAATGGGCTATGAAATCACCATTCTTATATACGGTGGATTTCCACCTCATAAACTAATGTCATTAGTTTTTCCATTACCACCTATAAAAACTGGTCATAATGATGGATTTATTTTCAATGTTTGATATTTATGATGTTATCATTATTATTTAATTATTATATCACACATACCTTCATACTATTCATTTTTTGGGAATACGATAATGTTGCTTGTGTGTATGGCAGACTATTGCCTCGCGAAGTGATGTGATCCCTTGATGCTTTACATGTTAGGTATTAAGGATTGGTTTTATAAAAATATGTAATATAAATTAAATAAAACTAATTATAGAATGATAATAATTATATAATTTACATTTCATCATTTTAAACTAAAAAGAAAATGTAAATATCAATCTTTGGTATATATGACCTATCATCTCTATGAATTGTGTATTTCATTTCCTATCACTAAATTTTATTGATTAATATAAGTAAATATATACTGTATATATATATATGATATTTACATCATATTTAAAATTATTTATATGATGAAACCATGATCTAATTAATAGTAATAAAAATAAAAAGTAAAAACATACATGAAAAACACAGTAGTTATTGCCTAAAATGTGCCTTTAACGTGGAATTGTCAATAAACAGGTAATAAAAGGGCATAAGTAAATCATATATGGTCTTATATATATATATATATTAATATTGATATTTAAAATATGTATAGTAAAAATATATTTATTATAATTTTTTATAAGAGTATGATGGAATTCAAGACTTAAGGTAAAGGATTTCTATCTCATATTTATTTTCTATGAGACAAATGACATATTCACCATGTGATTCTTTTATGTGGGGTATATACCACCCATGAATATATTCTATGAGTATTATTCTATAAATTATTTATATTTTAATATCCATTCTATGATATCTCTTTCATGGGGTTTCTGGTTTCAATTTCATCAATGCAGTAAGAGATTTTTGTCTCAATTTTCATTCTTTAAGACATATTCTACATTTTGCACCAACACTCTATTACTAGGTGTGTATACAGCCCCTTTGAAATTACATACCATGAATTTATTTATCCTCATGATATTTTAAATTTTTATTTCATTTTATCCTTTCATGGTTATTAGGATTCAAGTGTTCAAAAGTTGTAATGAATCTACAATCTCATCGTTTATTGGGATTATTTATAATAAAGTCTCCAATGTTAAAATATCATTATATAACTCTCAATTATTCTAATGAATTTTATTATCCTATGGTTATTCATTATATATTCAATTAATAGTACCTTTTTCTACACTTGTGTACTTAAAAATAACTCATAAATATTTTTTAAGAAAGGCTGACATTGTTTCACTCTTTGATGGGAAATCAGTTTTCATCCAACACCTTGTTTTCTAAAATGTTTTAAAAAATGTTTAATTTTTCTACAAATTATTTATTAAAGAAATTTTTTCCTATGTTTTATTTTCTACAAAAAAAATTATTGAATCTTCAATTAATTCTCCAAATAATGACTATTTTTTTCAGAAAATGTGAAAAGAATATTTGGTTTTAACATGCATGGAATGAATAGTATTTCCCGATATCATTGAAACTCTATGATTTCAAGATTCTATTACAATTTTTTAAAACACCATTCAAAGAAAAAAAAATTAATATTTGAAACATTTCATGATTTTAAATAAATGATTTCAAAATTAAAATTATTTTAGTTTTGATTGTTTTAAAAACATTTCAATAAGGAACGAATACTTTCCTCAATAAATGTTTTAAATTATTTTTAAATATTACTTTATATGTTTTCAATTATATTTTTGGAAGAAAAATATTTTAAAAGTGATTTATTTTTTAAAAAATGAATTTTTCAACATGAAAAGGATATTTTCTTTAATAAATGTTTTAAATGATCTTTTAAAACTATTTTCCTTATAAGATTAAATCTATTGGTGTTACTAATGACTTATTGAAGATATAATATAATTATACCATTCTCATTCCTTATCTATATTTTTTATGTTTGGATGGAATGTTATTTATGAATATCATTTCTCTTCCATAGGTTATACCATGAGGAAATTTTTATGAAACATGGTTTTTCATGTGTTACTCTATGATGAAATATTTATGAAACCTATCTCTTTTCAATAGGTTATGATATGATGAAATATTTATGACATTAATTTCATTTCATGAGTTATGATATAATAAATTTTTATGATATTGTGGCACACATAAAAATGGTTTTCACTATGTGATGGGTGGGACCTAAATCTTCCTCCATTAAATTGGGTAAAGATTTATATCTCATGAGATAGACAAGACTGGAATGGGGAGTGAACCTAGATTAGTAAGACAGAGCTGGAATGGAATGTGGACCCAATTAAATAAGTGAATTTGACCTCTATTATGGTCTTGGGAGTGAACCATGACTAATATGACGGTTTTTAGAGTTAACCCATTAAAATATTATTGTCTTGGTAGTGATCCTTGACTAATATGGAAATAATTTTCTATGCTTATGTGTATGCCACAAATTCCATGTCTTATTCCAAAGTTATGCTCTAATGGATCATGTTCTTTTACTTCCTTATGATCCATGTCTTATAAACTTCCAATTATTATTAAATGACTCAATATTTTGATCTTTGATATATATGGTATCGTTTTTATATGTTATGATCATGTTCTCAAACCATTATGTTCACGTTATGCTTATATATCTCCATTGTTTATTCTTACTGGGAATCTGATCTCTCCCTTTATTATGTTTCCTTTCCCCATGTTGTGAATATATGTATTATGTATGATTTTTTTAAGAATGGTGCTAGATATTAAGAACTTAGTGGGAGATTATGTAGGTCAATTATGAACCAATTCTTTATATTTCCGTGTTTTCAAATGAACTAAACTGTTATGGTTCTCATCAATGTGTTTGTGTAATTTATTTAATATTCGTCTAAAAAATGTAATATCAATGTATGATGAGTTTTGGTCGCTATATTTATTATCAAAGGAATAGTATAGTTAACCTTTAGAAACATGGATGAGGAAACATTAGTGATATCCCTAAGGATATTTTCAAATATATATCTAGGGAAATATCTAATGATAATTATAAGGATGACTCAAAGTTTAGGAAAATGTCCTAGAATTTTGATAAAGGATTGAGAAAGTTGTTTCTAAATAGTTTCATCCATGTCTGAATACTACAAGTGGATGTGGATCTGGAAAAAAGGTACCTATAGTAAATATCTTTGAAAATGGAACATTTATTTTTACTTAATCATCACATGGTGCACAAAAAACAGGCTTTGCTACACACCTAGTTTGGCACTCCTAGGGTATATGGTTTAGAAATTCAAAAAGCACTTTAAGAATCATCATGAAGGATTTAAATATATGATGATTATAAATGAACTAGCTTAATCTTGATTCGTATATTTAAAATAAGGTTTCATTATTTAGATATCTTATAAGTGAATTTTCATGATTATATAGTTTTACACTGTTATTAGTGTTGATCACACTATGATTTTGTTTATCCAATGATGGGAACCATAAGTAACTTGGTTAAAAATGAATGTGACAAGAAATTTAATGATGAGAAAGCAAATGAGATAATGACTAAAATGAAGGATGTTGTGATTATGTATGATTAGTTTTAATAGAATATGATTGACCATGTTCACCTCAGTAAACCATATTCATAGTTTAGAGTCGGTTTAATAAACTGATGCAAAACATATAGAGATAATTTATTATTGGTTTTTAAAATATTTCCACTAAATTTTACCCATTTACTAAAAAAATATACAGCATCCCAGAACCCCCTACACCCTCTCCCTTGATAACACCCTTCCATGATCCCTCACCACCATAGAATTTTCACCCTCACTGGTGCTCATGTTGACCTGGATCCCCCACTGTTGCTCTGGTTTCCCTAGATAACCTTGATCATGATCCCTCATCAGTACTCTGGTTTCCCCTAAGAACCCCCCCCCCCCAAAAAAAGAACCGCACCCCCTCCCAATAAATCCCTACCATGATCCCTATTCACCACTAAATTCCCCCCATCACCAGCGATGTAGTCCCCCCTTGAGCCCTCGCTAGTGATTTGGTTTCCCCTAAGACCCCTGATCCTAATCCCTCATCGGTGCTCTATTTTCCTCTATTCCCACTAAATCCTATCACTCACCCATGATGGCACTTTAGTTTCTCTTGATACCCCCTCTCCCTCACCCTCATTGGAATTATAGTTTTCCGTAATCCCCCTGAGCACTCTCCCTCACTCTCAGCGCCTACAGCATCTTCTCCCATGATCCATCCCTACGATAAGGTAATCAGGTAAGACCTAGACCGGGTGCCCCCATAAATTATTGGGAATTGTATTTCAGCCTTATTCACTTTATTTTTTCTCTCTGTTAATCTACCACATTTATCTCTATCTTCCCTAGTGTATTATTTATCTTCATTGGTTCTATTGGCTCTGATTGATTGTGGAAGCTCTCATCTAGAATGGTAAGGCCCTATTTACTATTAATATTTTATTCTTCATCTTTGTTGGATGGCAGTAGGTATAAGAATATCCCATTATAATCATATGATGATATAATCTTATGATAACTTGTATTCCTTCTAAAATAGCAGATACATAGGCATTACTTAGGTGAATATATGGTAATCATTGGGTTTTTCTTCCAAGATTTTCTCTCCTCAAGTGCCAATAGTGTTTACATAACTCCAATCCCTTGATAGGTGGTTGAGAATAGATTTTTGGTGAAATATCTATTATTTCAGAGGCCTCAAATAGATATTCAATAATTAAATTAGTAATTTTCCACCTTCTTCCTCCCATTTATAGAGAGAGTTAACAAAGAAATAGTGTAAGGTTTGGAAAATCGTATTAAGACTTATATTTTAAAACTAGTAATTGTTTTCCCTGAACCATTAATTTTTAAATTATTTTTTTGACTCCTTAATGGGTTATAAATGTTTATTGTTTGATATTAATTGAATTACAAGCCTTTATTTCTATCATATATATACTCGGTATGCTTAATGATTTATTATGCATAGTGATGTATGAAACGATAGATACTAATCACATTTTATATTGTTCATTATTTAATAAGGTGATCACATAATTTTATTCCATTCCATAATTTCTATGTTTGTCATGAAACATTCCATTTGACTTATTGGCCATGTTGTGAAAGTATAATACATATACTTTGTTATTTATTAAACCATAACCTCTTGTTTTCATATTCATTAAACCATGTCTTAGACAATGTTTTTTATTACATTAGTAAGTATTTATAATGGAATATATCATATCTCATACTTTTTTTGGTTTTATACAAGTATGAATTAGCTATTTCCTAATAAAAAATATTATGATTTATTTGGAATTCAACTAGAATCAATTAGACATTTAATATGAGATATCTTATACAAGTTTTTTTTTATTTTTAATTTTCTTGTCTTACTATTATTATAACCTTAATTTTGGTTATTTAATTTCATATTAACTATTTATATTTAAATTAGTATGCCTCAGTGGTCAGTTATATCATGTATTGGGAATTTTTTATATTTCTTATAGTATTATATTAATTTTTTTATTCCATATCTTATAATTAGTGTGAACCTATAAATATAATTCATTTCCCATTTTGTTTATTAAATGGTTTCAAATGGTTTAATTACCTGGAATAGAGCTATGTCACATTCCAAGTGGTTTTTATAATTTATAGTGGATTTTCTAATGATAATTAACTATTTAATGGGGTGTTTGACACCAGTTTTCATTTAAAATGTGTGTGTATTATTTTAGAGACATGTTTTATGAATTAAAGGTAGTTGACCTTTAATATTTTTTAAAATGGTATTGAGACCATAAGTCTCATGGTGTCTTGATTTTTTTTAAAAGGTGAAAGTTTGGTCTAGAAAATTGGATGTTTGGCACCAGTTTACTTCCTTTAAAAAGGGATTTCTTGACTTCAAAAGTGATTTTTGGAAATAGTTGGATTTTTAAATTGGTTTTCAATGAGATTTTTGATAAAATATATTCAAAGAATATTTGAGAAAATAATCATAATTATTGTATGATTTTCTCTTTATTCTATTTTACAAAATACTATCCATGGTTTATTTCCTATTTTTATATTAACTTTTTTTGTAATTATATAAATCTTCTTATAACAACTTAAGTTTCATTTTCCTCAAAACTATTTATCACTTTTACTACTTATTAATACTCATGTGCTTTAAATTTTTTTAATAAAGTATAGGCACATTATGATATAGATAGATAAAATGTGGATTACATTACTAAGGAAAACACCTCAGAATGCTATGGGTTTGGAAGAGATATGATATTTTTTAATTTCCAATCGATCCAATAATGGGAAAATAATATTTAAATATCCTAAATATAAATTTAGAATATGTTTTAAGAGGCATGAATTTTATAAACACATGGTATTGAAGAAATTCCCCGTATAATATATTTGTTGGATTTGGAATGAATAATCAAGCATTACATAAAGTTTGAGCACTGATATCAATCAACATAATGAGATCCCATCTTCATCAATAATGGAAAATAAATTGAAAACCCTTAAAATGATGCTTTCATCATTTCATGAAAAAAACATAAAAATCAAAACATATCAGAACAACCAGTTGAGGGTGTTATAGATAGTTTCTTAAAATTTGTAATTTTTGGTACTCTAGGGGAACCAAATCAAGATTGAAACATATTATTGGAACTTCCACTTGATTCTGTAGACACAAATGTAAGATATAACTTCACTGAGCATGAAAAATCATTTCATTATTTATTTGATGATGGAAATAAAGATCTTTCTGGTGGATGTTTTAAATATTGAAAACATTATTTCGTAATGAATTTGTACCTATAAAATTCTTATATGGAAATAAAAATAACATGATGTGAATGATAATTAAATTATTACATGATGAATTTTCTGAATCTAAGATCCCTGATTCATTCTATGATATGAAAAGAATTTAATAATCTTGTTCTAATTTATACAAAAAAAAATACATGATTTTCCGAATGATTGTATGATTTATTGGGGAGAGGATCCATGTAGACAGTATTGAAAAAAAAATCTTCTTCTAGATGGTAGTTAACTGGTGATGTTTTAAGTCTTAATAAACCTGATACTATTATAAAAAAGAAAAACTACACACCTTTAAAGGTTTTTTGTTACTTACCTTTATATCCTCGATTAAAAATATTATCCATGTCATCAAAAACATCTCATCACATGAAGTGTAATTCTGTAGATAATAACAATGATGAGTTAATTCCACATCCAAGAGATTCACAATCATGGAATACATTAGATTCATTACATCTAGATTTCTCATTTGATCCTTGGAATGTGTAATTTATATTTTTTGTTGATAGATTCAATGCATTTGGGGATTTTATCATCAGTTATAGCATTTGGGTGGTTATTTTCATCGCTTAAAATCTACCACCATGAATGTGTATGAAACAAACATATTTTATCATTTATATAATTTTTCCTAGAAAACAATGTTTGGAAATGATATTTATGTAAACCTGAAGTCTCTAAGTATTTAATTACTATAGTTTTGGAGCAACGTTGTTGATACATATGATGCATCTTATAGAACAATGTTTGAAATGAATGTTTCTCTTATGTGGACCATTAGTGACTTCCCTAGACTTAGGAAATTATCTGGCTAAAACACATATATGGTTCTGGATTTTCCTATCTATAATTTTTATTTTTTTTCTTGAATGAATACCTTATAGAAAAAAATGTACTTTTTGTGTCATGAAATATTATTTCATGCATCTCATAGATTTTGGCTGAACAATTAAAAATCCAATTGTTCTATTAATCATAGAACACCTCTAAAGTTGTTGAAAAGTTCTAAAATATTGGAACAATTTTGAAATTATAAAATAGGATTTTTGAAGATTAATCATTTTAATGATAGTGGGAAATGAGTTTGGATTGCATTTTCATGTGAAATTGTAATTAAATAATAGAAGAAAAAAATTATATTCTTAAAACTCCCATATTGGGGATTTAATTTGTTGAGGAATAATATTGATGTTATTCATATTGAGAATAATTTTTTTGAAAATTTGATCTTCTAATTACTTAATGATCATTGAAAATATCTGGACCATATCAATGCTCAGAAGGGATTATAAAAAATAAACATAAAGCATCTTCTCCAGACATATGAGAATTTAAAGTATGATCTAGAAATTTTTTCAATGAAACATATGGATAAAGATACATTCCTTTAAATTTTAAAATATTTGAAGTTATATAATAGTTATTCACATAACATCTCAAGGTGTGTTGACTTAATGCATCATAGGTTGCATGGATTGAAAATTCATGATTCACATATTTTTTTAGTAGTTACTAACATTAGCTTTGCTTAGATTATTACTTGAAAAGGTTACTACATTTGTACTAAATTGTTTCACATTCTTCATAAAAATATGTAAGGAAACTCTAAAACCAACAGAGCTTCACAACCTTCAGGATGGATTTTTAATGACAATTTTTACAAAAAAGAGGATATTTTAACCGTCATTTTTTACTTCCATGTTTCATTTAACGATGAATTTGGTCAAGGAAACTAAATCTAGAGTCCACGTACATTATTGATGGATGTATCCAATTGATTTGTAATTTATTTATATTTTTTCATCCTAAGTAAAAAAATTCATTTCACATCATTAAATACATAATTATGTTTTATTTTTTTTCCTTCAAATATATCTTGATCATTTGAAATCATATGTAAAAAACAAATCTCAACCTGAAAACTTTATTCCTGAAGGATATTTATTATAAGAGTGTATTACCTTTTTTTCAAGATGCTTGGATGATATTGAGACAAGATTGAATCGATTTGGACATGTTGAAAACACATTGACTCAGTCTTAACTATATGGGAAATAAAAAAAATTCCTACTATTGGATGATCAGTTGGGAGGATCTCAAATGTTACATTGATAGAAATGGAATTATTATAGGAACATATATATGTTTATTTGAATAGTGAAATTCTAGATCCATTTATTTAAGAGTTCAGGATACAAACAAAGAGATGAATGATAAGTAGAACATGAAATGATAACAGTATTAAAAAAATGCTAATAAAGATCTTATAGAATGGTTTTCACATCGTATATGATAATAAATATTTCATTCAACATTGATATTCATTTGACATGGATTTTGTAAATGTAATAATTTATATTACCTTTTATAGATCATGAATACTGATACTCATGATGAATTGTCATAAGATTTAAAGTTTAGTGCAAGAGTTTCTCTCAAACAGGATATAAAATTCAATGCTTACAATGTTAATGTCTTTAAATTTCAAACAGTTAATTGGGAAGATGGTTTGAAAAAAAATAGTGGTATATTTATAGTATCTAAATTGTGATACTATAGACACCTTATTGATACTTTCAAATCAAATTACCATGAGAAGTTTTCAGTTTTTTATTTAAATTCTAGTGGTTCGATATTACTAGTGGTATTAAAATAGAATCATTGCAATTTACTTCTGTGAACTTCATTCACTTGATGGATGTTGGTGACAATGAATTACATTATCCGTATATCTCCTCATCACAAGATAAAATGGTATGTTATGTGTAATATATCTTGAATAAAGGGTGGAATATATTTTTTCACATTAAATAAAGAGACTTGTATGATATGGGTGGTGAATTGGAAGATGTGATATCTGAAATCTAATCCCATGAATGGTAAGAAACCGGATTATTATTCCATCATGATATTGAAAATATTAGTAATGCAAAGGTGCATGAAGTAGATGAAGAAAAGATGGATTAGTATGATGACATGAATAATGGAAAGAATGATTATATGTGTATTCATACATTAATTTATCAAAAACTTGTGTTATATGTGAACTCATTAATTATCATAGTTATGCATATTTTGTTTGTTAGTTTTGTTCATCTGTTATTATTTTTAAATTTTTTTATGTATTAATTTTTTGAAATATATGTTCTAAAGTTAACTTTATTTCATTAAATGATAGGAATGCCAAGGTAGAATAATCTCACTGATCCCAGTCAACTCCCACTTGAAATTTCTTCAACCACAATGACCGATAATGATCAGTTGATCTCCCTACCTATAGTATCTGAGACACCCTCCATCTGCCACCATTAGCATCTCTCATACCCATTACCATTCTATCATCTTCTGGTACTCCGTATTTCTTTATACCATCAACATCTGGGGTTGTGCCTCCCTATTCACAAGGTTCAGCAGTGAGGGAACAGGTCTTCACTCTTATTTCTTCATGAGGATATTATAGGGTCATAGTTATAGGTAAAAATTTTAATGTGAATAAAGTTATTGAACATTTTTCATAATAATAACTATTTTTTTATAACAGATGAAAAAAAAATTTACTACAAAGATAAATAAGAATTGTTATTATGTATAGAATCTGAATGGATTGAAGATATTTTTCCCATTTTATGGTTATGGGGTCCCCATGGATGATGTCTTGGGATTATTTGGATAGATTCTAGGCCATCTAGTGGTAAAACTAGTTACCCTTATGATAACCTATATTGATTGGATTCATATTCCTCAATCATGGAAAAAATAATTATTTGATTCATAGATAAAGGTAATTTTCATACATTATAATTTAATTGAATTTAGTTATGTTATTAAATTCTATTATTTAAAAAATTAATCTCTTTATAATGATTTTATTCTACTTTAATATTATTTATCTCATCAAACAAAAGTGGACTTTGAAAAATTCGATTATGAAATGGATTGATGTTAAATGGAGATTATGGAATTAATTCAATGATACATTATTGACCACTCAGAATTAGTATGAAAAGGTACCTGAAGGGGTACCTAGAGAGTATTGGAAGGTTTTTGTTGATATCCATAATCATGAGAAGCACGTGGTATTGAAATATAAATTATCATATTAATCTCATTTTATATATATACATGCATATGAAAAGGATATGAAATTTTATACATTACTATTAAATTACATGTTATTTAGTTCAGGATGTTTCAAGGAAAAATGAATTAATTCAAGCTAAAAAAATCATCCCCCACACTACCAGGTCAAATAGTTTTTCCAGAAACAGATTGAATCGGGTAATATTTTAATTAATTTAAATATTAATAAGAAAACATTATATGTTTCATGTATTCAATTATTGATTTATATTTTCTTAATGTAGTCAATGAATATTGGGCTCCAAGTCTCCCAAACAAAACATTGGATGGATGTTCAGAAAAAATCAAATTGTAGTTATGTTAATGATCCTTCCAAAGAAGTCCTGACATGAGTTCCTTTTTCATTATAATAACTTATTTTAATTTTCACTATGTTAATATGTATTTCCTCAAATATTATTGATATTTGATTTGTTAGTAAAAATAAACTAACCTTGGGTTGTCAATCCCTCACAGTACTTATCGACCTCCAAAGATGATCCAGTTGATCAAGCCCTTGGGAAAGAGTATCTTGTTTATGTGTATAGGATGGGTGTATGACCATTACCATCTGAGGCCTTTATAATACCACTGGGTATTTTAGAAACATCTACTCCTATTTTTAGTTACACCATACCTCAATATTCTCATAAGGAATTTTTTGTAATGAAAATAACAATTTAGGAATAGGGGGTCATATAAAGATGATAGATGCAAATATTTTTTCTCTACAGAATGTTTTGATTGAATTATATCATAATAATGGTTGATCTGTCCCCGGTGATATTATATCAATGGATGGTAGTGAGTAGGAAAATCAAAAAACTTCATAATAAATTAGTAGATAAATATTTATTGGTTTTATGTTTAAATTTTAATATACAACACTATTTAATTATCATGAAAATTTTCATGAAGGTGCTAGAAGTATGGAGTGGAGACGGAGACAAAGAGGGTTTCAATCAACATTCATAAGGTAGTGATTAGGGTTCACTTTGGAATCAGTGATGATGTGTAACTAAACTTATGATAGTCCAAAACTAATGTGGTGATTCAGGAACCATGTTTTGGTTTCTGGTAGGGATATTATTATTTCCCTTAAATTGTATGAAAATTTAAATTCTCGTTTCATTTTCTATGTTTTATTATGAAGTTTACCTTATACTAATCATTCTTAGGGTCTTCTTTTTTTATTACACCTTGAAATTCTACATATTATTTTTCTTTTAAAGATCTATAATATCTTTCAACCATTTATGAACATTATTTCGTTCTAACTTCCACTTAGTAATTCACCAAGTACTACATGGATAACTAAACATGTAGGTTGGCTTGAATAAGGACATACCACAACTATTTTACTTATATGTGAAACATATATATTGTTAACTTCATTCTACACTCAGATAGAGGACCTTAAATAAGATTATTCATAGAGGTAGAATCTCTATTAGTCTATAGATTCCAAAAAACTCTTATCCAATTGTAATTTTACCTTAAAACTCATTTAATATAATAATTTACCAAACTAATTCTGAAAAATGAGTATCTTGAATATCTTATTTATAAAATATAAAAAACTTCATCATATTTATCTTGATTTCCTAAATTATTATTCTTCTTGAAGTATTTCTAAAGGTAGAAACATTTTTAATCATATTAACTGTTATTTAGTATAGATAAACCATGAGAGAATATAAAAATATTTTCTAACCAACATGCTTGGAAACATTTAAAAACATCACATATGTACTCCAAAATTCATATTGAGTTCATCCACATTACCTTTATCTTTATGGATGAAAAATATAATAAAAAAGTGGTTTTAATATTTATACTTGATGAATCACCACCATCGAATAAAAAAATTGTTATCCCACCCTTAGAGCATATATAAAAGTATTTGGGGGGGGGGGTTCAAGTAAACATTAAGATGTTGTAAATATATAAATTTTAATGTGAAAAATTCTATTTAATATATATTGGAACTTTGTCACATAAGTATTTAGGTGAAAGAATTAATGTCCTTCCTTTATACTTTGTCTATTTTTTGTCACTTTCCCTATATCATTATAATCCTTACAGATTATGAAATGGGTATTTTTAGAAATTATAGTCATTCTAATTTATAAAAGGGGCCTTCTTCTACATATTGAAAGACGCCCCAAACATTAGGTTGTTTATAAGTCCATTTCCCAAATTATATCTCTAAAAATGAAATATCTTGTTTTAAATATCATTATGATAAAATGAAACTATAATTCCTTAAAATAGGGATGGTTTGGAAGTGGGAAATCAAAGTTATCCTTTATAAATAACAAATAATTTTCCTTATATTTATTTTATCTTCACATCCTATTTCATCTTAGATAGTATTTAACTCTTCTATAACATCTAAATAAAATTTTTATACTTGTATAATAATGTTATTACAATAAAATAAGATCATGTAAATTCACATCCACTATAAATGTGAATGATGATATGAAATTATATATAACTCAGATCCATGGTTTCCATGATTTTCCTTATCGCATCATATAATAAAGTTCATTACAATGTTTATATACAAGGTTGGAATGAATTATAGAACTAAAACATATATTATGTTTGGTAACATCTCACATGTACATGCGTGACATGAACACCCAAACCACATTTCCATCACATCTCCCAACATCATTGGCATCATTAGCCAGCCCAATCCACATAACAATTCTATAAAATCACATTCCAATAGTTTTCATGCTCACCCAACTTATGTCCCAAGGCACCCATATAAAATCCAATCATATATAATCTTAAGACACAACTAATAAATCATTATTCAAAATGATAATATTTAGAATACCTAGAAAAAAATCCCAAAGGATCTCACAGGTCATAAAAACACCCAACACTAAATGTTACACAAGCTTTTGTAGCTACAGTCAAAAACAAAAACTATTACAAATTCCTATTAATTCCTAAGGTTGTCACCAATTTTTCCTTACCTTAAAATTATATAACCTATTATGAAGGGGTCCAAGGTTTATAACTTATTTAACTAGTCCATGATATGCTTTCAAACACCGCACTTGAGTTACTTTATATCATTTATGTTGCATGAGGGTCAAATGAATTGTAATTTGTGACCTAGCCCTCAAAATAAACTCAAGAGGAACATAAAATAACATTATTCAAGTTAATTAAATGTTGGTTACTCTTCTTTTAATATTAATTATTTTATTTATTATGGTTTTTTATAAATTGAACTTCATATTTTATGATTATTTTTTTATTATCCAAGAATAGGTTGTTTACTCTTTGTATATTGTAATATTAGTGTTTTTTTGATTTTTTGGGTTGTTGTTTCTACTGATATATTTTTTGAAAATAGATATATAGTGTTTGTTTAAATTGCCACTATATATGACAAATTATTGTTTAGTAGAAATTTAAATCACCATAATGTAACACAAAAATTTGTTTAGTGGTAGTGTTTTTGGTTTTATCAGTAGGTTTCCCTCACAAAAAATCTTGAGGGGATAATAGTGGTATAAACCACTACTAAACAAACAATTAATGAGGGTTCCCAAAAATATCCACCAAATGGATGAAACCAATCTGGGTTATATGTAAATTCCAAAATTAGTCTTAGTTTTCTGTAAACCATCATGAAACCATATGGTGGTAGTTTAAACCCCCTCCAAATCCCAAAAACCACCATTATCAACTGATTTTGTTATAGTTTCTCGACAACCTCTATGACTCACCAAAGAAGAATGTAATAAAGTTGGCTGAGAGGTTTTGTAATGGAGACCATAGAAGAAAGAAGATTTAACTTCCTATATATCAATAATATGGGAAGAAGAACCCAAGTGAATTTATCAGAGGAATGGGAATATGTTTTAAGTGTGGAAGTGAGGACACAAAGTAAGTAATTTCCAAGGTAAAATGGAGAGTTTAGTTAACTCAATATATAGGAATAGTTTTCTATCTAAACTATTATCAAATTATTAATTTATTAAAAGTATAAATTATTGGTATTATAAAAACTTATTTTCTAAATTGAATGCTCGTGAAGATTATCTGCAAGTTGGTATAAGTAATGGTTATATAACTGATGAAGAATAGAATATGAATAATCGGTAAAAGGTATGTCTTGTTCTAATCATTTTTTATATAATGATTAAATTGATGTATATTAATGTAAAGAAATGACTCATATTTTATATTATGGGAAACATGTATTAAGGAATAAGATAATGAAATGGGATTATTGAAGTTCTTATGCATTAGAATTAGAGAATTATCATATATAATCATGACATATAAATAAGGATAATTTTATATAAGTTTTTCAATAATGATTGGAAGGAATATGTAGAATAGTACTAATGACATGAAAAAGTAATTTAGTGCCATGGTAATATTTTATATAAAACACATGATTAAGGGAAGATAACCCTTAATATGATCCCAATGTTTATCAAATTAGTTTTCAATTGGGATAAAGAGATGATTGATATGAATAAATTAAATTGGATAGTATTTATGACCTCAGAATTGATAGAGTATTTATTGAAAAATTGGTTTATGTTATCATTGATGGATTTTACATCATTTTTTTGATTTAATGAATATAAGATAAGTTTTATGTTTTATATAAGTAATGTGGAAGCATGTAACTTTTCAATAAGTTTTTATAGTAATTCAGGTAATTACCATGTTTCAATATAATACATGATTAAGTTATTCACATGTTTGTTATGTGATAATCAAGAGATACTTTATGATATTTGGTGGATTGATGCCACGTTTATCTTAATAAATTTTGTAACCTCTTTATAAATTTTAAAAATTGGAAGGTTTATAAGGTTAAAATTTTATGGAATGGATTAAGTTGAATTTCAGATGAAGTTTTAGAGATTAATGCATTCCTTCACCATAAGAAGATTTATTGATATTGGATAACCAATGCAAATATTTTTTAAGATATAAGAAATGAATTATAATTCTATTATGGATCTTATTTAGTTCTTTAGACTTTAAAATTTATTCTCTTAGAGTAAGTGATAAAGTGGAAATTGTTTAATCTGCAACTAAAGGATGAAATTTTGACTATAAAATAAAAATATATTAATTAAGTAAAATATTTTACATTCTTAGTCTATATGGAAAAGAAATTTACCAAAATTATGAAAATATTTCTTGAAACAAAAATTAAATCCTAGTATATAAAAATATGATAAATCAAATGGTCTCTTAAATAATAACATATTTATGTTTATTGGTTGTTAACCTTCTAGGGATCACCCAATTTATTTTGATCAATGGTCTCTATCACATTCTATAGTTATTTATGTGTGTCTTCAATTTCCGTGTCTTCACTTCCCACCTATGTTATCCTATTTGGAAACACAATTATGAGTTAATTTAGGTAACCTTCATGTTTCCAAAAATCCCATTTTAAGTGAAGTTTTATTATTCATTTCTATAATGTGGGTTTATATGAAGTAAAATTATAATGGAAACACTATGATGGATGAGATAAATTTTAAGGGTGGTGGAATGTGACACCCAGAGATTTTGTGAAGTATTTTTTCCATTTAATTTAATCTTTTCAATATCTTGGATTACATGCAACAACAAGTTAAACTTGTGTTACACAAAAAACTATGTTATATTACATGACACACAATACCAATTTAATCATTATTTACATGAAAAAAAGTTTATCTTTCAATATACACAACAAAATGTTATGATTTCACTACACACAACCCTGGTTTAGCTTACATTGCATGCAACAATGAGTTTTAACCAAAACATGATATATTATTAATATAGTTAATTAAATGTGATAGTTATAAACTAGTGGTTAAACATAGTGATATAAATAGTAATAAATAATTCTTAAATATTATTCCAAATGGTTTTATATAAATAAAACATATTTACAATAAATTAATTAATTTTTTGTAAAGTCATTATATGTTTCCAATATACTAATTTCTCAAAATAAGTTTTTTCCTTTCTGTGAAAAAAATTGAATCATTTGAAAATGAACATAATAAAAAAATCATTTTTGAATTCACAAGACAAAAATTATCTGAGGGGGAATTGTTTTTGTTTTTTCTCAAAAGTTTCATCTTTTTTTATGAATAGTGAAAAATACTGGATTTTAATTGAAAATTGCCTTTTCATATAATTTATTTGTATAGTTAAATTATATTTTAAATTAGTTTTAAAATATAGTTAATTCAATTATAAATCGAATAATTCAATTTAAGTCATTGAAATCAATTTCATATTGAAATTTGTTAGAGAAACATTGTATACGTTTGAACTTTTTCCCTTTGAAAACTCACTTTCTCATTATGTCTATGAGACTAATTTAAAATTATATTCCACCATTTGTGTGAATGGAATATATAGCAATAGATCTAATATTTGGAATAAAAATAATTAATAATATATAATAAAGTTATATTAATTTTTTACCATAATTATTAGTGAGAAAAAATAAAATTCATTAATGTGATTAAGGTTAAAATGGGGTATTTTCACATTCAATGCATTCGTATTAGAATTAATTTTACACACACATATGATTTTTATTTAATGAATTGTATTTCAAATTTATAATCATTGTATATTAATTTTATAATAAATATCATTTCAATTTTAGTCTTAAATGATAATTTACCTAGGTAAATGAAAATTTACAAGTTATCGATGTAAAAACTAAATGGGTATAATTGAGTAAGATTTAAACCTAAAAAATAAAATGATAAAAAAATTGTTTATTTTATGTGTTAAGGGTTTTTAACTACTAAATAAAACCTACACTCCTTTATTGATATATTTGGGAGGCATATGTGGTAATAGTGACTTCCAAATAGTGAATAATGTTTTGTATTTACAAAAATACCGCCCCTCCTCAATTATAAAAGTTCACTCACCCCCTCACATACTCACACCTTACAAGTCATTTAGATCAAACAAAAAATACCCAAATAACTTCAAAATTTCCCTACTCACAAACCATAATACGTTTTTCATATAAATTCATCCTAGGAAGTCTTTTTGTGAAAACCTAGGAGTATACCCAAAGAATAGGTAACATTCATCAACAAGCGTTTTCGTTTCACTTCTTCTTCCATCAACTTAAATTATTTTATACCATTATTGTATAATAAATTCGAATGTAGTATATACTTTTATTTTTTTATGTTAATTTTATGATGTAAAAAAATCTCAACTTCCATCAAATGAGTTACGAATCATTATTTGTGTGTAAAGAGGACTACCATCGCACGAACTGATGTCATTCATTTTTCTATTACCACCAATCAAGGCTGGTAATAATAATGGAATTATTGTTTATATATGATATTAATTTTTTTTATAATTATTTATTTATTATATCACACATACCTCCACACTCTTAATTTTTTGGGAGTACGATAACGTCTTTCATATGTACGAAGATCTACTGCCTCATGAAGCGATGTGAATATTTCAATCATTACATAGAAGGTATTCATGATGGGTTTAATAAACATATGTGATATATATTACCTAAAAATGATTCAATAATGATAATATATATATATATATTATTTACTTTTCATTCTTTCAATATGAAAATAAAATGGAAATAGTGTTCATGTGTATGCACGGACTACCATCTCCATGAACGATATATTTCATTTCCTATCACTAAATTTTATGGATTACTATAAATAAATATATACTGAATGTATATGATATTTATTTAATTTATTAAATTATATAGATAATGAAACCATGATCTAACTAAGAGGACTAAAAATGAAAAGTCAGAACTTGCATGAAAAACAAAGTAGTTATTGCCCGAAATGTGATTTTAAGATGGAATTGTTAATAAAAGGATAATAAAAGGGAATAAATAAATCATATGTGGTATGATATATATATATATATATATATTAATATGTATCTATTATATACTTATAATAAACTTATATTTATTAAAGAGGAGGTTCGAATGAGTACAATGGAATTTAAGAGATAAGGTAAGGGATTTTCATCTCTATTTATTTTCTGTGAGACAAATTCCATATTCACCGTGTGATTAATCTATGTGGAGTATATACTACCCACGGATGTATATTATGATCATTATTTTAAAAATTATTGGTATTTACATATCCACTTGTGGATATCTATTTCATGGGGTTTATTGTTTCAATGTTATCTATGTGGTAAAGGATTGTTGTCTCAATTTTACATCTTTGAGACATATGTCATGTTATGAACCTATTTTTTTCAAGGTATGTATACATTCCCTTTGAAATTTAATATCATGAATTTATTTATCATAATTATATTTTAATGTTTCATTTTACCTTATATTTTCATGTGGTTTATGATTCAAGGTTAATAAAGTGGTAAGGGTTTAATATTAAAATCGCATCATTTATTTGGATTATTTACAATTAAGTCTATAATGATTAAATATCAAGATATTCCTCTCAAAAATGATTATAAAGTTTCTTTTACCCTTATTAATCATTATATACTCAAGTAATAGTACCATTTCTACTCTTTTTTAATTAAAATAATTGAAAAAAATAAGAAATTAGGACATTATTTCTCTCTTCGATCGAAAATCTATTTTCTTTTAAAACAAAGTTTTCTAAACAAAAATTCAAAAATATTTTAAATTTATCCAAATTATTTATTGAATACATTTTTAAACCTTTTTTAATTTTTACAAAATGTTTTAAAATTAATATTCATGTAATTTTTCAAACAAGTCTCATTTGTCAATTACCGAAAATTTGAAAAGAATATATGTTTTTAACATTCATGGAAAAAATAGTATTTCTCGATGACATGACCACCCAATGATTTTAAGTTTCTATTAAAAATTTTCAAACATATTTTAAAAAAAATGGTTAAAATAATATTGGGTATTTTTCAATATTTTATAAAAATATTTTGAGATGAGAAGGATTTTGAAAATGTTTCATGTTTTAAAAATTTATTTTTAAAGAAAAAAGTATATTTTCACCAAGAAATGTTTTAAATGATTATTAAATCTTTTTTTTAAATTTTTAGAGGTTATATTAAAATAAATATGTTTTAAATATTATTTCTAATATTAAAAAGGTTTTTTTCAAAGTGGAAATGATATTTTTCTAAAAAAATATTTTAAATGATATTTCAATATATGTTCCATCTCGGATGAAATCTATTAGTGTTACCTACACCTTACTAGGGATATGTTCTAAGGATACCATTAATGTTATTTATTTTAATGGTTTATTTTTTGATGGAATCATTTTTATGAAACATATATCTCTTCCATGGGTTATACCATGAGTAAATTCTTGTTAAGCCTGCTTATTTTCACAGGTTATTCTGTTATAAAATGATTATGAAACCTGTGTCTTTTCTATAGGTTATGATATGATGAAATGTTTATAATGACCATTTTATGTCATGTTATGTGATATTATTAATGGTTATGATCTTGTATACCACATAAATATGGTTTTCATTATATGGCGGGTAGGACCAATATCTCCCTCTAATGCATTGTGTAACGATTTATATCTCATGAGATATAAACCACTTGAATAGGAGATGAACCTAGTTAGGTAAGACCAGTCTAGAATAGGGCGAAAACATGGTTTGGTAAGGGATATTGTCCATTATAATTGTCTCAAGAGAAAACCTTGACTACCATAATGGTTTAGGGAGTGATCCCATTCCTATGTGATGACCTTGGAAATGATCCTTGTCTAATATGGAAATGATTTTCTATGCTTATGTGTATTCCACAAATTATATGCCTTATGCCAATGTAATACTATGATGTATCATGTTATTTTATTTTTATATGATCCATGTCTTATGAACTACTAATCTTTATTCCATGAATCAAGATTCTAAATCTTTGATATGCAGGTCATGGTTTTTATATATTATTCTCATGTTCTCATACTCCCATGTTCATCTTATGCATAAGTATCTCCCATTTTTATTCTTACTAAAAATATGATCTCACCCTTTATTATGTTTCACTTTCTAAGGTTATGAAGATATTTATTGTGTAGGAGTTTTCTAAGAAGGGTGCTAGATATAAAGAACTTAGTGGGAGATGATTTAGCTCACCTATAAATTAGTTTTTTATGATTCTAGGTTTCCAAAGTCACTAAACTATTCTGGTTATTAGGTGTGTGTTTTTTTAATTCATTTAATATTCATATAAGAAGATGTAATATATATGTATGATAAGTCTAGGTCACTATAGATGGGGGGTTATAAAGAACTATGGTTGAAGACTTGATCACTGGTGGGTAGAACCAGGGTTAACTGGAAAAAAACTATTTCTCTAGTGTAGAACCAGTTTCTACATCTATATTTGAAAACTATTATATCTTTTTTGAGAATAATTTAGGTTAGGGGTATAACCAACATGGAAAAAGGTATCTCATATCGATTGAAAATTGTAAATATCATTTTTTTATCTCTCTATTTATATTTACTATATATAAGGTGAGGTTGTGAGTTATCTTTGAGTGGATAAAAAACTCTAATAGGTTTTAGATGTTGAGTTCTGGGAAGAATTAATTAAATAAAGTGATCATTGATTCACCCCTACTCATCTTAGTGATCTTACACAAATATAAATACTTAAATATTTAATATAAATATAACTTTATTATTTATATTTATTACATTATAAATATAATTATATATCTATTTATAATTTTATAAATGTGATTATATTTATTATACCAAAACAAATTGGGGTCAGAAACCCATTATTAATAAAATTTACAAAAATAGGTAGAGGTGGATGGGTTTAGACAGAGTAAAACTTCCCTCATCCCAAAATAATGAGAGAGAAATTTTATAAGTAAAAAACCATTGATAAAAATTAGAGAGGCCCATGAGAACATGAAAAAGGGAGTTTTATATGCATAGTCCCTTAAAATATTCAATGTTATAACTTTTCCATAATCTCTTCCTAATAATAAAGACTCATGTTATGGTAACCCACATGAACTCCATAATCACTAGGTAAACTTCATTATATCTTGGTTGTTTTGACCATTTTCCAATATATATCTTGATCTTTTGACTCTCTTTAAACATAATTCATAATAGGAGGCAAAACCTTATTTATCATAGCAATCACCTTTCACAGGTCGTATAGAAAACTATCCAATGAGGTATGAATATAAAAAGAATTATAAGTGGAAATTTTACTATACATTATACCTAAGAGTGGTTGACTCAATTATTTTTCCCCAGGTACCTAAGTTTATTAGGGTTATAATTCCACTATATATAGGATCTCAAGATGTTTCCTAACCATAACATGAAAGGTTTTCTTCTTATAAGATCAGGAAACTACACCTAGAATTCTTTACTCGTCCTTTTTAGGTGGTGAATTTTCACTAGATTCATCCATAACTACAATAAGAGAGGCATTCAACTAATACACATTAGAAGATAGCTCTAAATTTTATATAATCACCTAGACCGCATTTTTATTTACTACAAACTCCTTGAGAGATGGAGGATTACAATCTTTACCTTCAGGTTCCAAGGAAGGATAAAAAATTAAACCATCATCCCTACATAATGTGTATTTTAAAATATAATCCCTTTACATAATTTTATGTTACCTGATCTATCCAAATATCACACCTATAACAACTCCATTTTATAGGGGAACCATCGTATCCATCATTTTTATGGTGGATGAAGCTTCTAGCTTGTTTTTTCATTAGCGAAACACTTTTTTTTATTTAAGAAAAATAATTTTTATATATATAATTAGGCTAATCAATTAACCTTTATAATCTATTTTATTAGATAAAATTTTAAATATAAAATGTAATAATTTATATTTTTTATCATATTTCATTTATTGGTACAACATAATGTGATCTCCAAGCACTAAAAATATTTTATAATCAAACTATTCTAAATATATATTATAAAAATCATTTAAAATATATAATTATATTATAAAATATATAATCTATAATATATCTTATTTTTTATAATTATATTGTTTTTCATATTTCCTTATATACATGTCACTCTCTCATAATTTGGTTTCCCTCTAATTTTTTCCTTCATTCATTTTCACCTTCCATTACTATCTTTTGTGGACTTCGACCTCTTATTCACATGGAAACCCTAATACTTTTTCCAACATTTCTTTATCTTGTGTTATTAACCACCATTTCTAGTCCTCTATGATCCCTCTACTCTAATTTTGAGTGGCTCCACTTCAACAATATGGGATTGTCTCTTTCTTAATATCATTTTACCCATACAAACTTTATAGGTCAAATAGCTTATAATTTTGAATTATATCTCAATTTTGTGATGTTTTTTGAATTAATTAATTTTTTTTACACACTTTAATTAGTTTCTAATATATATAAAAAAATTTATGATATGTTTGGGATCTTTTTAAGGCCTTCTTGTTTTATCTCAATAAAATCAATATATTTCTTACAAGACATTATCTAGAATGTTTCGTTGAAAATTCTTTGTATTCAAATATCCAAAGGTGTGATCATATCTATTCTAGTCCTGATATTTTTGGGGAAGGTTTGAATCCATCTCATCATTTTATTTCAAACCATTCCATTTATTACATTAAATATTTTTTAGTCTTTAAAACTATTTCAAACCACTTCATTTGTATATTATTTCCTTTCATAATTTATGTTTATGTAATGAACATCTTTTAAAAATCTATTTTTTTATCAGTGGGGAAATTATTTAATAAAACCAAAGTTAGTGCCTTTTCCTTAGTTTATACTAATTATTTTTGAATACATTATTATTTTTTCTATATTAAATCTCTATTTATACCACCTCCTACACAAACATATTTTGAAATACGATATTTATATTTTAGTATAAAATATAAAATTTACATCAAATTCCCTTATGCAGTTACTATATTCATTTAATAGATCCTAAATCAATGACCATAAGTTATATTGTTTAAAAAATTAAACCATATTTTTCATTAAAGGTACTATCTTCTTTCGTACTTCATATCTATTTGAGGAAATGATATAAACTCTTTTTCATTTTACCTATCTTTATATAACATCATGTTCCATGTAATTTTTAAAACAATGTAATTTTTATTACTTTTTATATTAAATAGATTTATTTTATGAAATTTATATCTTTACATGTTTTATTTTTGAATTATCAATTTCAATGATCAATATCTTTGAAAAATTATGATGTTTTCAATCATTGCATTAATAGTATCAACTTTTTTATTTTTCTTTAAATTTTAATATCTTCTGTTATATACTTTTATAAAAAAATTTCTCTTTAGGAAATACTACATGAATATAATTACAAAGAGTTTTTAGAAATATTCACCCTATCTTATATTATAGGTGTTAACTTCTTCAAAAATATTATACTTTTATATCTATTTGAGTATGAAATCCCTTTTTGTTTTCTCCACATTTGTTATACATTATATTTTAAAGTTTTTATGATGTATTCTCTATATTGATTACATTATGCACCATGATCTTTTGGAAGAAATAATATCTATATTATTTTTCATATCTGAAATTTTTTATTTTTTGAAATGTATATTTTTTTCAAATTTTATTTATGTAATATTATTTATATCAAGGAAGATCTCTGAAGTAATTCTGACTTTATCCATCTTTTTGTTACTGGATTCAAAATTATTTAATTTTATTTCAATTTCAACACTATACATTATGTAGTTTCATAAATAATTTCTTTGTATTATTATTCATTTATATAATTTTATTTCTCTAATGCACATATTTACTTACTTAAATAATACTCTTTCTTAATTTTCTAGGTGATACTAATAAATTTCAATGTTCTCTTTTTCATTTTCTCTAACATCCTCTAGTATAATATTTTACTTATTCATTATGAATTCATGAATAAAAACTATAAAATTTCAATACATATGTATATTTAAATGTATCATATATAGTAACTTTTCAAAAAAAATGTTTTTCCATAAAACATATTTAAAATTTTATGTCTACTTTTTCATAATATATCTTTTTTTTATTGATTTCCTTTACCAGTTTCTTAATTTATTGCAAAATAAAAGTCAATACATCATTAATTTTATAATTCTTTATTCCTTTAACAACCCATAATTATGAGTTTTAATAGAATGGATAATATTTGCTTATATTCTCATGATATTTTAGGTTTATAGTTTATAAAATTAGAATATATATATATATATATCCAAACCATACAAAACAAAGTGTAAAATCCCATTAAATATCCATTTTTCAACAAAAATAGGATTCTTAGAATTAAAAATGTACTTTATTCAAAACATGTTCACTTATTTTAAGAATAATCCCCATAGAAAAAAAATTAATCTTTCTATAGTTCTTAGCTATATTTAGGTATTGTGAAAATAATTTTAAAACTTTTTATGAGTAAAAAATAAATATTAAT